>CM025787.1:33851310-34098485 GCA_014636745.2 Centella asiatica
CCCCCCCACCCACCAAGGATTTTATACCTTTTTTTTGTGGAGAAAAGGAGATCAAACAGAAAAGGTTCAAATACAGAAAAAGACATGCTTAAAACAAAAGACAGCATCATGATCACTTCCTGCTTTAAGAAACGATACATTGAGACACCAGAAGAATAAGAAGACTATCCAGATGATCTCCAAATCCTTCCCTCAAGGGATATCACCATAACAGAAACATCATCATGGTATTTACGTCGATCTCCATTTGGAATATCAAGCAGTTCATGGAAGTTCATTCCTGCAATAAATGTAGTCCATTACCATAAATAATTTCAACTAACAACAATTCCCTAAATATGTTGAGAATCTACTGGTACTTCACTGTGCTCAGGCAAAATCTTACCAAAAAAATTAATCAGTATTAAAACTAAAAGTAAAAAATAGTCATTGGGCCATATGTTGTTCAAAACAAAGTAAACACAAAAATGTGGCTCTATGATATCAATGACTTGTCTTCCTCAATTCCTAGATGAGATGCACAGTCACAGTGGAAGAATGAAGCATTGAAATGCATGACATAACAATTTAAATTTACATAATTTGAACTGACATAAGCCATACCGTACTTTGTTATACTTAATAAAGAACTTATAGAGATCAGAGGGGGCTAACTAACCATTCTTCTTGGCAGCACGAAAGAGAAGCTCTGCAATGAGATATTGTGCAGGATCACCTTCAGGGACCTTTTCCATGAACCATGTGATATGGGCTACCACCTCTTCATTGCTGAAGTACTGATAGAGCCCATCAGATGAGAGTACAAGAAAGCGATCACATGAGGAAAGCTGGTGGTGCAGCACAGACGGAATGCAGCTTAAATAGGGAGCCGTCCCCAGATAATCAATCCTAAACATCTCCAGAAGGGCTCTATTACATCCTGGCTGGACCCAGTTTTTGAAGAAAGTTTGATTAGTATTCATAATTGCAACAATAATTCATAATCATGAGAAAAAACATACAACAAAACCATATTTGCTCTTTTGGTTCTTTGAAACTATTCTCACATTAACTACTGTTAGATTTCGATCGCATCTGCAATTTCTTGGAAATTCAAGGTAGTTATTATGCATCACACCACTCTTATATAAATATAAACCAAGTTATGAGAAAATACGATAAACAATCAAGAAATGTGCAAGACCAGGTTAATAGCAACAGTTGTGAGAATGTACATCAGCCGCTGCAAAAGCATGAAGACAGAGTGGCAGCAGAGACCATATTATGAGGGTACATGACACTCACTAAAGAGATATGAGCAGGGTAGATTAGACAAACTTTATCTTGTTATGTGTACACATTCCCTAACTACCAAAATGCAAGATAATGTCGACTCTTCAGGTCAATTCAATTTTAAGTTTAAAATTAATGTAATTAATTGAAGTATGAAAATAATTATAGGCGGTAATTCACGTTGGGTTTATAACTTAATTCCAAGTTGAAAAGGACCTTTACTTTGTATCATACACCAATTTTGTACAATAAAAATTACTAAAACATAAATCTCCAAAAACAATTTTCCAAGGCTGTTTAAACCGGGTACCTATGTTGGAACGGCAGAAGAGCCTTGATCAAATTGTATGATTTTCTCACCCTGCTACCCTAAGGAGGAAAGGTTAAGAAATAATAATATTTTCCGATTTCTATTATCTGCACCTTCTACAAGAGTCTTAAAAACACACATCAGTAGGGAACGACACACTGTTAGATTGGAAAGAAGGGACTGGATTAAATACCGGTTCTCTCTTTCACACTTACGAAAAGAAAACCATATGTATCAAGTATCAACTTATCCAAGGTTTCCAACACAGAAGTACAACTATAGATAACACATAAGTCTGGAAAATGGAAAAGTACAAAACCCAAACTCCAAAGTTAGGTAGCTGAATGCTTTCTAACACAAAAGTATAACCAGAGGTATCAAATGACCTTCTTAAGAAACCCAGCTCCAAAGGCTCTGGTGACTTTTAATTGCCCTTTCACTCGACCATTTATAACAGCTTGGTTGTCATCAAGATGCTCCGATTTTATCCTCAAAATTTCCTGCACATATTATTGAACAATTCAGAAAGTGATAATGACCTATCTGCAACAAAATATGAATTGACTTAGTATTTAAGATTTGGGCAGGTAATTTTTCCTGTTTCTTTCGAAATGGAAGGCGACCATTTTAGGCATGACGTACCAGCTATCCACAATGAGAAGTAAGGTCATAACAGTTGGAAACGTAAGTACTTAAATGATTGTGATGATATTGAGTTCAAAAAGTGGCTCATAAAGGTTTAACTAAAGCCGACATGATATAAAGTTTATATAAAGATCTCCTGAAGCTGCTATTCTTTCTGTCAGTAAGATCCTACTTTTGACTGCTTCAGAGGATGAGAAAGACCATACTTATACCTAAGCATCTGATACCTACTTGCTTGATTTTCCTTCTAGTATTTATATAGATATGGTGTTTATTTGATCAATCAAGGGCAGTTATGCAGTTACATTTACTTTCATAAATTTGAGTAGAGAAGGGAGCTCAAAATGGAGAATTTTCTAAAGAATACATGGGCTCTGATACAAGTTTGCCAATTCAATTTTACGTACAAAAATTTGATATTATTATTGCTACATTGACAATGTCTTTTCAAGGAACCATGATAAATATGAGGGCTTTGTTTTAGTTGACTTTAGTTCGATATTGTATTATATATCTGAAAGAGCTTTTATATCTTTCTTCTATAAAATAAGAACTGAACTCATACTAAAGCCTTAGATTGTAAATTGAACTAAATCATTTGTGAGATAGAGAGAGAGAGATTATTTATGTCTAACTGAAACAGCATTCGGTGACAACTTTAATGTTTTTATTTCATCTCACCATTTATTTATACTATTTTAAGTGGACCGTTATTGTGCAGATAAACGAGACTATTTTGCTGAACTGGATGTGTACTCATGGCCAAATCAATAATTTACCAAAAGAACATTCAAGATGATATCCTTTAAGATCCATGAAAGAAAAATAATTATAAAAAATAGAGAGTTAGATACTTAGGTTTAAACCATTATGAAATGAAAAGAAAAAGTTAGCACACCTCTTCGATACTCGTGCTGTGATCAGTTGAAAGCTGAACCGCTCTCATCTTTAATCTGCACATAGATATCTCCCTGTTCTTAATCAGGTTGTTCACTTGACTGTTTTGGTTATGTATTGGGGATTCCTCCGATATTCTGTCAAGCTCCATGCGTACAAGGGACTCCCTTGACTTATTCTGATTCCTTGTATCATCTCTCATAAGGTTTGAATTAAGGTGACGATCATGAGGTCTCTCTTGTGCCAAAATCACACGACTATCACCTAGGTTCATGACATACACATCTTGGTCCTTCATTAACATTACCAGGACACAGGAACCCATCAAAGCAAGCTCTGGGTTTTTGTCAAGATCCTTTTCTACCATTTTCATATATGCCTCTTCAGTGGTTTCAAGTGCTCGAGCCATTGCTCTTAAAACTTTGTTGTGATCTATATTACCTGCTTTACGTCTCCTAATAGGTCTGATGGGTTCTGAATCCGATATTTCTTCACTAATACAAGTCTCTTCTCTATGCCAGTCATAGTTCCAAGGGAAAAATTTCTTACGCAGTGATCTTTGATTTAGGTAAAATTGTTTAATTTTTGAACTAAATATGGACTTCCTAATATTGCGTCTCTGCCTCGAAACAGAAGGAGAACCCACAACAGTTTGACCATTTGATTTAACATTATTGCCTATATACTCTTCTGAAGTAGATGGCTCTTCAACAAGGTAACTAGAATTATCTTGTTTCGAGCTCAAATGCTCTTCACGAAGAAATCCCCGAGGACAGAAATTACCAATATCTAGCTGCAGATTAAACTTTTCCCTTGTTTGATTTTCAATCTTGGGTTGTGACAGTTGAGCTTGATTATCCCTTGGTTCCATCTGAAGTAGCTCATAAAGCCGCTTACTTTTCCTGTGTGGTCCTGCAATTCTTTTAGATGACTCAGAAATACATTCTGGCCCAGAGAGATTAGGCTCCTCCAAACTAGAAAATTGTCGATCAACACTTCCCTGCATTACAAGTCTTCCCTCAACTATGCCACTATTTGATGACGGATTTTCGACAATTTCTGTATTACCCGACTTGTCCAAACTACCATAAAGTAGATCCCCTGAGTGGGAATTAAGATTGCTCAGGTTCAGCTCTCTGCAACATGAATTGGCCTCCACATTTCTGTTTTGAACTGAGTCCAGCTGCAGTTCGCTATCCAAAGATTCATCTTCATAGTCCCAAAGCAATCCTTCTAATTCCTTGTCTATGGCTCTGTAAAGATGGCTCATGAGAAAATCAGGCGCATCTGGACCACTAAAACCATCATAAATCCCAATAAACAACCATCCTTGCTCTTCCGAAAGCACCACATGAACCCTATCTTCACCAGCTTTCCCATGAGCCCATTGGAGGTTACGAGTTTCCCTGCACTCCCCTTCCAGAGGACCCTCCTCGAGAAAATTATGAGAAACTTCAGGTTGGAACTTTGGCTCTTTAGGATGCCAAGCAAATTGATTCACCTGATGAAAGAGAAAACGATGCATCCAACTGATCCCAGTAGAATGTCTTGAAAATGTCCGCGAAAGGGTGCTCCTCATCGGACCACTGACACTCCTCACCAGACGCTGTAGGCCTGGCCTCCTGCGGAAATGTGTAAGTGGTGCAGAAAAGTTTGATTTGTCAGTTAATTCTAGAGGGCCAGATATCGCCCCTTTTTCAATTGGTCCAGACATAAACCCACCACCCCTGTCTAAAGGACCTGAGGCAAAACCTCTCTCCAGAGGTCCGGACATAAACCCATTCAAGGGTCCAGAACCTCGAGGCACCGGCTGAAGGGGGATCGCAGCAAATGAGGAGGTACTTTCAAAAGAAGCAGCAGGCTCCAGTACATCACTGGCAAATAATGCACACTGGTTTCCAGTTCGAGCTGTAGACACATTAGCACTAACAGAAGCCCCAGATATGGCTTTGAACGTGGTCTCCGGAAAACTCTTGTTGATCCTGTGTAAAGCTGAAATATCTTCGATCGTATCATTTCGGAATGACCCACTTAAAGTCTCAGAATCAATTGTGCTTGAATCAATAGTAAACCTCTCGGAATTTGATGGAGTGATGGCAGGAGAGTCAAAAATCATCGGTCTAACATAACAGAAAGAATGACCTAATCCTTCATCTAGAGGCTCCACAAACTCCATCTCAACAGCACCTTTCCCATTGGAAGGCACAAAACACCCCACAACACGGGAAGTCCCATTTCCCATTTTGTTATGTCGTTGTTATCCCCTAGATGAAAAGAGACTCTTGCAATGGTAAATCTCTACAGCTAATAATTATAAAGGGGCACAAAGAACTAGGCATGGTGATATTCTCAACATCTCACCTGTGAAAGACAATGCCGAACATATTTTCTTGACACCAAGGAGTACAGTTATACTAATGTAACAGATAACAAATCAATAACTTAAGCATCAGTCAATATTTATACGCCCTCGGAATACCATCAAAACTAATGGAAAGCTGAAAATGCAATGATCTGACCTGGTGAAAAAGCACCAACCTTTAGTGAAGCCTTGGATCGGATAGAACAACTAAGAGATCTGGACATCAAATAAATCAGAAACTAAACCCCATAAGGTTGATTTTGTTGAGTCTGCATAAAAGGAAGATTTTGATTGAACCCCCAAATCACCCCAGAACCAAAATCACCAATAATTTAAAAAGAAAAAAAAACCCAGATTAAACAAGCAAAAGGGGCAATAAACCCAAAAATGAAATCTGCAAACTAGTATAAAAGGCTGTACAAAAATCTGGAAGAACCCCAGATGAGAACCTTATAGTATAAACAAATGAGAGAAAACTGAGAGGACAGATATGGTGGGAGAAATAGGAAAACAAAGAAAGGTGAAACTGTGGGGTTTTAGTTTTTCCTTAATCTTTCCAAGAAAAAAATAAAATAGTTTGGATTTGGTAGCGATGATGAAGCTAGATTGATGAGTTCATCAAAGGAGGTCTCTTTCTCGGGGTTTTCAAATGGTTTGGGAGGGTAAAAAGAAAAAGAGAGGAAAAAAAGGAACAGCAGCAAGAAAATTGTCCATTATTTTATACGGAGTATTACAGTACGTTGAAAAAGTTGAAAATATTACAACACTCACATACTACTGTAATACGAGTACTTCATAAAATTGGAAGATAAATCAATAGAAATAGATGGCAACCTTTTCCACCCTTCTTAAATTATATTAATTTTATATATTTAGTTTTTTTCACAATTTGTTCGATATACAAGTTTTTTAAAATATGTCTAATCAGAAAATTTCATCAATTACTTATTAAATCTGATAAAAAATATACTTATGCGAATTATATATGTAATAAAACAGTCGGTTTATGTTGTATGTAAATTTTCTTTTCGACTGTTCTCGAATTATATCAACTTTGTAAATTTGGTTAAAAATTTTCAAAAAGAATTTCTTAATAAAATAAAAACTAAAAATTAAATTTATGACTCACATTAGTGTATTTTTTGTCAGATTTAACGAGATATTGACGAAATTTACTAATTGTACGTGTTTTAAAAAGTTTATATACCAAATAAGTTGCGAAAAAAATTTAGCGACCAAATACACAAAACTGATATAATTCAGAAATGTCCAATAAATTTTCCCGAAATGGATTAATACATAAACATGTAAAATGACAGAGAGGATTGATTAATATAAATAATTATATACAGAAGTTAAAATATAAAGATACTACGGAGTAATATTTACTTAAAAAGACAACTTTTATTGTTCAATATTTCGAAATGATGACACTTATAATCACCATTTAATGGCAAACAAAATTGTTGACAGAAATGGGGTTGATTAATCTGGCTATTTTGGAGCATTTTATGCACCACTCCATATTATTAGTAAAATACAAATGATTGGGAGCTTAGCGGTGCTGGTGTTATAGTCAACACGAGCACTAATATCTCTCTATCTATCATCATCATCAATTTGTCATCGTGGAAGACCGACGTGTTTATGGAATTATAAGCCCCATCATCAAATATTTAAATGATATATATATGTATGTGTGTGTGTGTATAATATATATCATAGTTTCTTCTTGACTTCACATACGAATATAGGAATGTTTAATTGGAGTCTACTGTTTTAAAGAATATATTTTTCTTGTTTTAGTATTTATTTAAGAAAATTAATGTACTCTATCTGTTGGAATTTATTGCTTTCTTCGTTGACCTTATGCAGAGTTAACTTAATCAAGTTTCATAATTAATGATTCATAAATGTATAGTTTGAATTAAATATGACAATAATATCGTGTCTACATCGATAAATATAGGAATCTATTTGGAATTTATAATTTGACATTTGGCCATGAAAATTCAATTATTAGGACAATTAAATCCTCAAATGCATATATTATATTTCATTTTAAAAGGATATTGTCCAAAAATATGTCTAAAATAGTACCGATGTCAAAAAATTTACACCCTTTTCTTTTATTAATTAACGTGTTGAAGGAAGTAGTATGCTTTTTATAATTATTTTTATCGATAATTCAGAAACTTTAAAAAGCACATACAGCAGATAAAATATAATGTAGAAATTTAGAACAACAAACCAATTTGAAGTAAAACTAATTATTAATATTTTTATATTTATGTATTTAGAAGAATAGTTGTAGAAATAGGAAAGTGGATCGCACTCCATTTCCTTATATGGGTGGAAGTACATTGGAAAATAAAAGTCCGTAGATTTTCATAATTTTAATACTCCATATTGGATAGTTTCAAACATACTACAATGCCATGCTCTACACATTTAAAGGAGTAACGTACTCAACACATTTAAATTTCAAAATCCTGAATATTTATTAAATAACAATCGAGCATATCTATTTCATATTAAATATAGCTAAATATAACTAATGACAAACTATATTTTGTTTGTCGAACATAAGTACAGCTGAAAAAGGAAAAAGTGAGCAGGCGTTTGCAAATCTAAAACAGCTGCAATTGCTCTATTTAACTTCATTTACAAATCAAATGCTATAAATCAATGACAAAATCATCTTCATTTGATCAACTCAACACTTCAGAGGCCTTTGGAAGAAGTTTGAATCTCTTTCGAGGTATATGCTTGAAATTTACTTAATTTGTTCAGCAGAAATTGATGAATACCTCATGACAAGTGCTCAAGGTTTCACTTCATTATCGATCACTGCAAACAGAAAAGTAAAAAGGAATCTGAATGAACTTAATTTTGCATTGTATATCTAGAAAGTGGAATTCTAACTGAAAAAATCCATTGAAGGAACATATACATAACGATCTGAGATGGAGGTTATAATGAAATGAATAAATGATGGCTAATACTTTGTGTTGCTTTATATTTCAGAAATGCAAGTATCTTGTAATTTCCATCAAACAAATTTTCAACTATGACTCCGGCCTAAAGGCTTATCTCCTACCTCTTTGGGAGAAAGAAGGAATACTGAGTTGTCTTCTTGTAAAACTGCAAGCTCCCATCATTAAATGAATTGCTGTTAAAACCCACGGGGTTTCTATTTGCTTATACTCGAGATTTAAACCCTGAAAGTTGGACGCTTTGTGTGCAACTCAACTTTAGGCGTTTCGTGTTAGAGTCAAACAACATTTAAATCTCACTTTCTAAGAAACTTACAAGGTATTCTCTTACTAAAGAAAATGCATGGTCCAAACTCTAACCTGGAAAGACAAATAACACCAAAATGTATGATGATAAGATATATTTAAGAAGCCAACCACAACTAATTTGGTAATATCTTATGCCAGGCAAGTCACATACACAAGTAGGAGTAAAACGACCAACCTTGAAGCCTGGAATAGGTGTTGTGGTATACTAGTTGTGCTTCTTTGCTTATAGATGAAAGGTTCATATTTATCTCCCTGCACAGTCGGCCTTCAACAAGACGAACAGGCAACCACAACTTTGGCTCCACATCAACAACATATGAAAGAGTTGTATCAAATTCTTGGTTGAGCAAGGAATTGCTCTGCTCACATGTTCCTGCAGTGCACTACACCATCCAAAATTTTGAAAAACTTGTCAGCTTCTCAGAGAATTCTATTTTGGGTCATCAAATTTAGATGTCAAAGGCAGATTTTGTACGCTGCAGCTCCACATGTGAAAACTTACATGCTAAAATTTGTTCAAATTTAATCCTTCAATCTATATGTGTGTATGTGTATAAACTGGTATAAATCTTTTTTGATGTTTTACAAAATTTTAGGCATCAAAAGACTCAATACGGAAATAAAACATGGTAAAAGATACGTCGCACAATGAGCAGGATGCCAACTAATTGCATACCCTGCTAAAGACCTCACATGATAAAGATTTCAGTTATGATTCAAACAGGATATATTATAGACCAACTAATACTACGTATATGATAACTTACTTTTACTTTCCTAAAAATGAACTAATACTTCGTCTCATTTTTCTGATTCCCATATAAACCCCAACCACAAAAGGTATGCCCTTTTGGGTTTTTTGTCAACTTCCACAGACAAAACATGCAAACTTACAGAGCCATAAGTACTTTTGAGAAACTAAGGTGGTGTTTGGTCAGATGGAATTGAATGATATGAGAATGAAATGAGTGAATAAGAAGAAAAATGGAAGACAAGGATCACAAAATTAAATTACGAGGGGAAGTATGGGAATAGAAAAATGGTAGATAGTGTCTAAAATTTCGTTGCGATAGAATGGCAAGCTTTGGAGGGTGAATTTAAAAATTCACATAATCCATTTTGTGGGAAGGAACTGCACGTAAATACATCCCATCAAACCAATCGCAGCAAAGCAGAGAAAATATATACTCCAACGTTACCTGTTCAATAGACCATTTTCCTTGAAAGAGTTGAAAGTCACCTTCAATCATCTGAAATTCAATTTCACGCCTTTGCCCAGAAGGCATATTCTCAAGATCTTTCTCAAAGCAATCAATGATTCCTTTAGCATTAAATTTCAGCCCAAATGCAAGATTCTGCTCGCCAATCTATTAAAGGAGTTTAATATCAGTCAATCAAGTATACAAGAACACAGACCCATTTAGAATTTAATCAACAATTTATGGGGAAAAAAAACAAGACGAAGATAGCAAATCAAATTAATCGAAGCAGACCTGAAAAAGGCGAGCAAATTTGTCCCCCTTTTCAAGTAATTGACTGACTGCGAGACCGGGTATAACATCTGCCAATTTCTCGTAACCGGTCAAAATGTCCCAAACGGTTTGAAGGGTAGCATTTATACGGATCTTGGCTCGAATCCTACGGCGGTTCTTCCCTATCTTCTCTATCTCGATTTCAAATTCGCCGTCCCCGGAGCACGACACATGATCCTCATCACTATCCGGGTCGGGTTCTGAGTCGAGCTTGCTATCACGAATGCAACTATTTGCAGTAGTAAAAGATTTGGAGATCAATCTGAGATATCTGGAACGGGAACCTCGAGGAGATGATGAGGATTGGAGTGCATATGATGCTAATGGGACTGGAATTAGGATTGATGAGATTGTGGGAAGTAAGGAAGATGAAGAAAAGTAAGGTACGGAGGAGTACAATAACATGGAGGTGGTGGTGGTGATGGTGGTGCAGCTGCACGGGATTGTGATCCGATTAGATATATGAAAACCGACCCGTTGCATTTCTGTTGACGATTTCGCACCATAAATACCAACCGTAGTATTCTAGACTTGTAATATTAGTTCTCGTTTTAAGTCCATTCATTCTTTACTGGTTTTGTTGTTCTCATCATTTTTTTAAATTTCTAACTTATAGATTTTCTAAGAAATGACAATAGATTTTTTTTTTGTTTTAATTTTTTAAACTTAATTTTGAAAAGTAATGGAATTTTATTTTTCAAAAATTACTCTAAATTATTTTTTAAGTAGAAAGAATTAATGTACCATCCGAGACAAGTAAAGAAAAAAAAATATATGATCTTAATCGGGCTAAAATATTCTTAGTGTTATGGATCGTCACGAGTTATTCTGTAGACAATGTTTAAAAGAAAATAAAATTATATACTTCCTCCATTATAATAAGTGATATTTTAGATTATATCACTAAAAAATGACATGCAGGAAATTTAGTATGCATAAGTTTAGATTTTTTTACACGACATTTTAGATAAATTTTATATAAGTTAAAATTTTATTTTATTAAAAAAAATTATATTAATCTTTATTTAAAATAATTTTATTCGTTAAATTTTTTTCGGTGAATTGTAGGCTGAGGACAAATTGTAGGGGTTTATGTTCATCCGAGCAATCATCGTCATCACCATGGATCGCAAGAAAAGTTTGTGACTTGGATTTGGGTATATAGCATCTGCATCTTCTTTCGGTACACAACTGGGGCCTCTGCATTTATTTGTTTAGTGCAATTCTCCTCTTCTTCTCAAGGTCACCACTCTTCTTTTCCCATTCCTTTTCTTCGCACACAACACAACCCATGGTACTACACAAACAAATTTACTGCCAAAGTTTTTATCTTTATAGGAGATTGTAAAATTTCAATGTTATATCTCTTAATTCACTTCTCAATTTTAGTATATGTTGCCAGCTTAAGGTAGCATAGTTAGGCTTGCAATAACATAAGACACAAATCTCAAATCTTCAAGTGAATAAATTAGTATCAGAGACATATCCCATATTCCCTTTTAGACCACGTATTCTCGAAGGATTCTTTACTTTTTAAGTTCAAGAATTACGTGGAAATGCTTTATTTTGTATACTAGGTAAAACATTGACACAAACTCTCATCAAGACTGAAGCTTTTACAGAGAATTTAACATGTAAATTCATGGTTAACTACTGAAGCATCACAAGTTGAAGGAATCATACTTCAGGTTCTATAGAATTTTTTTTGTTCTTTTATTCTTCTCTTCTGCCCTTTCTTTTCTTTTGGTTGGGTTGGATGTCATTTGGTAGAAATATGATCTCTCTATATATAATAAAGATTTGAAATTTCTGGGGAGAGTGAACCTAGCTATGCTAGGACTTCAGTTTCCAGTGCTGTGGGCTGGACAACTTGTTCCAAATGCTCTCCTTCTTCTCCGTCCCATAATTCAGGAAGTGCTTCTTTGAGATTGTGGATGCTACTTAAAGCATGGTCTGCACCAGGTACCAGAGTTGAGCTTCCCACCTGCCATACAAATATTTTCAATTTTGTCTCAGCTCAGTTTATCTTCAATCTAGATGCTACATTTTAATCAAACATATATTATCTCTTCTCATGTTTGGATTCTCCCATGTCCTGATATGAGAGGCCTTGTCCCATTAATCCCCTTTGCAAGCCAAAGAATTAGAATAAGTTTGGATCGAATTAACAGAATACACGGAAGAGTGAGTTTGGTGGAGTCTAATAAGTCATTTAGCAAATTTTAGTTTTATGCGTTCATGGAATCGAGGAATTGTTTGTCCCATTTTTTTTTCCCTTAAATATCTCTCCTATTCCTCCTCATAATTCCTTCCACTACCATGTTTAACCCAATTTCTTTTGATTTTCCATTCAATTATTCCATTCTACATTCATGTACTAAGAGCATAGAATTAGTTGTGTAGATATGTATTTTATCTTTGCGTGTGTGTGCATCTGGGCTGAGGTTTTGGTATGTGCTCGAGTAACATATGCTCAGGATTTACCTCTGATGAACTAAGCAATCTTTATTTGGTATTTTTAAATTTTTTGGGTCATTGTCCATGAAAAGCATGATTCCTATTCTGTTTCTGAAATAGAGGATTTGGAATCAGTGTCTTTATATTATGCACTCCTGAATGCATAAGCAGAATTTAGAACTCACAATAACAGTATGAAGGCCTGCAGCTTTGCCACTAGCAATGTTTCTAGCACTGTCGTCAAAAAGTATCTGAGAAAGGAAGAACATAAGTGTCATCAATTATATCTATCAACTGAAACATTGTTGTATGTATTGAAGGTGAATTTTTTGTTTTTTTATTTACCGTTTTCATTGGATCAGCCTTTGCAATCTCAATTACAGCTTCCATAGCTTCAAGAGCTGGTTTGCACAGAATCCTTCTTGAAGCTGTACTATTCTCTGCAGCAGTATCTTTGTTATCCTCACCAAATTCAGTATCCGAGGGATTCAATGTTTCGAAACATATGACACCCTCGAAGCAATCTTCCAACCTCAACCTACTGAGGACCTGAGATGCATGTGCTTTGTCGCCGTTGGTGAAAATCTGAGGTCAAAGGTGGTGCACATTGTTTAGAATCCAGCATTTATTTTCTAACTGAAAATTGTACTCACCTTTGTTCTAGATATTATGCTCCATATTCTGTTGCAAAACTAGATATTCATTTTTAGTCCTAACCAACGTCATAATATGAAGTTCTTAATACTCCATTATATGTGTATCAGGTTAGGACGACTCTAACAAAATTATTTTTGAAATTGTCGTTTTTAAATCTAGTTTTGGAACATTTGATTAATTAAGTACACAAAATGACATACTATTTTCCTTTGTGGCATGGAAAGTAGAAGGTTCCTTAGCACTGGATCTGGTCTGAGCTTCTCATATGGCAATCTTCCATGAACATAAGCATGGAACTCATCATTGTCAAATTCATAGCCAAGTGCCTGTGCTAAAAAATCTTAGTCAGTTTTGAATATTGAAAAGACCAAGAAAATATAGGTCATGTTTGTTTCGACTTAAATTTTGGAGATTCTAGATTCTGGTAGTATAATTTATTCTACCAAAATCTAAAATTTTCAAAATTCAAGATGAAACAAACGGGTTAAAATAATGATCAATTCACCTTTAGACCGGCCATTGTGGTTCCATGCTCTCTATAAAGATCGAGGCACATTCTTGGGACATCGTCTTCTTCTATATCCAAGTGTTGCAACATGAACTCTGCATTAAACCATAGACATTGAATAGTGTTGTACTATATATATGCATCAAATATTGTAATTTTGCTGGTTTATGAAGCAGTGCTGATGGTTGGAGTTGTTATACATGAGTTTCAACTAATATAGTACCTTCTATGTTCCTGCGGCAGGCGAGGTTGAGACCCAAGCTCAAGGGGTACAAAGTATCATCCATATCTGCAACAACAATTGAAGATTTTTTCGTGGTAAATGGAGTATTTACAACATTATTATAGAGACAATTCAGCACCTATGCTCTAGTTTAAAAAAAAAGAAAAAAAAAAAGTGCTTTTACTCTATCATAAAACATACCACCAAGACATACACCTTCAAATTTTAGCGGTGTGTTTTATCAAATTTAATCTTTAAACTAAAATTTCTTAATTTATGTGCAAATCCTCAAACAACTAAAGAGAAAACAGAGTATCACAATGACTAATACAAACTAAAACATAAAAAAGTTGAGCAGAGTAGCAGACTATTAAAGTGAAACAGGGGAAACAATAATTATATTTACTAAAATTAAATATATTTTGCTTCAAATAATAACTTAATATGCCTTCATTTAATTTCAAAAATCAACGACTAGATGAGGAGAGTAAATGAGAAACATACCAAAGAGCAAGCAGTCGTACTTGGAACCATTAGACTTCCCAAAAGCTTCCATTGCAGTGAATTACTACCAAATCAGCTAATACAAACACAAACATCAATAATATCTATAAATCTCAAAACATAAGACATGATTAAACCCTTGTAAAACTATTGATTTTTACATTCTTTACATGAAAAATAAGGAACTCGAGGGAAGAAATTAAACTAAGAAAAGAAATGGTAAATAGATAACACCAACCAGCTTTATAATAGAGAATGCTAATTCGAGCAAAGTGATGGAATTGATGAAATGCTGAATACTCCAATTATGGCCTCGGTGGTGCCTCTATTTATAGGAGATAAATCGATGATGACTACTGCCAAGAATATATATATAGAATATAAATACAAGTTACAACCAACCCTCCATCGGTTTCCTTTTTTGTTTGAGGAATTATTGAAGGATGATCACTACGTAGTGATAATGCCTTTAGTATATGTTATCTCCTAAATAAACAACCTAAGCATGCATCCAAAAATTAATTAATTTTAGTATGCGCGTACGTATGTGTATGTTGTAGTACCTAACTTTAATTTTCTGTTAAGTATATATTTTCTCCTAAAATAACAACTTAAGCATGCACCAAAAACTTAATTAATTTTACTCTGTGTGTACACATGTATGTGTTGTAGTACAACTTCATTTTTGTGTTTGTTTGACTTTTTGGCTCGTCGCGTGAAAGAGTAGGTGCTCTGGAAAAGTAGTTTCTTTTGCGACCCTGTTAAATGAGATATATTATATTCCATTATACCTGTCATTTTAAAGAAAGTATATTTCATTAGTTTATTCTTTTATCTGTAAAGTACTCCATTTATCTGTTTTAAAAATAGAGATATATTTCAGTTTTCATAAAATATGTTTGTGAAATCATATAATTTAAAGTTTAAGGTGAAATTTTCTATTTTTAAAATTTCTGAAGTAAAATACAATGAAGTACACGAAGAACTCTTAAACCAAACTCTTATATTTTGATATTTTTACAAATTTATATCGCAAATAAAATCTTAGTATTTCAAAATTATACTATATTAAAGCAGAAATATATCTTTAATTTTGAAACCAGAGAGTAATAATTTCATATCGATCAGAAATTATCTTTAATCAGTTGCATCATTTTAAGAGTTTATTCCGATGAAGCCTATTCTGTTGTTAGTTTGCCCTCATGCATTTACGAATTCCATGAAAGGATATTCAATCAAATTGAACTTTATTATTCTAGAAGTAAACATTGGGTTATTTAAATGTATTTTGGATTAAACCAACAGATTTATAAAAAAAGGGTGATAATAATACGAAAGGTAGGGAGTATCAATCAGTCAGTATTCTCATCTTAATTAATTCAATTCCCGATGCTGCCAAGTTATCAATTTGGCAAGGATAATTTTGGAATAAGAATAAGTGACTTTCTACATACGTGCATGTATAATCAGATAGCACGGCGATAGAATATATAGATCAGAATAGAATAAAAGCACACTTCCATTTTTGATTAGAGAATAAAAATACGCGCGTCATGTGATCCGAGAAGACACATATATGTGCATGTGAGAAGAGAGAAAGATTGTAATGGAAGACAAGGAGGAGGAAAGAAAGGTTTAGTTCTAATAATTAAAGAGAAGAGGCGAGATTGGATTAATAAGAAGAATCAAATTCTTCATGAGTTGCCTCGCACTTCCCTCAATATAATTATCTTTTGATTTTTTTATACTCTTTTCCATTGTTGTAGCAAACTTCATGAATATCTTTTGATTTTTTTTTTTTCGGGGTGTGTGGGGTGGGGGTATAACAAAGTAGCACTTTTAGAAACATGATCGCATGGGTGCACATCCAGCAATCAGGAAGGGAGAATAAAAAAAGATTGACGACAATTATTTAACACAGGTGAAATGTAGTGAAAAAATTTAATGTAATACACAGAGAATTAAATAGTTTTATGTACTCATATAGAGAGAGTCAGAAGTTTTGACTGAAGTGATGTGGACTCACCTGGATAAACGTTTCAAATGAGTTGAATATCATCATCATCAAAATTCATATGCTTGGTAGGCTACATTTTAAGGATCTAGTGGATATACATGTCATCATATATAGGAGAGACCAGACAGGTGGCTGGCTAACTAAAACTCGATCCTTGCTTTTGGTCTTAATTAATTTGCACCTACTGTATGTATGTTCTTCATTCCCCCTCTTGCCTTAATTATTTTTATATGTTGAAGTTTCTTCAACTACAAGTCAAATTCCCCCATTGTTTGATGCCCACAATGATTAAAACTAGGTCCCCCAAGCGAATATCCTTTTTATATTATTATTGTCTCGGCTATTTTGAAACTCAGATCTCTTAATTAACTAATCATAAAATTAATAATAATATTTAAAATTTTCATTATTCAAAATTAGAAATATATCTCTCTCCAATTTAGGAATGGAAAAATGAAAAAATTTAAATATATTCAATATATAATTGTCAGATTGAATTAGAAGAGGGTGCATTTGTTTGTCGAATTGAATTGGTTGGGGTTAATATAGTTCCTCGGATTATTATTTAGGGCTATACTGTTTTATTAGACTAAATTAAAATGGACTATTTTTGTAATTATTTGTTTTAATTCAGATTATTACTTCAAATTGAATCAAATAGTACACAAAAATTCAATTTCAAAATCAACATTAATAGGATTACTTAAAATCACACATGTAAACATCAGCATTGAAAGTGTTAACATATACTACAGCTAGCATAACCATAAAGGTCCAAAATGACCGCTACATGTACGCCAATTTATATAAAACTGCAGCCGTAGAAATATACCTAACAATCAAAGAAAACAACTATTAAAAATACTCTACATTTCGTCCCAAATGTATGTATTGACTTCCATACGGTTCCAACATAATTGTCCCAAAATGGCACATTCCCAATTTTTTAGCAACTTCAATGTTGCTCAAACGTGTCTTTCGATGTCAGAAGAATTGATGAAAATTTCCTGTCCCATTAAAATTGTCATTTTGGTGTTTTTACTTTAGGCATATTAGTGGATCTCTAATATGATTAATTGCAAAAGGTACCAATCAATAATACATTAAAACGTCAAATTTTACAAAAACAATTGGATTTTCCAATTATTTTTGTTGAAATTCTTAATTCAAAATGTGATGTTAACTGATTAAAGCTTTATTATTAATTTTTTTTTTAAGCAAAGTTACTGATTAAAGCAATCTACAGAAACTTTGCATTGTTGGTAACAAGAAGAAACGGGGATATATATAACAAATTTTTTAGAATTGATAAACTATTAGTTACCACCCAAACAAAAAAACTTAAAGAAAACGACGAGATCCAGAGGAATAGTCTCCGTTATCAATTGAAATAAAATTACATCTTTGGTCAAAATAATTGATAGAAATTAAAGAAAATTAGATGGAGATGATTAATTTGGATTTTTATGGAGTATTTTACGTACACTTATAATATGCTCTATAAATGCCCACTAATAGATTTAAATCAATTCATATGCCACATCAAAAGTGACAAGGTATCTCTCTTATTTTTTGCGTAGAGACTGAGCATTAATCAAGAAGCCAATTCAATCAAATTGATGAGAAAATATATTTCTGAAAAACGAAAAACTGAAGCACAATATGCTACGTGTTCAAAGCTTGAAAGATTTTGCAGTAGATAGCCACCTCACTCCTAGTGGAGATGTAGAAGCAATGCCCACTGCAACTGTACCTCCATAACTTAAGTTTCATCCCTGTTAAAGTCAAAAAAACAATTTCAAATGGAGTATAGTATTTGTTATGCTAATGTCATTTATTTCAAAAACGGAATAAAATAAAATATGACGAATTTTAAAGACATTTCTATTATATTTGTGGAGAATGTATTCTTCTTACTCGGTGATAATGAGATACTATTAGCCGCTTCCTTTTGGAGATGTTGAGGCAATGGCCACCGCCTGTGCCCATACCTTAAGCCTAGCTTTCACATCCTTCGGATCATCCCCTGGTTTAATTTATCAAAATTATCTCAGCTGCAGTATAATTGTATAAATCACAAATTGTATTATATAGTTGAAACATTCTAGTATCGTGTATCTATTAAGTCAAGTGTTCGATCTACTTCGAATAATTAAAAATAGTCGAGAATATAACGTACGTTTGATTATAACACCGACGTGTATTTTTTATTTTAGAACGAAGACCGGTGCATACCTGGACTAGAAATGCGCCAATTGGAGATGGGAGAACTGCCGCCGCTGCTGGTGGCGGTGTCCAGGGTCGACGCCGAGAGAGTAAGGCGGCTGGGCATCATTTTCATATCTAACTCCAAGTCGAACCCAAGATCCCTGCAAGCTTTCACTTCCTCCATGTCCATACACAATGAACTCTTCCCTCCCTTTGGCCTTGTTATCACTCTCAACCCTCCTCCACTTTCACTCTCCCCACTCCCCATCTCCATTTTCATCAAACATGAACTTCCGTCACCATCATCATCTTCGTCGTCATTATTTCCTGAATATCCCCTTTCCAACACCCTCTTCCTCCTCCTCCTCCTCCTCTCAAATTTCTTCGCCTTTTCTGCATCGTTCTCGCTCGCATACTGTTTGATAAAATGCCCCAACAAACCTTCCCGCCTCCGATGCTGCACTGGAGTCACCGGCAGCGAACAGCAAGGCCCTGCTTCTCTTGCTGGTGCTTCTAGCCCCTTGTTTACGTCCTCAAAGTCTGATTCTCTGCCACCACCATTCCCATCAGATAATTCTTCATCAGCATCACCACCAGCATCAAAACTCTCAATCGATAAACGGGACAACATGGTCTTGACACCATCATCATCATCATCATCTTCCTGCAGGTTCTCGTAACCAATGGTGGAAATATTGCGGCTGCGGGAAGCTACCCTATTGGAGAAACTATCATGAATATGAGATTGATGATGATGATGACTATCTTCTTCATCATCCATTCCATCACCTACCCAAGAAGCCATTCTTGATTTTCTTGAAATCTGACTAGGATGAACAACAAATCAAATATGCCCACCAAAATTTTTAGGTGGTGTTAAATGCTACTGGTAACCAACTGGAAGAGGACTCTTGTAAGTATAAAAAATGTGACTAGTATCTATCTAATTATTGATGGGATACATATAGTTGTGGTGAGTGGTGGTGAGTGATTGTTTGTGGTTATTGGGGGGTGTGCTCTCCCAAATGCTTTGAAATCTGAAATAAATTTTTTAAAAAAATTGATGATAGGGACCAGCAGTTATATTGGTGGATGTATATGAAAGTCTAAAATTGTTGATCAACATGGCAGGATGTCAAGCCGGCCATAGGACTCTACTGTACAACGTGTCAAGTAATTATGGATCATTGGCTCTTTTGATGTTTAGAGTATATCCAATGCTGATTTATTTTGTCTTTTTTGGCTTGCTACCACAACATGGATCTCCTCCACAACTCTTTTTTCATTTTCTTTTTTCCCTTATTTCTCCTGACGGTTTACAAACAGCTCACCACATACCCCACATACTTTGGTGGGGGGTGGAATCATCGAGAGTCAATAGAGTAAGAGACAGATAAGGCCATAATGCATTTAAAAAACTTGAACTATCAACCTCATAAACTCTTTCAAAGAGACTTAACCCAGGGGAAAACCCATTCCCATTGGTCCTCGATAACTCGTTCTCTAAATTTATCTAACTTCTACAATTTAGAGAATATTAGAATTACATGTTTGAACGTAAGATTGCCTACCGGATAGATTTTTTGATATATTATCAAAATTTTGTATTTGCATATATTAGAAGAGAATTTAAAAAGTAGAGTATAAATTTTTGAGAATTCTCAATAGTGTACCACTTCATCCTTTTGATCATGTAGAAATATAACGATTTTAATGGCCTATTTTTTCTTTATTTTACATGGTTCAAAAGGTTTTGCATATCATAAAAAGATATTAAAATGTTTACTTTTTTTATACCCTCTGTTTAAACAATTGAATTTTAATATATGAATAGAAAAAAGACATTTAACAACGAAAATAAAAATAACAACCGCTACGGAGTAGTTTTTGCAGAGGCGGTTCAAATCAAATTACTTGTATTAATCCATCTAATAATTGGCGATGGAAAGTTCTGACCTAGCCTTCCGGCTGAAGTTCCAACTCACTAGGCTTTATAAATAGGATACAAATCATGCTTCGCCATAAATCAGCAAAACTCCCCCTAAAAACCAGCACCGTTCTGCAGGCTCACCTACTCTCAAGATGTACAAAACATATATTTACACAGTTTACATGTTACAAATGAATAACTCTGGTTTAATCAGTGGCAATTTCGTCAATCAGCAATTGGTTAATTACTGATTATTGGTTAAGCAGCTTCAAGCTTGTGATTTTCTGATAAATTGCTTCTCGTTGAACTTGAAGAAATTTGTGCAACTGATTCCTTCCCTTCGTTGCCTGTTAGTTTAAGATTTGATACAGCTTCGCTCAGTAAATCAGCTGTTTCGGAAGAGACCTTTTCTCCTGCTGTATTCTCCATTCCAACTATTGGAACTTGAGAAGGTGAACCACCAACTTCCAACTCTAGCTTTCTAAACTCATCTTCGATATCTTCCTCCTCCACCTCTCCATATAATGATGTTGATTCTGTAATTTAAACAAACAAACAAAAAAAAAGTGTTCAAGGACCTCTTGTATAACTGGAAAACCATCGCCATGGAAAATACGTAGTAGATTATTGGGATTTTCATTTATAATGTTATTAGAAATGTATATCAAAATTTGAGACTAACTTGAAAGCAAAATTATTTCTAATTTTTAAGTTGCACAAAAAGGTTAAGCAGTGTGTGTGGGTGTGGGTTTGTGTGTTACATAAACAGGTAAGTATATAAGATGGATAATGCATAATTTTAATAAATGCAACTCAATGATATACCTAAAATATTATCAACTTCCTTATTTGAGACAATGCTCTCATCAAGTTCCTGCAAACAAAGCTGCACATCTTCTACACTTGTCCTATTTTCCTTGATCGCCCTTGCACCAATTTGCATGGCTTCAGATACCTGCCGTTAGAGTGTCAGTCACTTGAAGCATTCTAAGCAACTAGGTAACATGAATCCTTATACGCATAACTTGCAAAAAAAAAAAAAAGCTTTACTTAGTTGGCCAGCAAAGTGAGCCAATTCATAACATGAAAATAACCAAGCAGCTAGACGGTTAACTTATTTTTTTCAATAACCAAAATAAAATATAAACCAAGCTAACAAATCTTGAATTTTCTACCGACCAACCTTTTTTGATGATTCAGCATCTGCAAGAACTCTGATGACCTCCTCGACTCGATTCAGAAGATTGATACACTTCTCTCTACTTTGAGAAGTCAGTCTTAGTTTTCTTGTATGCCTCAAAGCAATAACTTTGTTCCCAGATTTCAGTGAGGCTAAAGCTAATTTTTTTGACCTGCATATCAGATCAATATTATTTTTTAGACAATGCTGTTAAACTATGAGACTATGAACTTCTATTCCAATAAACATACAAATATGTCTGCCTTATGTGCGGGTGCAAATACATGCTTGAGATTGCAGAGTTTCTCAATTAGAACGAAAGCAGCACAATATCTCTTTAAACAGCAGGTGGTGTGCTACACAACCAAAGGGATTAATATAGAAATACAAGTATGTGATTGGCCAACCATTGGTTCCTCAATTCATTCACACCCTTTATCAGGTTGTGACCATCTTAGTTATTTAATCCCTCCATCGCAAAATTCGAAACTTGTTTCAGTTAAAGACTATAAAGTAACATGACATTCTTAATAGGTCGTTATTGAACAAAAAAAAGATATGAGAATGCAACTATATCAAAGATATGTTCGGAAAATAAAGTTGTAAATAGAAGACAGAAGTCATTTTTAGAATGAATCTCCAACAGGAATCAAGTACATGAGAATGCAACCATGGACTGATGGATGTCTGTTCAAGTATACAAAAATTATTGTAGCTAGAAGCCACAGGTCTTACATTTCATAACGTTGGTCAATCACATCAAGTTGCTGCTGAAGCTTTTCTGTTGTCCAAATTAAGTGCAGAGTATCATAATCTAGGCTTGTAGGATTGGAAACTGCACTTGTCGAAAGAGAGATTTTCACACCCTGTAAGACGAGTATATATTCAGAGATAACCACCAGATATAGGGCATTGGCAGACCAATAATAGGAGTAGCGCTTTAAGTTAGTAAATCAATTTATATGCTTGCCCTTGGCATTATTGCTGAAAAAAAAAATTACATGTAACAAGTAGCAGTAGCACAACAGGAGATTATACAAGTTTTTAAGATTTTCATCAAACAATTACACGTTTTTCTTAATTTTAAAAGTTTGATGTGGTACTACAATTACATTTAAGGATTTAAGCCACAATCTGTTTTTATCCCACCAATCCATTTTTGCATGATTCTCGAACCTAAATAATTATAGCTCTATTCCATTGTGACTGAGATTTAAGAAGAGATAAGAAAACTTAAAAGATCATAAGCAGCACCTCTATAACATCCTTCCTATTAATTACGAGGTATTTGGCTTTTCCAGTCTCTGACAAATGGCTCAGGACCGCATACGCTTCCTCTGATCCTTCGCAGATCTCCCGTAATTTCCTCATTGTAATGATGCATGAATAAGTCCAATGATTGTCAGATAATTCCTTCACAACTTCAGCAACTTTCTCCTGAATATATTGGGAACAACACTGTAGAACTTCACAACAATAGTGCACACAAATGCAACAGTTTTTTTACCTTCAATAGTGTAGAAAGAATAAGATGATCCTCTGTCAAATCTGATGACCTAGTTAAGCCTGCAAGACGTACTACTCTTCTAACAATCTGGAAAAGACGCCCACTTGTTGGATCAACTAGATCATCAAATCTTAATATTTCACCACCACTCTGCATTTCAAGCTGAAAAAACAAATGAGGCAGATCAGCAGATGTAAAAATTGAGCAACTATATTGTATTAAATAATAGGGTAACTGCAGAAAAACACACTCTCCTTTAGGGTAATTTCCACTTCATGGACCAATTTTTATTGAAATTTTTCAATAGGAGGTATCTTTCAAATTTGACCTTTTAGTGTAGGACAATTAAGGAGTCACTTAAGAAATCACAGTGAGACTTGCTGACATGGCATTTCAATACATTATTAATCATAAAAAACCACTTTTTATTGATCTTTACCTGTTTAAATCACAGAGGGACATTAAGCTTTTGAAAAAACAAACTAAACCAACATACTTCTGTGACACAAAAAAGCCACCACTGCTCCCCAAGCCACCATCTTCATCTCCTCAAACAGTCCCACTTCCGCTACCCAGTAACAACCTCCACACCCAAGATTAGATTGCATCAAAATTAAATTGTGTTGCTACGACTATTATTGCATTCACCAACTTCAAGACAAAATTTTATCTAAAATTAACCAAAATAAAACCCAGGGGGAAAAACTCAGATTGTGTAAGCTCGGATTCCATTTTTGACTGGCATCCTTCTCACACAGTTATTTTGCTATGGATTCTATCGGGAATGGCAGTGTAGTGTGGGTGGTGCAGTTCTTTTATTTTATTTATTTATTTTGATAAAATGCCAAGCCAGACTAATCCTGGGGGTGGCCAGCACAGGACACCTAAATGCAGTGATGTCTCCTCTATGACCTCCAATTTATTCAGGGTGGTCTCCAACCTTATCAAGGTTTCAACTTGTGACCTCTTAAAGTCTCACGCTCTCCCGTTGTTCTAGCTAGGACAACCCGAGGGTGTGGCTGTGGAACTTTGCCAGTTAATAAATTTTGAGTTGATCAATTTGAGGCGACACGACAACTGATGACGGTAATGGGTATGAATTTGATGGTGAAAAACATCGTGCAACAAAAAATCGAGTCAATTTTATTTTAGATTGAAGGTGACAAGAGGATGTGTTGGCAATGGTTGATGAGAGAGGGAGGGGAAGGTGGGGGAGAGTGGGGGAAGTTGAGGGGGGAAAGGAAGAGGAAATATCAGGGGAGGATTGTGGGTTGGAGGGATGGTACCGAATAGTGGAGTCGAAGGCGTTGTTTGATGTTGATGTTGAATGATGTATTGTGCTTATTTACCATTGTTGTCTTTTCAGTTCATCTCTCAATTTACATTTCATTCTTTCATACAATGAAAATTATAATAATTTTTCAAGTTTATTTTTCAAAAGAACTAGAGGACAAGTCAACAGTTTCTAACATGGCATACGTTGGAAAAAATTAAAAGTTGACTCATTTTAACAATAAATTAAACCCTAAAGTGGAAAATGCCCTAAGGTGAGTCTAAGTTTAATTAATTTAGCACTCAAATAAATGATTAGGAGAACAACGGGAACATATTAATTGTAAAGTCACAATCCAAGATAGAAGATGCTCACCAGAACATGGTCTAGGCACAAGGGGGTCAAACCTCCTCGATTAAACCAAACAGCCTTTACCTTCACAAAACAAATAACTGGTCATAAAATGGGCACATGTACAAATATAATTAACTTGATGTAGTTATAAGCCAAAACAGATTAATACGGATTATATAATAGTTTATCTATCCCTCTATATTTGTACATATTATTAGGCTCAAGCAAAATGTTGTAAAAAGCATGATAACATGATAAACATGTCCAGGAACTAGCAAAGTCAAACCATTTACCATCTAAGGGAAAAAAGGAAAATGGATATTGTCACGTAGACTTATATTTCTGAATACAAATATTAAATCTGTAGAATACGGAATATGAATACATATGAAGAAATGTTTTCTAAATACAAACCATGATACCTTTGTATCTGGATTTATATTTGTCTCTTATAGCCTCAGCTATGATCCAGCAAGCAGATTCCACCAACACTCATTGTAGGGGTATATTACTTCATCACAACCCAACCTACATATCCTCACTGCGCCCCTATTAGATCTAGGTCTGATTTGTCTATTACATGATATCCTTGATGTGCCTCGAATTCCAGTGGTAATGCTTTAACCATTCGGCTAACGTCATCATCAACATTTCCTTTCGTATTATTCCAAGATATCAGAATCTGTTCAGCATGGGTCCTTCTTGCCCATATATAAGCTTGGCTAAAAACACCTTATACCTTATTTCAGATCTATTGCTATGCCTGAAATTTCTAGAATATCTTGTAACAACTCAAGCTTAGAAGATTCTCAAATTCTTCCACGTCTGTAGCTCAGTTATAGCTAAGATATATGATCTGAAGTACAATGTAAATGTACCCGAAAGCAACACTAATAAAGCTAGAAAATTTTCCTGGAATTCATGTCTAAGTTCCATAGCCCTAATGATACAGGAAACGAAAAATACGACTCCATACTTCAAAACTATCATGGATCTTCAAAGAGATACAATATATTTGAAATAATTTTCCAATCTAACTTTCTCTATATATGTGAAATATTATGTAGTGAGCTGAGTCAACTCTTCTACCAGGATTCGACACTTTAATTGAGTTCAACTCCGACATAGTAATTACCACTAAAACTATCAGAAACAAATCAGTAGTACAATGAGTAAGCTGAGAATTCAATAGTTGAATAATAGGAGAGAGAAAGGGAGATAGAAAGGATAATCAAAAAACCTGAGAAGGGCGAATGATGAAGATGCGAAGATGACGAGCGAGTTTGATGATCAAATCTCTCCAGAAAATGAAATTGGGTTCCCAATCACTTCTCTGGCCACTGAAACCCTTGAATTTTCCTCTCATTTTCACATCATCGTCCCAAGCTTTCCCAACTTCCTTCCTGATTAACGTCTGTATCAACTTCCGATTTCGCACTTCTTCATCTTCTTCCTCCATTTCTGAGCCTACCAGATACGAAATGAAAACATTTGAATATTTGATGTTTTTGGTTACGGTTTGAAAGTTTGATTCGAGGATACAACTCCCACTATTTTTTCCTTCACTTCAATTTGATATTTGGTTTGGTTTGGCCATCAAAAATAAAAAATAAAAAATGATGTATGATTTGTATTTTATATATAATTTTTTTTTGGTTATTATTTTATATAATTTACTCTTCAATTTTAAATATAACTAAAAGAGGATTCTATATGCTCCTTTTAATAACTAAAAGTATTTTAATCTTTATTTTTTTTAAGTTATTTCAATTATGAGTATGTAGGTACTTTTAATTGGTCGGGACAAAATACAAAGTACATTTAATTCAAATATAAATATGAAATGTTAATTATAAGCTAAAATAAAATATGTAGTGCAAATAATAATAAAAATTAGCAATTTGTGTACTAAAATTTTAAGTAGATTTGGATTGGAGATGTTTTCCTTAAGTATTATTCTCTAATTTATTTATAAGATTAACGCTCATGTTAAGTATTTATTTACTAAACATGATAATTATCGCATAAATAAGCTCATTTATAGGTCAAATACATCTTTTTACTTACTATTTAAATAAATTTTAAACTTAAAAACAATAATTTATTAAATGAGTTTTAGTAAATAATTTGTGACAAATAAGACCAAAGTTATGATTAACCTTATCAAAATAGTTAGAAGAAATTTACTATTTACTTAAAACAATTTGATAAACTAATTATGGATTATAGGTATATAACAATATTTATTATGTGGGAGATTAACTTTTTTATTTGAACGAGGATACTAGAATAAGTGATTATTGAGATAAATAATAATAATAATAATTTTTTATTTAAATGAGGGTATGAAAAATAAGTAATCGTTGAAGAAGTTACTCTAGCATTTAATTTATAATAAAGATAATAATAAAATATATTTTAATTTTATATCATTTTTGCATAAATAAATTTATAAAAATTGAGATTATTAAATTTTATACAAGATTAGTAAATTCTGAAAAATTCATTAGTTAATAAGTTAATGACTGACATAGAAATTAGATAACTGTCAGTAATTTCCATTAACGGTCGTTATTTTTCGTTTTCTCTATTTAAATCTTTTAAAACTTTTAATTGGACATAAAAAATATTATTTTTTATTTTTATTATCTAAAAGTTAAGCCCAAAAAAAAAAAAGTAAAAGGAGAAAAGGTAAGGAAGAAGATAATACAGCGGGTCCGGAGTCATCCAACAAAATCAAAAGTGGAGGCTGAGGGAGACCGTAACAATAACCCCCCCTCTCTGCTAATGACGACCGTCACCGACCTTCACCTTTTCGCCGTCAATGGCAGCCACTGTTTTTTTCCCGCAACTAACAGATCACCCTCCTCTTTCTCGTCCTTGCTCAATTCTCAAAATTTATCCTTCAATCGGAGCATCAGCATTCGTCGGGGCAGACTCCGATGTTCAGTGTCTACAATCAATCCTCCGGAGACGGAAGTAGGTTCGGAGGGAGGCGAATCGTTGCTGGACTGCGTTGTCGTTGGCGCCGGAATTAGCGGACTCTGCATTGCGCAGGCTCTGGAGACGAAGCACCAGGATCGAGCTTCTAATGTGGTTGTGACTGAGGCTAAGGATAGAGTTGGAGGAAACATAATTACGATGGAGAGAGATGGTTTTCTTTGGGAAGAAGGCCCTAATAGCTTCCAGCCTTCTGATCCGATGCTAACCATGGTGGTAAGTGTACAATATCCATTACGAGTTGGGTTTCCTCAGCTTGTTGTTCTTGCCAAATTTTTGCATTTTCTGGTTAGGGTTTCTTCAGCTTGTTGTTCTTGCCAAAATTTTGCTTTTTCTTTTGTGGCGTTTAGTCACATGTTTGCTTAATTATATTCGTCGATGGCTATATGCACGCGTACAATCTTACATCATGACAAACATTTTCACTAACTTCACTCAAGCTACTAAATGTACAATTTTAGCAGTTGCTATGTTTTAGAATAGGAATTCTTTGTTCGATGGAGGGATTCTGAACCTGCAATTTTGTATGTATATTTTTTATGGCCAAAATCATTGCTTCATTTGAGCTTCCGAGTGATCTGCTTGTATAATTTTATGCTGTATACTTGTTTCCTTCCTCTATTTTCCGTTTGACCATTTTGTGTGGACACGATCTCTTAAAAATTCCCCCTGAAGCACTACTTCTAGCTGTAAAATTTATTATGGGATTTGTTTAAGAAATTCAGTGAAGTCTATGGTAGGGAGACTGTATCTCATTTGGGACTTGAGGAATGCTAAGTCAGTACTATTTTAACCTGTATTTCTGTGCTTAAATAGTTCCATTGCTGACAATATACTGTATGATACGCTATTATATTGCAGGTTGACAGTGGTTTGAAGGATGATTTGGTGTTAGGGGACCCTACTGCACCTCGTTTCGTGCTCTGGAACGGCAAATTGAGGCCAGTACCTTCAAAGCCCACCGATTTCCCCTTCTTTGATTTGATGAGTTTTGGCGGCAAGCTCAGGGCTGGCTTTGGTGCCCTTGGTCTCCGCCCTCCTCCACCAGTTTGTTCCCTCCCTGACCTGTTTCTTTGTGTTTTCTATTCAATGTCCGATAGTGGAATTTCTCATATTACATAATTTTGACGAAGGTGACAGGATCATGAGGAATCAGTTGAAGAATTTGTGCGCCGTAACCTTGGAGATGAAGTATTTGAACGCCTCATAGAGCCTTTCTGCTCAGGTATTGTCGGTTAGCATCACCCATGCAATTATGTCTGTTGGTGACAGTTTTATCAATTTCCTTCTAATCTTTTCAAAGTGAGGAAGATACCGCCTTGGATTTCATGTGATGCCTAAACTACAATTCTTGTGATGTATAGTTTACTAAAGGAAAAAAAGAAACCCCCCACCAAATTGCAACTATTTCAGCTAGAAACATATTCTCATCAGCTACTATCATTACAGTTATCAACTTATCATTACAGGTTCATGGGGTGGAGCTACATGATGAACCATTGTTCCTCAAAATCTTTTGGAACCCCACCTTTTCTCGTACACATTTAACCTATACCCAAATTTATAAAATGTGCCTCTGAATCACAAATAGTCCAAAGAAGTACTTCTCCCCCTTCCAACCCCACCCCAAACTCCCAAAAGAAAAGTACGAACAAAAGAGAACCAATTAATATCTAAACTCTTTATTTCAAGTGCCCTCCCAGTTTGAAAAGTTTGGTTCTACCAGTGTTCTTGTTAGAGTGACAAATTGCTTATTAGTTGCTACTGTATTATTCTCAGATTTGAAAGGGCGTTACTGTCTCCTTATGAAATTATATAGTTGTATGTGCCATTGACAACATAGTAGGGCCACCACTGCAGCATCATCTTTGAATGCGGAGTTGCTTCCCTTGTTGCTTATTTATTGCAATAACATGGACTTGCTTCACATTGTTCCTCTAACAGTTGTCGGCGTCTTGGTTGATACCATTCAAGCATCCCAGTTTTGGTGATATACCAAGAGTCATTTATTATAGTTTTTATCTGCTGGATCTTTTTACTCCAAGTTTCAGTTCATTGGTTCTTTACTTATTTGGACTAATATAATTACTACCATTTGATGCATACAGCTTATCGATTTTCTGTTTAAGTTATTCTTTACTATTTGCTGACATGCACTGTTGATTTTAACTTGTGTGGTCACTATTTTGTCTTGTTTATTGAATTTCTTAGAATGACAACTGTTGCTACTTCCTGGACAATCTAGAGACAATTAATTCACATGGCATGAATTTTTTATGCGCAGGTGTTTATGCTGGTGATCCATCAAAACTGAGTATGAAAGCTGCATTTGGAAAAGTTTGGAAGCTGGAGCAAAATGGTGGTAGTATCATAAGTGGAGCCTTCAAAGCTATCCAGGAGCGGAAGAATTCTCCAAAGCCACCCCGAGATCCGTAATGATATACTTGGCTGGTCTAGTATATGATGTTTATACACGTTTTTATGCTCAATGACCAAGAATTACCTTGCAGGCGTTTACCAAATCCAAAGGGTCAAACAGTTGGATCTTTTAGGAAGGGCCTAACAATGTTGCCTGAGGCAATTGCTAGAAGGTACACGTTGATCCTCTAATGTGATGCTGGGTGCAACAGAAGTAATTTGTACTAATACCTCATGCTTTGTCATTTCTGTGTTGCAACCCTATTGACGTGCATGGGTATCTTCATAGGTTGGGTAACAAAGTTAAACTATCGTGGAAGCTCTCAAGTATAGAGAAATTGGAGTACAGAGGGTATGCTTTGACATATGAAACACCAGAAGGGTTGGTAACACTGCAGAGTAAAACTGTTGTCATGACTGTTCCGTCCCATGTAGCCAGCGGTTTACTTCGTCCTATTTCAGTATGTTTCATTTTTTCACATACCGGAAGTTGACGATTTCCCAATCAAGTATTTGCTAGTGATGTTATCTAAGGATTTAGTCTGTTCAAGTAGGTGCAGATATAATAACTGATTTGTCCCCAAGAAAAAAAAAGACGGAGGAAAGAAACAAAAGTAAATGAAAAAAGATTTTTTCTTATATTCTTTTGGTAACTATTCCCCTGATTCCAGTTGTAGAGTCAAGAGTTCCCATTAAAATTTTGTTTAAATTGGTATGGCATCACTTACCACTTTCTAATTTCTAATTAAATTGAATATTGACTTTTGATCTATTTTGGAATTTGGACTCAATAGTCACTTATCTTTATGTTGTCTTCTCCTAAGAAGTTAAGATTCCATAGATATATCCCTTATGCTCACTTGCATTGCAGGCTGATGCAGCAGAAGCACTTTCAAAACTCTATTACCCCCCTGTTGCAGCTGTATCTGTTTCATATCCAAAAGAGGCCATTCGGACTGAATGTTTGATTGATGGTGAACTGAAGGGGTTTGGGCAGTTGATTCCGCGAAGCCAAGGGGTGGAAACTTTAGGTAAATCTTCTCTCTTTGTGTGTCTGATTTATCCCCTGGGTGATGCAGGGATAACATATTAAAGTGGGTAATCCATGGAATGCTGCTAGCCTGCTATCCACTTTTTTCTTACAAAATAAACTCCGTCTTTTTTTTCCTTTCCCCCACTGTCCTAGATGATCAAATGGAAGAAATGTTCAAGCAAAGTGATCATGACCCCTTAGGTTAAGTGTTAACTCTTAACATTGCAGCTAATCAATCAAGAAACATCAATATCCTTCATTTATGAGGCTACTACGAGTATCCCGCATTTTGGTAGCAATTGCAGATCAACCCTATTGTTGTTTTCTCAAATGTCTACTTGTTTAAAATATACACCTCGTCTCAAAATCTGAACGTTACAATAACATTTGAAGATAATCTGGGACTTGAATCTAATATAGATTGCTGGTTTCTCTGGATGATGCAGGGACTATATACAGCTCATCACTTTTTCCCAACAGAGCCCCACCGGGGAGAATTCTTCTCCTCAACTACATTGGAGGGGCAACGAATACTGGAATTTTATCCAAGGTAATAAGCCAGTTAAAGATATTTATTTCAGCTGGTGTTAAGGTGACCAGCATAGTTATCAAGACACACTGAACAAACACCTAAATGCTCTCTTAGGCAACTCATTCAGTCAAGAACACTATCTATCTGAACATGTAGTCCAAATAATCGCATGATGTATCTGTAGTAGTAGTGATTAAAGGAAAAGAAGTTTCTTTAAAAAAATAAAAATAAAAAAAATCAGATATGGATTTTATATCCTGGATGACTTCATAACGAGTGTCTTAGTTAGAGTCGGCCTTGGAAATCTGTTGTTATACTCAAGACTTTCAGCATGGTGACAGTAGCTGTATTTTTGTTTTATCAGACGGAGAGCCAACTTGTGGAAGCCGTTGACCGTGACTTGAGAAAGATGCTGATAAATCCTAATGCAAAAGAACCATTAGCTTTGGCAGTGCGAGTATGGCCACAAGCCATTCCACAGTTCTTGATTGGCCATCTGGATATTGTAGATGCAGCAAAAGCCGCTCTCAGTAATGTTGGATTCCAAGGAATGTTTCTTGGAGGCAACTATGTCTCTGGTGTAGCCTTGGGGCGATGCGTGGAGGGAGCTTATGAAATTGCAGACCAAGTAAACACTTTTTTGTCACAATCTCTCTACAAGTGAAGACAATAGTTTTTGTATGCAACCATTTTTCTTTTTGGGTAATAGTAATGTAACATCGACAATAAAAAACTTCACATGTAATAGTTTTTTTTTTGGGTAATTGTTTTGTACCCAGCGTCGTCTATTTCTATTAGTTTCAATATTTGTTTGTTTAATGAGATGAGGTGGACTGGTGAGCTTGTTTGCGTGCGAATGTTTTCCCTAATGTCTGTTTCGCAAAGGCAATCTGTCGCTTAAAAAATGGCCAGCTGAACTTGGTGGTTACTTATATTTCAAGTTTCTGACCGGCGACAACACCCCCCCCCCCCCCCCCCCCCCAATGAACCTCCCTCCGATTATGAATTCATGATTTTTACAGTACTGAATAATATCACAAATAATTTCTCCTAAATTCTGTATATACAGAAAAATGTCAAGGTTAACATAACAGTCCTATTTTGTATGCTAAGTAACTTGTACCAACCCGGTTCATTTTTCTGATTAATAAATTTAGTTGTATAAAGGACATTCAAAATTATTAGTACATGTAAACTTTATATATTTTTAGGCGTTGTATGGTATCATATATTATTGTAAACTACATGAACTATGAACGTTTTCAATAATTTTGTTTCTATCAGTTCACGTTATGCTTTATCTATAAATAGTGTTATCCATCATCAATATATATATATATATATATAACTGGAAATGGTCTGATATTATTCAGGCCCTTTTTATTAGCATAAATTTTATTCGTGAAACTCCTTTGGTTATGTAGAGGAGAAGGAAGAGAAAAAGGAAATTATGTTACCCCAAACATTAAAAACTGTAAAAAGCAAGTTTTATCTTTAAAACATTTTATTAAGAATATATTGTTATATATTCACTATATTACATAGAAAATTCAAAAAAATCTGTACCTCTAGTTTTCCGATAGTTGGTATATCATGTATTAGTTGAGATGTCACCACAAGGATGACCAAAGAGAAAAAGGGGACCCCTAACCCGACCCAGAACCAGAAAGCAAGCGGCCAGGATTTGGGATCATTGCTAGCTCCTAGACAATTAAACTTATACATACATAGTGTCTGTATCTATATATGTACTTGCTTTATATTACAACAACATGCATGTATCAACTTGGGACAAATCAAAAGCAATCCTGGCCGGCATGACTTATTTTGTTTTGACCAAAAACTTTTGAAATAAAGGAAGATCTAGAGATATATCGAAGGAGACAGCCAATATATTTCAAGAGATTTCATTAGACATGATATATAGTTAAATTAATAATTCCAAATTTGATACCAACAACAAATTAATGTTTCGGGTTCTTCTAATATTACTGATTATTCCATTTCGAAATCAATAATTTACTTTGTTACATGATAGGAGTTTATATATATATATATATATATATATATATATGTTCAAATACTTCTTATAATTTCTTAACAATATCTTAATAAAAATATGAGTTAGTTCAAGTGATGTGAATTATTATTGAGATGGTATGACACTGGGATTAGAGTTTTTACTAATATTGAAAAATGATATTTGAATGCTCAAAATTAATGCTATTTAGTACTAAATAAGTTCTAAAATGTTGATCTTATTTATTGATTTGCTTCGGTATTACGGATTAAAAAAAATATATATGCACTAATACATGTAAATATGTAATGATAGACATACATTAATGTGACATAAATATGTGAAACAAAATTATATACTTAAAAGTGATATTACAAAAACTAATAAATTACAAATTATTTTTTTTAATAACTTGTTAGAATTCAATAATCTTTGTCATCGTAATTAATCAAAAGGTTGAAACCTAAATTCTTGCTTTGAGTCCAAGCAAAGTTGTTACATGTTTATAATGATGAAACATTAGGTGAGACAGGGCCTTGCTTTCTTCCATTTCTGTTTCCCAATCCATTGGAATGAAGTTGTCGATCACAAGTCTCAATGCTTCCACACACATATGTAAGTATAATAACTTTTTTCTATATAAATTAAACATGATTGTACATCATCGATATAATATACTCCCTCCGTCCTTCATCATTAGCAACATTAAATGTTAAGAAAGTAAATTATTAAAAATAAAGAGACGTGACATAAGTTAGATGTTTTGAAGAATAATTTGGAGAAATTAGAAGATTAAATTTTCTAAAAAGAAAAATGTTGCAAATGAACGAGACATTCAAAAAAAAAAGTTGCAAATGGACTGGAACGAAAATAGTATATCTTCTATCTATCTATCTATATTATTAAAGATGTAGAACTTCTAAAAATTAAGGTAAATTTACATCATACCTTAAAAAAAAACTTTTCATTAAAGGAAAATGAATTCATTTCCACTACGGTATTAAAATTATAATCGAAATAGAATTGTACATGCATGCGCATATGACCATTAGACTAATATATACTATTATATGTGGCATACATGTATGTGTGTGCAAATTTATTATATAATAATATATTGTATTATTATAAATATTATTTTTGAATTATATCCCACATTTTTAAATCTAAAATTTTAGATTATATTAAATAAATATGGTTGTTAAAGTTACAATAAATAGTAGTTATTACCTCTCTATAATTTAGATTTAGACGATAAGAAAGATAATTTTTACTGACATAATCTCTCTGTGAATAAACTCACCTATAAAAATAGGAATTTTACATCTTTAATAATAGAGATTAAATAAAAATGGTTGCTAAATTTACAATAAATAGTAGTTATTACTTCTCTATAATTTAGATTTAGAAGATAAAGAAGATAATTTTTAATGAAATAAAAAACTCTGAAATTTAGTTATGGCGTGCGGTATCTAACTTTTTTTCTCACTGTTTCTGGGCCCACCCTATATTTACGTAGTTAATATAATCTCTTTACAATTAAACATGACAACGTGATGAGTATGAGAGGGGAGAGGTATTCCCAAATCCTATACACTAAAATTACATAGTCTCCCAATTCCGTCCCGTCTCACCTCACTCCGTTATCCAAAATTATTATTTTTAATTTAATTAATTTATTTTTTTCTTTTTTAATATTATTATCTTACAAAATCTTCTGAAATCACTATAAAATATGTTTTATATATAAACGGGTTAGAGTCGAAATTAAATGGTATGGGATGGTAAATCTTATACGTTACCATAATTTTATAAGGCTCAAATAAACAGGTTCCATTAGAGCCGAATTTAGTGAAATATTAACGATTTAGATAAAATTACTATCCTATTTATGATGCAAACTCACCTATAAATATAAAAATAAGAACTATACATCTTTAATAATATAGATAATTAATTTAGACATGGAGTTACACGTGCATTCTTACTGTTTTGTCTGGGTGAAAATTATTTTGATTTAACTTTATGTTACTATAAAACTAAACAATAAATAATCAAATAAAATATGTGAAAGTAACCGGAAGTGTAGGAGGACAGAACACAACACAACTTTTGCCTCGAATATATATGTAGGCAGCAGTAGACAAAAGTAAGATTTCTATGGCCTACCTTCTTGTTAATTAGCAACAGGTGTTTTTAACAGCTAACTAATCAATTGCACTTCAAGTTAAATCTTCGAGATTTAAATATCCATTATATATGCTGCGGGATTGTTCTTTTCAGAAATACAAGTTGTTAGGTTCCAAAAAAGGATATACTGCTCGTAGTTCTAATTTTATCTAATTTATATATTTTAAATTAGCATAAAAGTTAATTCATTAAAGTCGGGAGATGTAAATGATTACTGATAAAATTAGTTAAAAAAAAATTAACTTCATGATATAAGCCGTGAAAATAAAAAATAAATCTCATAATGAATGTCAGTTAGATGAATGTTGAATACTGATGAAAGAAACTACTTATTTTATCATTTTCTCTAATTTTTACTATAATCAAATATAAATTTTGTGATAAATAGCGTACTTGACATATAATACAAATATATAATAATTGCCAAACCAAATTCAAAAGGATTCATCATATCAAAATTAATTTTGGAAATATAAGAATGTCCCGTCGAATTGGACAAATTGAAAAAATGAGACTCTTTATATGAAATATATTTTGATTTTATATTTTGATTTTTTATAGTTAAAAAAAATTAATGGATGAGACTATGATATAAAAATCACAAGAGAAAACCTAAAAGAAGGCCCCATTTATGTTTCATGGGACAGAAACAATTGAAAATGCTTCATCTGTCTTGTCTTCCCCCCTAGTTAGTATATATGCATGCATGCAATGTATTATTATTGGAAGCCGCAGCCCTCGTGAACTTGTGCATTATTAACTAATATAATTGCATATATAGTACTACTTCCAACATTATAAAATACTTCAATTAATATTCTACTCATAAAGCACATAGATACACAATCATAACTGGATATCTACATATATGCATATTAATAAAGAATAGAGTACGGTTTTTTCCCCCTAAACGAATCATTAGAATATATTCTAGAATATTATTAATTTTACTTTTGTTTTTCTAGTCTACGTACCTAATATGATTCAATTGAACCAGAAATAAGATTTTGAATTAAAAGTCTTAAGTTATCTTTTTCGGAGATAACGCGAAGTAAATGACTATTTATAAAAACAGTTAATAACTTGATATAGGAGGTAAAATGTGAAGACATAATAAGTATATGTAGGTAACTGTTTCTATCTTTATTTACACGATACCGAATTTAAATTATTTTTATGTTTTCAATTCACTAGCTGGCAAGATCATCAATACTATAAAATGAGGCCACGTACTATGGCCATGTTATATATTACCATGGCAAGGTGATAAATTCGATGAAGTCATCATCCATTGAACATGTTGTTGGATTAAGATGATATATATATATATATATATATATATATATATGCGCCCTTAGATTTTGATTATATCTACACTTTTGTTAAAGGTTGCAACCATCCCAGGCCCTTGATTCTATAGTGGCCCCGTCCCCAGCCTTTGTCTACATTCATTGAACTCTTTACACCATAACTCCTGTTTTTGTATATATGTATAGTAGAAGGTAGCTAGCTTTGTGATAAATGGATTAAGATTCAGTATACATAGTACACATATATTGATTTTTTTAAAAATATATCATAGCTGTATTAATTAATATAAGTGATTGATAAAGCGCTCGTTAGAGTTAATACGATCAATAAAATTAGTATTTCATTTATGAAATCATATCTAAACTCAAACTCAATAAAATGATTATGACTAAAAACCGATATTAAAAATAAGTGACCATTTTATCCTTTATCGAATTTTGTTAAAGTCACACTTATGGATTAAAATTTAAAAATAAATATTTAATAAGTTTATCGTGAAGTAAGATATGAATGTGGTGTTTGATAGTTTGTAGTATTTCACCTATGCGTGTGAAATGCACTTTGCCTTTTGGCCCCCTATTTCATAACCATAAATGTCGGGTAATAATTATTTTATCCCAGAAGGGAAGAAGTGGGGTTGAAAATATGGCTAATGACTAGCCAAATGTGTTGGCTAATTTTCTTTACTTTGAGTGTTTTCTTTTTTGCAATTCCCTCTTCTGGATAATCATACCTGTTAAATCTATTAAATTTTGTCTTTCCAATTTAGATTGTTACCACTAATATTCATTTTGTAAAATACAACCGGAAGAAAATGTTTGGGTCGATTATAAGCACCTAAATATGATAAATTTACATGTTTAAAATGTGACTCCTTATGGTGTTTAACTATATCAATTTATACATATTTATTTGTGTATCGATCGATGCAATTATTCAGGAACTTAGTTTTTGTGAATGGTACATAAAAATCTTTAAATGTCAGAAATCACTATTTTTACGAAAATAATTGATATTTTTACATGTGAATAAATTTACATCTATATATTTAGCAAATTGACAGAACAGAACATAAAATAGAAGAGGTTTTATGGGAGGACAATATATGTTTGGGAGAGACACATGGTAATTAATTGTCGGGTGGACGGAGTACAACATCTAGAAAGGAGTTTGTTGAAAGTCATGCCCCCCACCTTTTCTTTTTACTTCTCTTCCTCTCCTCTCCATTCTCCTTTGCTGCCTACCCTTCTTCAACTAATATTTATTTTGTATATATACACACACACATATAAAATATTCTACCAAAATAAATACATACATACATATATATATATATATATATATATATATATATATATATATATATATATAAAACACAAATATCACACGTACTGGCACACATATATACTCTATTAATATTTGAAGCTCTAATTAGGCTAGTAGTGCTCGATCATACAAAATTTATAAAGAGTGATGATACATATAAATTTGAGATAAATGAGGCGATCAAATAGAAGAAACAATTCATCACCTTTTTCACCATCCTCCTCAATTGAAAGCAGCAGCAGCAACAACAACAATAATCACCAAATTCCTCATCTCTCTTTTTCTCCTAGTTTCTCAAACACATTCATGAAATCATCGCAAGCAGACCTCCCCACCGATCTCAGGCTCGGCCTCACCGTCTCCACCACCACCACCTCGGCCTCTAATTCTCCACCAAGGTATGTTATATCAACTCTTCCGTTCGTATATTACAAGAAGTGATCCATAACAACTGATTGTTCAGTTAAATTGTATAATGATAGGCATTTTATGCCGCCTAAACAATATATAGCGGAAGACACGTTCACGACATATCTTCCTCTATACATTGTACTAGAAAAATTATTTTAACATAGATCGAGTTACTTTCAATGGTATCGTCGTATCTAATTTTAAATGGTTTAAAACTTTAATTTTTTGCTGATTAATTATATCATGATACTTTATTTTTTATTGTTATTGTTATGTTGATGATTAGGCAACAATCGTCGGCTGCTTGGCCGCGAATGAAGCCGGTATATAGAAGAGGTCAGGCGACGACAAATGAGGAGGAAGAGGAGGGAGAATGTAGTAATGGTAATTTGTTTGTGAAGGTGAAAATGGAAGGTGTTCGGATTGGTAGAAAAGTAGATCTCCTGTCTCATCATGGTTACTCTCACTTGTTAACCACTTTACAACATATGTTTGCCACTCCTAATATTCTCTGTAAGTTCATCACCTTATCATTAATAATTTCATCCACTTCCTTTTCTTCATATTTTGTACAGAGAGCTGCATTTTACATAAATTTTAAAAAATTTTATTAATTTTATTTTAAAAATAATTAAAACTGTATATTTATTTGTATAAGTTTTTTTCCCCCCCTCTCGAAACTACATTAATTTTGTGATGATTAGAGATTATACGCACGTGGCTATTAATTGAAACATGAAAATTTAACCAAGCGCAGGGTCAGAAGGGGAACAATATTCTCATCAAAGATGTAGTCATGTGTTGACATATGAAGATCAAGAAGGGGATTGGATGATGGTTGGTGATGTTCCTTGGGAGTAAGCTAGCCAATTTCGTTTAATTTAGCTTGCTTTTTTGCTTTTATTATATCACCTTTCTTAATTAATACTCTATCCGTTCTCAAAAGAAAGAGTGTTTTAAGTACACTTTAAAAATTGTTTTCAAAAGACTATGTAAAAACACATATTTTACATTTATTATCTTTCTTACGCTCTCTTTCCTCGCTGTTTTTTTTTTCTTTTTTCATTCTCTTTTCGTACCTTAACATGCGTATTTGGAGTGTTCATCATATACCCTTTTTAAGGACGAGATAGTATTCTATATGTTTTGTCCATTTCGAATTCTCATTCTGTCCCAGAATGAGAGGCTTATATCCTTCCCTCAGTATGTGTAATAACAAAATGAGACACTCATTTTGGGACAAAGAGGACCGTTTCTAATTATCCCCGAAATCATGTTTACGCAGGATGTTCTTAACCACCGTGAAGAGGCTGAGGATCACGAGGATAGAGACATAGAGTAGTACTTTTAATTGATATATACATATGTATGTATATACACATCTGTGTATGATTTTTTGTAAAAATTTCGATCAAAATTAGTAGTAATGATTTAGAAAGCTCTTGGAGAAGCAAAGCATGGCATCATTTTTGCTAAGGTTTAGTTACACGCGTTATATATTAATTTAAACGGAGTTGATCACATCGTTAAAGTACTGCTCATTTATGATTATTTGTTATTTATCTTTACTTCATTTAATTATATCGGTAATTTACATCTTTTTTTTTGTGAGGAAATTTTTCCAATCATTCGCAATACCTCAACTAATTTAAAAATTTTAATAGGTCGATGATTTTTTTAATGTAAAATTAAATTAAATTTTAGTATTGCATCAGCTATTATGGATAATTAGAATTTTATGAGTACGGGAGATCAACACATACAGGGGCAGGATCAGGATTGTATTTCGAAGAAGCGAGAAAAATAAATTACAATTAGATGGGACGAAATCAGAAAATTTCTATACTAAAATCAATAAAATAATAGATATACATGAAAAAATTTCAGAATTTTAAGAGTGATAAAAAGAAAATTGAACAATCGGAAACGCGGCCGTCATCCCGCCCCTAAATAGCTCCCCCCTCGACACATATAATGCGAAAAATGGGAGGAAAGGCTGTCACACGATGGAAAAAGAACAAGTCGTGGAGGTAAAGGCACTGATCGAAGAAATCACTCAAAGTGGGAAATTCCTTATCAAAAAGCATGGAGGAGAGCATGAGGAAAATGAAAATGTCCGGGATAACTTAAGCTGCTATGCCACTAATTTTTTTTTTTTTTTTTTTTTTTTTTGAAGATAATGCTAATCCAATGTCTAATTCTGGAGTCAAATCGGTTGGAGAAAAAGATGTTTCTGAGAAGTGAGCAGGTGTAATTGAAAATTTAATGTAATATAGTTTTTGCGAGTTTCTTCTTTTCTTTTTTTTTGTGAGAGGTTTATACTTAAAAGGTTGTAGTAGTTTGGATCGAGATACTTTTAAGTTATTATTACCACTTTGTATACCTGAGCACGATAATTATTTTGAGGCTAATTTCATCTTGTTGTATTTTAAAATTAACTGATCATGATTCATAATTTATTATTAATAATGTGTAAGGTGACACCCAAAGAAAATATTTTGGTGAAGAATCATCTCAAAATATTTATTATATATAAACAATATATATAATAGATTCCCAATATAAAATTGAAGTTTTTCTTAAAATTATTTGGAGGCAGTTTAACATTTAAAATTGAGGTGAATTATAATTAGAAGCCGAATCAAAGTTTAGAGACTATAAGTGCATGTGATATTCAAGGGTTTTGGCAAATTTTTTTTTTTGTTCTTGACCAACATATTTGCTCCTTCCTTACCCTCCACCCCAAATAATAATAATAATATTTGCTCCTTTCTTCTGGACCAACATATGTTATACTTGACTTCCCATTTTGCAAATGATACAATATTAGAAGTATAAATTTTGATACATCAAAATTCCGAAAGAAATACAGAAAACAACATACTTAACACTCTAAAGAAAGAGTCGAGTCTTTATGTTTGAAGAAGGTAGTAATCATTATTGGAGGGGGAAAACATTTTTCTATAAAATCACTCAATTGTTGTCACTGCACAAACTTACAAGAACATCTCATTTTTCTTTAATGGCAATCTCTTTAGTCATCAATCACATATCAGCAAAGCTACACGGATCTTTCATGTCAGTAGAACTTCCTCAACGAGATTCAGCAGGTTTCAGGAAAATGACAAGAAAGAATCATATTAATCAGAACGCCATTGCAGTTGATGGCAATTTCACCACTTGCATCAGTAGTAGACTATATTTACCAAGATTCCCGCGACACGCCTACGTTGTGAGAGCTGCTCCGCAAGTGATTTGAAAGATGGTAGCAGTTTGACAGATGCTCGGGAAATATATTGCGATTGAGTGGCTCACAAGTGTCTGGAGAAACACAGTCTGAAAATCCTTCAATATTAGAACAAGTCCATGGAGAATTTGAGGTTACACCGAGAGTGATATCTGATAGGCAAATGTCGACAAAGTTATCGCCTTCGATTCCCTCTAGCTGACCTGCAACTTTTATATTTTCCCCTGTGACATTTTGGATGGTAATCTTTTCTATTATGGGAAGAGCATTAGGATCGTAAAACTCATCAGGGTGTTCTCCATAATTACCATTCATTCTAATAGCAACCTTAAGATTGGTCATGGTCACACCAGTTACGAAGATATTTTTCACATAACCGCCTCGTCCTGGAGATGTCTTTATCGAAATACCTCTATTTGAATCGAAGAAATGGATGTCTTTTGCGTAAATATCTGATACACCTCCAGACATCTCGCTTCCAATTGCAATACCAGAGCTCGATGTTGTCTGTCCAACAAGCCGGTGGATGATAATATTAGTACTAGGACGACCATAAGAGATGCCATACTCATCCCACCCACTTTTAATGGCAACCAAATCGTCCCCCGTGCTTATGTAGCAATCTTCGATGCAAACATCATCGGAAGAGTCTGGATTCATTTAACAGAATAACCATTTACATTAGATTCCCCATACATATTGTTTGTTTCTATTAAATTATAGAGCCTCATAGTGTTCAATATTTATGTATCTTTACTTTCTAAGGATTTAAAAACAAATAAATTAAAAAGAAAACAGAGAGTGAGAGAGAACTTATTATCTAATTCACAGAAGGAAGGGGTACTTATTACAGTTGAGGGGAAAGTTTGTTAAAAAAATTGTGAACCGACTCAATTAAGTTTATAGGTGATATCTCAGGACATTTTTTTATCAGTAATTGCTTAATTTACAAACTTAACAATCATCTGAAACATGATCCAAATTTTACTGTTGGGAAAGATTTTGAAACATTATGTCAAGATGTTTTTCCAGTGCAAGTGAAAAAAAGAAGAATCAACAGAAAAGGTAGACCATTGATGTTAACCGGAAGTTAGGAAAGAGTATCAATTACCTGTCCCAGAATTTTGGTATTTTAAAGAAAGGATGAAGCTCAGCTTAATCAAGAAAACTAACCTGGATCAATCCCATCCGTGTTTGGCGAATCCAGAGGAGCAAGGATTGTAACATTTTGGACAATAACATGGCTGTTCATCCAGAAAAATAGTCTCAACTCTCCACCTAATTCATAAGACTTGCTTCGTACAGTTCTATATATTTTGGAACTAGCAAAATAAAACATTCAAGGTCAAAAAGGAGAATTTATGTATTTGACCTGCAGTACACAGGGTGAATGTTCCAGAAAGGTGAATCACGAAAGGTCAGATTCGATATGATCACTTCTGTTGAGTTAATCAACTCAATCATATGAGGCCTAGTATAATCCAATGTTTTATTTCGGAACCTGTTCCACCAAATACTGCCTTGACCATCAATTGTTCCATTATCACCTGCATGAAAACTTGGTAATTTGAAGAGGGAGCTCACAAAGAAACCATGTTAGAAAGAAGGAAAATTCACCTGTTATAATAACATCAACTAGATTGTGTCCATAAATAAGACTCCTATGCCTTCCACCAGGTAACTCCCTACCCCGACCATAAGATGGTAAAGGATCAATGACTGGCCAATCGTCAGAGTTCTGAAATAATCCAATATATATTCTAGTTGGTATCTATATAATACATATAACAAAGTAACAATGGCCAGAAATCATACACAACGCATTCCCAGATGCATTTAGATTAATACTTTCAAAGACAGGAAAAGTCTATATGTTGTAGTTTGTAAAAGCACAGAAAAGACAATCATTGAGGAATTTGCACAAGATACTCTAGATCATCTTCAGCTTCTTAGCATATCCAGATAATAATCACATTACTGGATCACTACCTGTACCAATTTTTAGAATGATGAATTACCAGATTACCTAAGTAGGTACTTTCTGGAGAACCTAATTGATCATATCCATACAGAGGAAAATGTGCTAATATGTCGGTCAGTCAAGACATACAAATCACAGCAGATATACACATGCATACATAATGAGGTCGAATCTCACCGTAGATCCGATAATCTGTGCATCATTGTCTAACCGCAAAGTTAGATGACTGATAAGGATGAAGCTTCCTGTCAACCATCGGCCTGCTGGGACAAAAAGCTGGGCCCCACCCTTGTCGGCAAATGAATTAAGATAGAAGATGGCGTTCTCAAATGCTTTTGTATTGAGGGTCACACCATCACCAACTGCGCCAAATTCAGTAATTGTGACACTGTGAGGTCGAACAACTTCTGAACTAGACTTTTTGCAAAGTGAATCACCACTAATAGCCCTGGGAGCTTCGCCAAACAATACAAGTTGCAGGATTAAAGCCACCAGCTGTTATCAATTTGGGGAGATAAATGCTCGTCAGTGTCAAATCAATGTCTCCTAGTGCTAAATCTGCCTATGTCGTTGCTATTTCAATGTTTGTTCGTGGTCACTGTCCCTTATTATGACATGAGATCTTATACAACTGCATATTCCATATAATGGGCAAATGTTTCTACTAGCATTTTAGTTCTAAGGAGTCCAACATATTAAACTCACGATCTAACCCGCAGATATTACAATCCTCAACAAGAAGGATCAAGAATGTACTAAACTGGGACATCCAATATTTTCAAGTACTAGCTTTAAAAAGCATAAAGCAAAGTCAAATCACCAATGTCTAGCAGAGAAAAAGTTAGTAAATTCACTAATACAATATGACATTATAAAAGATTAAATCAATAAATTACACCAAGTGCAGTTCTCAAGTGAAGGATATTAAACTATAAATCAGATCCCAGGAATAAGAATTTGTTTCTTGTAATTCATGGATGTATAGAAAGCATGACCAAATAACATGATGGCAATTGGGGAAAAAGGAAAAGACTTTATGGATCTAAATTACTGTTAACAGCTACTGATGAAGATATAGAGCAATTTTATGACCCTTGATCACAATGTGGAATAAAAGCACAAACAAGAAGTAAAATTTACAATGAAATCAAGGAATTGAGATAAACTTACAGCAAAAGATCCCTTCATTGACTGAGATCTTTGAGTTACAAATCAAACCCAGAATACCCACTGAGATTTATCACACTTACTGTATTTCTGATGACGAAAATTCACAGTTAAATAACAAGAAAAAAGGCAAGTTAATTGAATGAAAGGAGAATTTCAGGTATGGCGATAGAGATAGCAAAAAAGGGGTGATTAGATGTGTAATTGAGAAGAGAGAGCACAGCTAACAGCAACCCAATATTACCAAAAAAGATAAAATTATTGAAGATGACCGATGGTGGCACCCAAACATATACCAGTAGGACCCTCCCTTTTCCTTTCTGTCTTCCTTCTCCTCTTCTTCTTCTTCTTCTTCTTCCTTTCTTCTTCTTCTTCTTCTTCTTCCTCCACCAAGTCTCTGTTTTCCTCTGTTTTTCTCTGTTGGGGAGAAAGAGAAATACACAAATGGGGATGGAGAAAGAAAGTTAAACGGGGGAGAAGATTCTTATCTGTGTTTGTTTATTTGTCTATTTGTGTATTGACAGAAGAAGTCTATACTCCAAAAAACTCATAAGAGAGATAGAGATGAGACATCAGTCACCTGGGACTGGGACTCTCTCTGGAGAGTGTGGACAATCTTGCACTGTCCCCATTTTGTTTTACTAATTTTCTTTTCCTTCTCGCTCTCTCTCAATATCATCACTTATTTGTTTATTTTACACTTATTAATCTTCTTTCTTTCTTATAAAAATGTTTGTTTTGTTTTTTTGTTTTCTTTTTGTCATTGTTTTTAAAAGTCTATCGTTTAATTCAATTAGTCTCTAGTTTATACACTAAACAATTTCTTATCATCTACCACTTAAGTTCACATAATTTTCATTTAATTCTATATAATATTTGTCTAAACGTTAACCCTTCGTTTACTATCTATATCCACCTAAAATCTCTTCTTGCACTATTTTTTGCTATACTCAGCTTTATATTCAATCATGCCCAATTGCCCATGGTTTTCTCTTAAATTGTTTATTTTACTCAATTTCTCTTTTTACTTTCTTATTTTTTTTTATATATTTCTAGTCATTCAATACTTTAATTTACTATTTTATTCATCTATCTACGTATTTGTAACATATATGTCTTAAATCTGGTTCACATATTTCTTTAAATGATTCAAATTTTGTACAAGAAAATGTGATTAATATTTGTAACTGATTTTGCCAAGTATTAATGTATAATGAAGCCGTGTCCTGTGAAATGAGAGAGACGATGAAAAGTGGAGTATCACTCAAAATTCGATATGAACAAATAATTTTATTTGAAAAAAATAGGATCATTATTGCCTGAAATATTAGTTAAAATCATGAAATCAAATCTGACTTAAATTATTAAAACAAATACCAATAATATTTAAATATTAAATAAACGACATGATACCTATCCAGATTATCAATAATGCGAGTGTAAGACCCACTGCCTGGAAAAAAATCATTGTAACAAAATAAATAAATAAATAATATCAAATATATAACATGAACATAGGCGTGCTAACAACCATTTGTGAAAATGTTGTAACCGTACCCCCCACCCCCCACCCCAAAAACAAAAAACCATTTGGGGAAATGTCTTGTCCATATGAAATTATATATTTTGAAATCTCATTTACTGACTTAATTGTTAGTTACCGCTTTTTTTCATGATTACCACGTAACAATATTAAATAAAAACGTAAATGTGTTCTTATTATGAATTCTTAATTGATTCCGACTTTTTTCCCCAATCTGCACCAAGTTTAATATGGCATTTGTATTAATGCTTAATAATGTTATTCAAGAGTAATACTTTGTAGTGGTTAGAAGAGTCAATGTATTATCGAAAATAAAAGGTAAAAGAAAAGCAGTCTATATATGTCATTAAATTAATTATAAAACTATCATTAAATGCATATTTTAATTGTGGCATTATCGGTATTCTGTAACTATCTTCATAATGTTGATAATTTGATATTGTCATAATGTTGGATATTAATATTGTTTCTCGTAAATCTTTTTCAATCATTTAAAGTCTCCTTTTTTTTTTTATTACTGGAGATTTTAGCCAATAATAACCTCTCAATATAACAAAAGCGTGGACTCATTTCTACAATGGTTATGGGGACATTTCTTGGACTTTTACCTATCAATTATTCAATTTGTTTATCAAATTCGAAGAAATATTATTAGATTATTTTTCAATATTATCTTTTTTCTCATCTCCAACTGAATCTTCCTCCAATAGCATAACTTTTATTTACTCTCTTCTAAAATATAATATCAATTTTAGCTTTTAAAATTAAGTTGTCTCAATCCTAATGCATATAATATGTTCATTTAAATTTAACAGACACGTTTACAAATTCTATAAATTACAATATAGTCACTTTGACAGAGAATTTTGATTAAATAGTTCATCTCGAATTATTTAAGTACTCCAAACTATTTAAATTTCATACACACGGGAATTTTTTTATTTTTTAATTTTTACTAATTCTTTAAATAAAAACAACATAAATAAATGTTGAAAATGATACAAAGATGTGCAGCATAATTTTAAGTTATTTGCCTCTCCCTTTCTCAGCTCTACTGTATGAGTGTGAAAAGAAGTGCTCAAGGACCAGCATGCTCTTCTCTCTCTATTCCTTGAAGAGGGTTTTCAATGTAAGAATCCAATGCCCCATCTCTCGTCCCAAATTTCTTAAAATAACATATTCCCGAAAATAAAGTAAAAACAAAAAATGTCTTTATTTGACCTTTCATTTTGTTATGTATAATGAATTTTCTAACGAAAGATATTTATGAACTAAATTTTACGTTTATAATTATTATTATTATAATTTTCTGTCAGTGTCATTTTAAACAAAGAAAAACTGAAACTTTACCTTTCTCTCCCACCCAACAACAAAAAAAAATGAAAATTAAAGCATTATAAAAATTAAAAAAAACAGATTCTCGTTTCATCTTAAACTTTTTGTAATAAAAGAAGATAGTAAGAAAAGTGTAAAAATAATTTATTTGGAATTTTGTCGCGTTTGTTTCTGTAATTACAATGGAGTACCTAAAGATGTTTAAATAGCAAAATAATTGGACCCAAAAAAAGAAAAAAGAAGCACAATAAGATGTACAACAGTCATTGCCAAGAGTAATAATTGCTACCTATAAATTCCAACTTTTACCCTTTTCATTTATAATAACGCCAGTCACATTATTTTTAGAAAAAGGTCGGATGGGTTATATTTCCAGTTTTCCACATTTATATGCAAGTATGAAGATTTTGATTACTATATATACAAATGCAATTAATCATTCTGCAATTTGAAGGTTACCAACTACACCTGAACGTTAGCATGTCAAAAGTTTGAAAGAAACATGTCAAATCCATTAATCATCCATAAATTAAAAAAAGCCAAAAAAACGTTACATCAATATCATTACCACTTTTCTTATTCATGATATATCATGCATTCACACATCTATTCTAATACTATCAGTTTCTTTAAATTAAGTTAAGAAGGTCTCTTTTAGGCCTTTTTTTGTTTTTGTTTTGAGGAATCCTTGGAAAAATTATAAAAGTGATTTACGAATTTTAAAAATCAAATTTAATATGAAACTGTGTTGATGTTTGGGGTATATAAATTGGTCGCCGTAGTTACATACATAGCATCAAATGCATTCCACCGACAATGTTTGGCTGGGTGGAAGGAGTTCGATGCTAGCAAGGTATAATTGTAGGTCTCGAGTATGAGTATTGTGAATGATAAAAACATTAGAGAGGATTATTTTTTTATGTGTTCAATCGAAATTCGATTACGGATTAATCGGACCTAATTAGTTACCGTATTGAGAGAGAACCAAAAAAAAAAAAAAATCAAATGTATTCCGCATATTATCTAAATGTAATATAAAGTTGATATGTAAAATTTCAAAAATCAAATTTGATATGATATTATATTGATGTTTTGGGTATATTATTGTACCTACATACAAGAAATCTAACCCATTCCACAAAAATATTTAAATTTTAAAACCAAAAAATTTTGTATAATAATTATTGTGTTTTGGTTATTTTCCAAAAACTTTATTATAATTTCAATTTAGTAACCATAAATAATAGTACGACCATAATCAATTAGTAGTTTGAGTAACGTATACACATGAAATTACAGATTAGTGATGAATATTATATATGGGCGAGTATGCTTGCATACAATATTATATATTCATAAGCACCAATATGTACAATCTTTTCATTGTACCATGAGATAAGAACATGATCAAGTTTATGCACCATTTCGAAGTTACTTCCCACTTTATTAATTGACACTTGACTAGGAGAATTCATTGCCAAAATGCCCACCAAAAAAAGGAGGAGGTAGATACTTATTTAAGTGTTCAACATGGGCATACATGCTATATATATGTGTGTATTCAATGGATACTGTTATTTTTTAAAGTGTTTTAAACAAGAAAAAAGTGAAATTTGAATTATATTCGGTGAAATAATTGATTCAATATAGTCGATTATATCCCTAAAACATAAGTTGTCAATTAATTTATAATAATAGATAGACAGATTGTCTCATACTCCCTCTATTTTTTTTTTATTGTCGTTTTTCTTCCTTTCACATTGAACAAGGAATATATTCAATGTACGTTGGACCACTAATTATAATAATGTTATACTAGTATTACCCTTACATTTATTTTATTCTATTTAATTGTTCAAGAATGAAATTACAATAATAAAAAGGGTATCCTTGGGATGTTGATAATTAATTCACATAGAGAATTGAAAAGTGACAAACAAAAAAATTAAAAAAAAAGAAGTAAAAAAAAAATGGAGGGAGTATTAAATTATACTTTCCCCTTCTTCTTAACTAACAATAAGTTATTATTTATTTTAGTCAAGTTGACTATTTTTTGACTTATAATATTTATTTTTCTTATAAATATATGTAACAAATTATAATTACAAAAAAAATTATACAATCTATAATATGATTTAATTTTAATATTTTTTTTAATTACATATAGTCGTACACAATTTTAAAGTCAAGATATAGCCAAATTAACGTTAACAAATTTTAAATGTGACATATATTTAGCAATGAAAGGTGTACTACTACATTCATTGGACATGGTACACATAGATGTGTGTGTACACAACACAATAATAATGTTTCTCAATTGGTCTACCATGAAATAAATAAGCTTGATTGCTTCGATCTTCGCATGTCACATGGGTGGTTCTTGTAACTGTGAAACTTATAATATGGAATGTATATTCCGCATCTAATGTTTCTTAATTGCTGGTTTCATGGGCTTTTACTTGAAAATGAAGACAACAAAAAATTATTGGACCTTTACACAATTTTTAAATATCGAAAATTATTACTCTGTTGTTCTTTAAAAAGAATTATATTTATATTTTTGACGAATAATTAATATTGTATTTGATTGAGAATTGTATATTTGAATAATAAATTATTTCATTAAATTTATTAAAAATATTCAATTGATGAAAAAATAATAAAATTTTATATATAATATTATAACAAAAAATTTATGCAAATGTAATTCTTCTTGAACAAATCTCGTTCAATAACTTCAAAGAAAGAAACAAGAAATTATTTACACATAGTAGAATCCGTGTGTTTGAAACTCAGTACTTATATCGATTGAAACTTCACCAATGTGTTGGGCAATATAATTTATTGTCTTACTAATTCTCACATAATATTATCTAACTTAATTAAAATCTATCAAAGTAAAAAATTATTAAAATATTGAATATAGTGAAAATGGTGCAGTCAAGCTCCTAAACGGTCAAAGTTCGAGTTTTTCTCAATATTCATATTTGTTGATAACTTATATGTCGCCTCATATTTGGGTGATGACATATGATTATCAATTAATTCCATAATGTGCAACTTCTTTGCAATGCTTCACGTATACAACAAATCATAAATTGTCCATCAGTTCATTCAGTTTCCCTCAAAGATACTATAGGTTGATTGATTTTCATATTATGAATTTGATAAATAGTCTGACATTTTTTATACTTCTATTTTATAAATGAATTTAAACTGGACCGAAAGGATCATTAATAAAGTATTTAGAAGTTTAGTAATTTAGACAAAAATAAAATGGTAACGCTGGTGGATAGAGATGGGTGATATTTTAGCAAATAGCAAAAGAATCGTCGTATGCCCCTACATATAGATTGTATAAGTTTTTGTAAAGTTTAATAATAAAAAAACACTTTTAACTTTTCATTTAATTTTAATTATACATTCCACTAAAAAATTTATCACTTATACCATGAAACTTTAAGCCGAGTTTTCAAAAATGCCAATATACATGTTAAGTTATGATCTATGGTTAGTTTTTTCTGATATGACAAGCTGACATGTAATTTCCAAAAAATAAAATAAAATTAATGATGTGGATTTTGCACATCAAATTAAAAAAAAAATGTTTAAAAGCCCTCACATAATTTGCACATGTCATCTAAATATATATGTGAAATGAATACATAAATATGTGACAAGCTGTATTAATTATTTAAATAAGGGTTTATTTTATTATTAATTAAAATTAAATGCATAATTCAAATTAATAATTAGATTTTTACAGCCGGCGAACATATCATACTAAATTAGTATAAAACGTACTCTTGTTATATAAAGAACCCAATGGAAAAAAAAAAGAATTTATATTGGTGTTGATATATAACCTAAATCGGGCAGGATAACCTAAATTTTAGATCTTATAAATATGTATTCGATCCATAAACCGCATCGATCCTTGGTGTTGATGATCGACGAAGAATCGAAGATCTAACTTTTGATTTATAGATCTAATTTTGTTTGATTTTTGACTTTTAATCTGCAATTTGTCATAACTCTGGAGTGTCTTCTACCTCTCTCTCTCTCTCTCTCTCTCTCTATATATATATATATATATATATAGGTGACCCTGTAATTGTGGCGGTGTTTGTCGACGTCGATATCTCTCCATTTGAACAGAGAAGTTTGGGGGAGAAGATAGACAAAATTATTTTGAGTTTGTTTTTTCTTGGATTCGTTAGACAGTATGAATTAAGAGACGTGCAGAACACATATATGGCAGACATTTACGAGTTCTTTTTTTTAAAATCTCATATGGAAAATATCTGTCATGTACATTTTTTTGAAAATTACGGGTTAAGATGTCAGATCAGGAAAAAAAAATTAACCATGGTTCTTAACTTAGATTAAAATTTCATAATATAATTTGACAAAAAATTAAAAAGAAGGTATAAATGAAAATAATTAAAAAATTAAAGGGTGTTATTTTTTATCATTAAGTCTTTTTGTAATAAGTAATATTAGAAAGGAAGTAGTCGAATGGAGAAGAAGAGATTTAAGGAAATGTTGAGTTTTAAGGGAGCACTTAATCTCTATTAATAGATGTATTATTCACCTTAATAAATTCTGAAAAAATGATAAGTGGGGGTTAAATTATTTAATATATGGAGGCAAAAAATAAATAAATAAGACATACATAACACTTATTCTACACAATATATTATCAAATGGTATAAAAAAAATTCATTCCAATTTTTGCGAGTGGATAAGGGGAAGAAATCGTGGCACATTCAACATTGAAGGAGAAACTCCAATTACCAAAACTAAAAATTATTCAGTAAAGATCGTTTATACAGACTGCTTTAATAGATATATATAGACCGTTTTAATTTAATTTCAATTATATTAAAAACTGATCAACTCTAAAATTGTCGTCTCTAATGCTCTCCAATTTATCTACTTTATTAATTTTAATATATTCTTTATTCAATCATATTTCAAAACTCACAAATACCATTTTCACATAGGAGTACGATACTACCTATTCGTACTTAAATCAGTATCTAGTTTTATATAATTTTTATAATTAATTTCAAAACTTCCGGTTAAAACAATCGAGTTAATTTTCAAAAAAAGAAAAAGAAAAAACAAACAAACAAACAAAAAGCAAAATAAAAAACCGAGTCTAGCTCCAAAATCCGGTTATAGGATTATTTTCTTGAATGCCTTGGAGCCCATTTCTTCTAAAATAAGAGCAGAAATAATACTTTGGGCCGGGGGTTTATAATAGTGTTTTAGAAACACATTTTCTAAATCAAAAGAAAGCTGGAACACGACGAAACAGAGCTGCAGAACTCGGAGCAATGCGAAGCAAAAAGAAAACAGCTGCAAAACCTGATAAGGAATCCTCGAGCTCCTCTGCCATTACTGTTCATCAAGCAAAAGAACCCATATGGTATTTTTTTTTCTTTTTTGCCTTCCACTTTTCTCAATTTCTTATTCTTCATGTTTGCGTTATTATTATTGTTATTATTTTTCTCTTTTGTGTATTTTATTTGAATGAAATTAAGTTTTATTAGTTGCTATGAAGGAGAAAATCTTGTTCGCTTCATCAAATCAATTCAGAGGTGAGTTTTACAACATCTTTTTACAACCCATTAGTGTGTTCATTTTTTTTTACATAGAATTTTGGCTAAAAATTTGGTATTTTGCCTGATGATTGAACAGGGAGATAGAGTCAGCAAGGGTTTTGGACACAGTCTTACCTGATAAAATATGGTTAAAGGTTCCCCTTTTACCTAGCTCTTTTCTAATAGTAATATTTTTCGAGCAAAATTGTTTATATATGTGAAGGTTTTTGTATATATTGCAATTTCAGCAGCAGTTTTCTATTGGGGTGAATGATGTAACTCGGATACTTGAGCGGATGCCTCCGGTGGAAGCTTCAATTGAAACCTTAAATCCTGTAATTAAAAGCGATAGCAAGAATAAAACTTCTTCTGTAAAACTGCAGGTTTGTATTGTGTGCGTGTTCTATATTCAATGTTATTTGCTCAGTTATCCAATGTGGTTTAAATCTTTAGCTGTGATGAAATTTTGAATGCGTTTTTTCTTCTATTATATTATATATGGCGTGGTTGAATATTAAAAGGCAAAAAGCCACATTATAAATTAATGTAATAGGATTTTTCATCAATTAACACAAAAATTTCTTTTAGTTATGACTTAAGAATACAAGATAGTTATGCAAATTATTGTATTTTGGTGGTATTTGTTGGCATGAGTGCTATAAACATTCTTGCCGGCAAGAATGGCAAGAGTGCTATAAACATTCTTGCCGGCAAGAGTGCTGAAGACATTCTTTTACACCATGTTTGGAGATAATGGAATGGGTTAAGAATAGCAGTGGAAAAGGAGATGAAGGAAATTGGGAAGATATGACGATGGAAGGGCTGATGTATGGACTATGGAGCATCAAGGGCGGAATGAGTCATTTCTATTCTGTTTGGTTCTAAGAATTTTCATTTATATTTGGTGCTCAGAAGGAGAGTGAGAAATGACTCGTGATATGCTTCCCTATGATATCTCTATCCTCTATCTCCATCTCTCCTTCCACTGAAACCCTTCATCCAATTTCTTCTCTTTCTTAATTCAGCCAACTCTTTCTGCTTCGTGGGATCCAAAGGTAGCATTAGTTGAATCACTAGAACTGCAGGCTTAGGATACTATGCCAATCCCAATGTTTGATGCCTAATCACCCAATGAAGGAATCGTAATATTGCTGTTGTCTTCGTTGGTGGTGGTGGTATATGGGTATGAGCGTGTATAGTTGGATCATATAAATAGCGTGCAGACTGTATATATTCTTGTGACTAGCTTTCTAATAATACTGTATTTCTTTACAATTATAAAATATACAATAAACACTCATCTGGTTCTTTTGGATTTTTTTTTTTTTTTGGAAATTGTGATGACCATCTTATAATTAGATATAACGTCACATTTTGTACATACAGGCCATTCTACTGGCTGCAGATTGCAATCCACGGTGGTTGACAAAACATCTGCCGACCTTGGCCTGTTCAAGGAAAGTACCCCTGATTTCAGTGAAGGATAAAAAAGGAGGTTCTTTAAGATTAGGTGAATTGGTCAAGTTGAAAACTGCAATTGCAATAGGTATTAAGGTGAGGAGAACACACCATACCTGAAAATATGATATAATCGCATAAAGCTCTTTTGGCGTATGTCTTACTTCTGATTACACTGTATTACTTCGCGGATTGTTGTTCATTTAGGCTAAAGGAAATGCCATCAATCACTTCATTGAGAATATTCTTAGCGAACAACAAATACGTGGTGGTCCAGAAGCCTGAATCGTTTGCTCCCAGTACGGATATCGACTCATTAAAGCAGTCAAACACAACAATGCCGCGAACAAGATATCAGGCGCAAATTTGCACAAATTTTGTCTCGACTGAGCCCTCGAGACTCTTCTGAATCTGAAGGCTCTTTGCTAGTTCTTCAATCAAGTTCTGCCAAAATACAGCAGACTGGCATGTTTGGAGCAATGCAACACAGTTACACATCCTTTGGAAGTGTAACTCCTATGGGTTCAAACTACATTGTGATGAAGCTGAACTTCTGAAATTTTGTTTTTTGATGTTAAGGTAGTGATCTTACACATTGCTCAGAATTTGAAATGCACAAACAGGCATGTATAAGATTTTTTTTTCCTTTTCTTTTGGGGAATTACAGTACAATGGTGGAGGGAGAATTGAAGAATTGTCTATCACTCGAGGGGAAAGTTAATGTGATGTATATGTTTGCTCGCACCAAAAATTTGATCAGGCACTTGTTTAAATCAATTTAATTTGTAATTCAAGAATATATACCACCAGTTTAATTAAAAAGCATAAATAGAGTTCAGGGCTGAAAATGAAATTAATCTGTTTGTTTTTTGCTGAATTTTACTCCAAACTCAAGTTGTTAATAATACGGTATGATGTGGGAGTTTGAGTTCCAAAAGTAGTATGATAAATTAATAGAAAATGAATACTCCCCGTGCTTCAAAATAAAATTGTGTTAGTTTAAATTATACGTGGTAACTAAATAACTATTGCATTGAAATAATAAATTTTAAACAAAAATTTTGTTTTACCTTTCATAGGAAATATAAACAGAAGAAAGAGAAATTGAAAGATTAATTTTATTGAAAATATGAGTGGAGAAAAATTAAATTCATTATCTTGAAATTTGAAGATGACTAATTATATAAAATTTTAAAGCTCTCTCAAAAGTGCCTATTATTATGATTCTAAAATATCTATTATTATGAACTAGTGTGAATAACTTGATATTCGACTACTTAGAGCAATCTCTAAACTATGATAAATTATTAGAAGACAAAAGCCAACAAATGACAGAAAATAGTAAGATGGGTCGCATCTAGCTACATGATGTAGAACAAAATTGCACATAGCTATAGTATTATTTTCGGTACATATATATTGTCAATAATTTATTATCAATATATGAAAGAGTGAAAAGTATTTCTCTATATGATGAATGCAATAATTTATAAAGTTCGTACGTTTCAGATATCCTATTTTGCATGAAGTTAATTCTTACTCATGATAAATGGCAGATTGATATTTTGTACATTGAAATTTTATATGAGCTAAGAAAGATAAATAATATAAACCAACTAACAAATTGAATTAACCTGTACACTTTATGCTTCTGATTCTGGGAAATTAGTAATACATTGCAACACTATTTTTATGTGAGTGGCGAAGTTTAAAATTGCAACAGGAAATTTAGGTTAGGTCTATGTAGACTGGTAGTGTAATTTTATATTACAAAATTTAAAATTTTTAAAATTTAAATCAAACATTATTTTGTTTGGCATTTTATCTGATTTAATGTATAAATTTGTTGAAAGTATTACAGTAAATTTGCCATTTTGGAGGATCCACAGAAAAAGCAAAAAAAGCAAAGGACAGAAAAGGCAAAAGCGCTGTCCCTCAGCCACGGTCCTTTCAAAACCCTAGTACTCTCTTCTGCAACTGACAATCAATGGCGGATGACGTGAGCGCCGATAACCATCTCGCCAACGGCGATTCTCCTCATCACCATAACAATCACCTCCATCTCTCCAAGAAACAGAAGCTCACTTCCTTCATAACCGACTCCGAAATCCGACAAGAATTCGCTCATCACCGACCTGGTATTGCCCGAGTCAATAACGGCAGCTTCGGGTGTTGCCCCGCATCCATAATTGCCGCCCAAAAGCAATATCAGCTGAAATTCCTCCAACAACCCGATGATTTCTTCTTCAATGACCTCCAATCTCGGATCCTCCGTTCTCGTACCTTGATTAAAGACCTCATCAACGCGGATGATGTTTCCGAGGTTTCAATCGTCGACAATGTTACCACTGCGGCTGCAATTGTCCTCCAGCACGTTTCCTGGGCGTTTTCCGATGGTCGGTTCCAGAAAGGTGACGCCGTGCTTGTCCTCCACTGCGCATTTCAAGCAGTTAAGAAATCGATTGAGGCGTATGTGACACGCGCCGGTGGTTCTGTCATTGTGGTTGAGCTCCCGTTTCCGATAAATTCAAATGAAGAAATAATTGCCCCTTTCAGAAAAGCCATAGCTAGAGGTAAAGCTAATGGTAGAAAAATTAGGTTAGCTATAATCGACCATATTACATCAATGCCTTGCGTTATTGTACCTGTTAAGCAGTTAGTTAAGATTTGCAGGGAAGAAGGGGTTGATTCCGTTTTTGTAGATGCTGCACATGCAATTGGTAGTGTCAATGTAGATGTTAAAGATATTGGAGCTGACTTTTATGTTAGTAATTTGCACAAGTGGTTGTTTTGTCCACCTTCTGCTGCGCTTTTCTATTGTCGGAAGTCCTCAGTGACTTCGGACTTGCACCATCCTGTTGTTTCCAATGAATATGGTAATGGATTGGCTATAGAAAGTGCATGGATTGGGACAAGGGATTATAGCTCCCAGCTTGTTGTTCCTGAGGTATTAGATTTTGTTAACAGATTTGAAGATGGAATTGATGGAATTAGGAAGAGGAACCATGGCAAGGTTGTCGAAATGGGTGAAATGTTAGCCAAAGCTTGGGGGACTAGTATTGGATCTCCTCCAGACATGTGTCCAAGTATGGTTATGGTTGGTTTGCCTTCAAGTTTGGAGATTTTAAGTGATGAAGATGCTCTGAAGTTGAGGAAACATTTGCGTGACCAATTTTTGGTGGAAGTACCACTATATTATCATGGACCAAATGATAGTGAGATTGGAGTCAGGGATGGCACTGGCTTTATTACAGCATATGCCAGAATTTCTCATCAAGTCTACAATACAGTTGATGACTATCTCAAATTCCGTGATGCAGTTAATCAGCTTGTCAGGGATAAATTTGCCTGCAAGATGTTATCATAAGGACAGATAATGAAGGGTATGTTTTATACTGATTATTTGCATGGGTATCTGAATTAGCTTGTTAGATATGTTCAGTTTTAGTTTATTTGTTTGTTTGTTTTTGTTTTTCTTTACTTTTAAAGTATATTTGGATAAGTATATTGTACTCCCTCCGTTCCAAAAAAAGGAGTAAGATCAAAAAGTTTTGTTTCTTTGTTAATTTATGGGCTAGCTGTTCAAACCCAATCACTATTCTGAGGGCGGAGGATCAGTGGTTACATTTTTACTTTCCTTGTATATTCCTTGAGGAGGTAAAGCAGTGTGCTGGCTTCTGAGTGTAGTGATAAGATTTCATTTTAATTCTTATTCAGGTTTATCACAATTGTGAGTTTTTATATGTGTGTATTGGTATATTTATATGTGCTTACCCCTATATGAACTGTTCTGCTAATATATCATGTATAATGCCTTTTTACTAGTACTGAACTAGTGAATTTGTTTCCTTGGATCATATTATACACACAAAACATATAGTTTTCATTCCCAAAATTAGAGATGCATTTTGAAATGAGGACTTATAATGGAAGCTTTATTTGTCTAAATATATCCCTCACATTGGTGTGAAATCATGGTACCCTATATAATTAGATTTTAAGTAATGACTACTATTAAATGTCAGTCACTCAGTTGATAATCTGTATCTAAAGAAGTATCTCTAAATACATCAGAACTAAAAAGGAAAACGTGTATTTGGTTCTGGAATATAGAGTTTCAACTATATCACCGTGTTGAGTAACTTCCCTGATTGATCTTATTTCACTCTCTTTTGCTGCTACCAGGAAACATCGAAAGAATGGATCCAAGGAATAAGAGCTCCATTATCATACTTGAGTACTTTGTCCGAGGCTTCAAGTTTGTGGATAACAGAATCCGACAACAGGAACTGGGGACATCATTGAATAGCCAAGTGGAGATCTGGTGATTGTATGAACTAGTTGAACCTGTGACCGATGTAGAGTTTGCAGGTCGTATGACCTCTTTAGAGTTTGAGTTACCTGTCATTAAGAAAGCTAGCTATTTATCTGCAACTGTTATGACAATAAGTATACTCTATGGAAGTTTTTGTCTCCAAAATTTTTCATTTCCAATTTCTCCCACTAGCAGTTGAGCTCGATTCGCATTTTATTTGTAGAATGTCGGCTTGCATGTGGACTTTACCACGGCAGTTCTGTAGTGAATTTCTGTGTATATTTCTATAATTTAGCAGGGAAAAGATCGTTGCAACTCAAATAGATTCTACTAATAAATTTGTCTTGTCCATCTCCAGTGTCGAACAAATTTTTGTTGCAATCTATTTATAGATTCCAGACAGAAAATTTGCTGGACTTTGTCACGGTTACTCATTTCTTGGCAAATATTTGGCATTATATTCGTCGTACACACTAATTTTTCATTGTATAGTGTTTTCTTTTGGGTAACTTATATAGTGTTTATTTTGAAATGAATATAAATGCAGAGGCTTCTTAGCCTACGGCTCACCACTATTGTCATATTATTTCCGTGCATCTTTTGGTTCTAAGGAACCTAAAATAAATATCTAGATCGACTTATATTGGTTTTTTCAAAGCATGCAATTGATATCAAATTAAATAAATAAGAATTTAATCGAACTCAATTTTAGCTGCAACCTTATTTCATTGCACCGGCTCCAACTGTATCGAAAACAACCGATGATAACCAAACAAGTACTTAATTTATTCCCTCAAACGAACATACCCTAAATACATATTCAAGAAATTCAATATACAACATAATAGAAAACTGTATAATATTCTTTATTTTCTTTTTCTAGTTACGATGGTGTGTATCCTTTTATTATTCTGATCTTTTGAAAAGATAATTCTCAAGTGATGTATGCATATTTCAACTGTTTTTATTAAATTTATATTCCGTATTATTATCTATCCTAATGTTACCAAAAATATTGAAAAAAGTTGTAGAGTAGATAGTAATATAATAATATCACGTGATAATATAAGACATAAAATATTAACATAATAACATTAGATAATAATATTTACATGATAATATAAACTAATTTTTTTTAATACAAATTACACAAAAATTATCTTAATTTTAACACAATGATCGAGAATTTTTTGTTATCTCGAAACCAACGGAACTTTTGATGAATCTTTTCCTTTCACCAAAAAAGTTTTGCACAACTTTTTAATTTCATACCTACGTAGTACTTTTTCTTCAATTTTTTTTTTTTAACCTTTCGGTAAATATCCGATATATTTCAACTAATTTATTCATCCCTTATTATTTTGGTCAGTGTCGGGTATGCTTGCCGTAGTATCTTCCCTTCAGTGCCGCCGTACGTATATACAAATTACAAAATACAGGGGATTCTTTCCGGGAAACAATTTTTAGAGTCGAGATAATTTGTGTGTGTGTGTGTGTGAGAGAGAGAGAGAGAGAGAGAGATGGCCGATGGAGATTTTCCTCCACCAATTAGACTCATGAATTTCGTGTCCGAAGACCAGGTTGCATGTTTTGCACTTTGATTACTGTTATGATTTATCATCGATTTCTGAAAACCCTAATTTCAAATGCCATCAATTGTATTTGTTTCAGCTGGAACAAGCGAAGAAAACTCGAGGTGCTAGGGTTGAAGATGGTACTGCCCAGAGAGATAGACCCCTTTTCGAGGTTTTTTTATCCTTGCCCCAATCTCTACATAGTTTTCCCCCTAGGGAATGTTTTAATTCATGTCAATTTGATTTTTATGTGCATTCCCAGATTTCATTATAATTGGGTCTGAGCTGGAAGAAGATAAACTTCTTCAATTAGAGAAACCCCATTTACAATTTCATAAAAATAATACAATGCTACCTATCAAAATCAATGTTCCTTTACAGCCTTATTTGGAACTTAAATATCATAAGCCTGCGTATCATGGAACAAGCAAAATTCATTTGATTAATTCCGAAGTACTATAACGATATTTGATGTATGCTTACAATTTATTCAATTCATGGAACAAGTAAAATTGCAAATTACATTAATAATCAAATAAAATGGAATTTTTAGTAGTTTAGAGTTCTAAGGTCATCTCACAATTTTAATCTTAGGATTTCATAATCCTAGGACTCAAATACAATTCTTTTGTGGAGCAGAGGGAGTATTATATACAAAGTACATTCATACTTGAAGGGACTTCAAGTTTAAACCTACAATTCTTTGAGTTCAAAACAGGTGTTCTGTGACTTGAGAAAATGAAGATGATTATCGTTTTCTTCTTTGAATCTTCCATTTCAGATTTTAAAGGAGAACAAGGACAAGAAAGATGCAGAATTCAATGAAAGATTTAAACATAGTAAGTTCTGAAGTCTATATTTTCTTGAAGAGAAGATGCTGTTAAGCATCAACAAAAATTGAAATACGATTGTACTCTTTTTCACAACTAATAGTAATCCATGTAACGTATTACCTTCTACTGCAGGACCACCAAAAGCTTTGGATGAAGATGAAACTGAGTTTCTCGATAATCTAGAGATGGTGAGACTATGTTTCTTTTCCAGTGTTTGTTGACTTGGTATGCCTGCATCCTCTTCTCAATGATATTTGCAACAGCTAATTCATGCTTTGATGTTAAATTTTTTTCGATAAGCTCTTTCACGGTTTCATTTTACGCTATCTAGAAACACCCATATGTGATATGCTTTGACATGAACATAATACAGCTTTTCTGACATAATCTATGAAGCATCTACATTGGTGTATAAAGTTTTTGCTAATAGAAATTAATACATGTTCATGCTTATATGCACCTGATGCATCATCTAGATGTGATCTCTTTAGAAGCTGGTAATACCCCTGCAGGACTGATTAACACCCATTCCATCAGGACTCACACCAAAAGAGGGAAGTTCAGAAAATTTGTGTTTGAACTTTAATCGTAGAGAGACAATTTCTTAATGGAGGACCTTCCATATTTTTGACATAACAGAAAATTTTGAAAATTCAAGTCTCCAATTCTATTTTCTTTTCCCATATGCTTAATGTCACTTGTTGAATTTGCAAAGACTTCTTAATTTGCTGTGCCGTGTTTCGAAAACCATTTATATGTCGTTTAGCCTTTATTTTAAGAAGTTTACTGGATTTACTCCTCTTCAAGTATAACATGGATGGTTTCTAATATATGTTATATCTATGTTATTTGACATCCAATTTTTTAGGCTTCTTAAAGTTGAAAGAAGTTCATATCTCTCTTCATGTTCCTTTCTACATATCCTGTTGTTTTCTAAACCTTTTGATTATTATTCAGTCGAGGAGAGAATATGAGAAGCAAATGGCAGATCAAGAGGCCCAACAGCTGCAAAGTTTTCAAGTACGTTTCAAGTATTATTTTGCTACTGTTCCTCATGTTTCAGTGTATATATTTATAATTCTCAAATTATTATAACCACTTGTATATACTTACATATTTTATGAGTTCTTTCATATCCATTACTGGGTATGAAGGATCTCCAGCTTCCTTATTCTTTACTTCATATAGAAGCTATTGCAGGTTTTTCCATATAAATTATAATTATTTTTTCTGTTTTCAGGCTGCAGTTGCTGCACAATCTGCCATTTTACAAGTGCTTAAAGAAGAACCCCCTGTTCCCAAAGTTCAGGTTATTTGTTGTTCACTTTCAATTTTAATATTCAATTATGTCTTTTATACCATGTCCATGCATGAAATTATCTGGTAATAGGGCTAAGTATGGGCCACTGATCTAACTAAATCCAAGTATGATTAGCTAATCACCATAACCATTAATGGCATGAGATGTATTTCTTCCTAAATAACTTATTTATCATCTAATATCAGTTTCCCTCGGAAGAATTTAGGATTAGAAGTGTCATACTTGGCATCTGAATTTATTCAGGGTTTGATTTTACCTTATTGAAGGCATTTTATCTGCAGTTCATGATCTGAGAGATGGGAATGGTGGAGATTTCATCATGATGATCTGCGGTTGTAATAATAATTAATTAAGCTGATATTCATTGCAGGAACAAAAAAAGCTAATTGGGAGAAAGAATCCCCCTCCACACTCTTTAGGTATGATTATTAAAGTCAAGCCACAAGCAAAGAAAGCAAAGGTGGAACCAAATAACTCATCAGAGTCTTCAGAAGTTGCGAGTGCAGCTGATGTTGGAACGGAAAAACCTTCAACAAGTGTTCATGGTGTCAAAACCCTTCCTGTTACTCATAGTAGTCTGGTTTCGTACAGCGATGAAAGCGACGAAGATGACTAGTGTTTCAAATTAAGGTTTAGTAGGGATATGAAGGATTGACAACGACATTTTTTTTTTGTGGGTAAAATTAAGAAGACAAAGACCACTTTTGGTTTTATCCTTTTGCTGTTTTTTAGGATTGCATAAAATTTATAGTAATGAGCAATTATTTCTTCTCACCTTGCAGAGAATTTAGGTCTTCTACAATAAATTAACCGTCAATAGGATGTCTTAGATGATGTTTGAATATTTGGAAAAAATGATATGGGATTCCCTAATTCCATCTTTGGACCACTTTTTGACATTTATTTAATCCAATTCAGCTGGTGAGCACACTGACGCAAAATTTTGCATTAGAGTGATTCAGTGGCAAATTTTCTCGTCTCTGGGACGCCATCTCTTCCAAGTAAGGATCTCGATATGACTTCCTAAATTTAAACTTCAATTATTGTACCCACCAGAATTAATGATTTAAGCTTACATATTCGTGTAATTTTAAAAATAAAAAATAAAAATGTAGTTGATACAATTAATATGACTATATATAACCTCGCATATTGTGTGAATCACAATTTTCTAATATCTGAATTTTCATATTTTATATTGATATTGAAATTTAAAAATTTCAATTAATTTTGAAAGGCAAAACTAAAATTATGCTTATGGAATTGAAAGTTTGGAATGTGCTAGTATTCGAGTATTTAAAAAGTTTGTCAACATCAAGCAAATTAAGATTAGAACCGACGCCCATATTATACAATCTTATGACGTACAAGAATCATAAGATTTTGCCGCAGGAATCTTAAGAGTACTAAACTAAACCAAGTTTGAAATTCAGATATAGAAAGAAAACCAAAGATCTGTGTAGTTTTTTCCTCCATGATCTGATGACTGTTGATATGGCAGGAGAAGAAAAACAGAGAAAGACTACATTGGCAACTCCCAGTATGAAGAAAAAAGCAACTGAATCATAACTAAGAATACCAAGTAAAATTGTATCTGAATAGATGTAAAATTGAATGTTGATCCGAATACAATCTACTTTGCAGTGCTGGAGTGGAGGGCAACTAAGGATGCATAGAACCCATCTTTGATGTTGATCAATGTCTCGTGCTTCCCTTTCTCTACAATGACACCATTTTTAACCACAGCGATCACGTCTGCACCTTTGATGGTGGACAACCGATGAGCCACCACGACTGTTGTCCGATTCACCATTACACGGTCTAATGCATCTTGAACAACTCTCTCAGATTCAGCATCTAAAGCACTTGTAGCCTCATCCAAAAGTAGTATCTTCGGACTTTTTATTATGGCGCGAGCAATGGCCACACGCTGCTTCTGGCCACCTGACAACTGTGTCCCTCTCTCGCCTACTACAGTGTCGTAACCCTGTATTTTGCATCACATAAATGATTAACTCAAATGGTAGAGTTCCGTAGATTTTATTTTTTGGAAAAATAAGGTCTCTGGTGAACTAAATTTCTATATAAGACCATGATATGGATGTGATTCTACAAGTTTGGTGTTCTAACCTGTTGTAACCCACTGATGAACTGGTGAGCATTGGCCTTCTCTGCTGCAGCTATGATTTCATCTTCACTTGCATTTCCTTCCTTCCCATAAGCGATGTTGGCCCGAATTGTATCATTAAACAAGACTGGCTCTTGGCTTACAAGTCCCATCTGTTGCCTCAACCATTTTAATTGCAGATTTTGTATCTCAATTCCATCAAGTGTGATCTGACCTGAATTAGGATCATAAAACCTTTCTAATAACGCGATCACAGTTGATTTCCCACTTCCACTTTCTCCAACTAAAGCAACTGTCTGCAAAACAACATATATCACAACGATAAATTTATCAGTCTCGAGCAACTCTAATATTTAAAATACAAAAGCCAGTTTACAGTAAAAAAGAAACGGATAATAATTATACAAGGAAACAAATAGACGATCTCACCTTGCCACTTCGAATTGTCAAGCTAAGGTCACGCAAAATCTGTACATCTGGCCTAGTTGGATATGTAAAGTTTATATGTCTTAGCTCTATTTCTCCCTTCACATTGTCCAGAATCATACCAGTCCGTTCGCTTGGATCTATTTTTGATTTTCGGTCTAGGATTGCAAAGATAGATAAGGTAGCAGTCTTGGCTTTGCTAGAATCTTGTGCAAAGGAACTTGATTGAGAAATTCCAACAGCCGCCATGGTTAAGGCAAAGAAAACCTGCAATACCAATGAACATATCACAATAACTGAACTCTATGGACATGATATCAAGTTCTTGGTTAAAATGTCGAAAATTTCTTACACGATAAACTTTGGAAAATGTTGTTTTCCCATCTTCAACAAGCCTAGCTCCAGCATAAAAACTAGTAGCGTAGACACAAAATAGCAAACTGAAAGATAGACCAAATCCAATTCCACTAATCAGTCCTTGCCTTATCCCTTTCTTCATGGGACCTTCGCATTTCTTTTTGTACAGTTCCATCACTTTCTCTTCAGCACAAAAAGAAGCAACTGTTCTTATACTCCCAACTGCATCATTTGCCACTTGGCTTGCTTCTTCATACATCATCTGAGTACATTGAATAATAATGACATAAACCTCCTTTGTTCCAAAACGAAATATACATTTCTGAAACTACTTTTAGAGAGAATTTTACTGTTCCAAACATAATAGGAATGGCATATTAGAAATCTTATGTTATTTTATAGTCTAATGTTATAAATGTATCTTTTCTGGGAATAACAAACAGACCTTTGCATCTGCACTGAACCCTTGTAAGAACTTCATTTGAACAAATCCGTTAAGTGCTATCAAAGGTAACAAAGCAAGGACAATAAGTGCCAACTGCCAACATGCTACAAAAGCAATACCAAGACCAGCAATCGCCGACGCTAGGTCTTGAACAATCTGTGCTAGTGAATCTCCAACTAACGCACGAACACTGGCTGCATCTGCTGAAAGCCTCGCCCCAATTGCTCCACTTGAATTCTCGGGTTCGTCGAACCAACCTACCTCCATACCTACAACTTTCTCAAAGCACAATGATCTAATCCTTTTTATTAACCTACAACCAGCCACAGCAAACAAGTATGACCGTGAAGGATAAACTATAAAAGTTGCTAGTCCAAGACCCACAAACATTAGTGCCCAGAAATTTGAATCCTTTTTCAATTCATGGGGCGATTCATAAAAGGTTTTGATAATGCTAGAAAGCAGTACCCCAAAAGTTGGAAGTATAACACCATTTAGGATTGCACATATAGTTCCTACAATCAGGATTGGTATTTCAGGCTTGTTTAGATATGCAAGCCGGCGTAGTGGAACATTTTGAGGCTTTTCTGATTTTTTTGCGATAGGGGCTTCAGCTTTTGCTAATGCAGTTTCATTAAAGACTGTGGGCAGACCAAATGAGATGGATAGTGAATGACGGCTGCTATTCCCTACACCAGATGATCCTCGACTAATGGAATGTTGGAGTGACATTCGTTGACTCGACACTCTACTAATTTCTGTGCTCTTTTCTGACTTTTCCTGGTCACCAACTCCTCCATTATTCACTTCTTGTAATCTTATAAGCTGAGAGTAGGCCCCTTCAGGATTTTCTAGTAGTTCAGAATGTGAGCCTAGTAGATAAAAGAAACAACAAAGTAAGTACTATGATTTCTTGTAATTCTTTTGCAATAACTGATGTTAAAAGGAGGGAAACATGCTGTAAAACCTTATGAACACCCTTACTAAATGTAAATATAATGAAGAAGGTCCCTTAGTCAGGAACAATGGTGCTAACAATGAAGTGTCCTACCACTTTTTAGAACAGTTCTATTGCGCTTTCTAGGACAGCATTATATGGAGTATATAATTGTGAGATATTTACCTTTTTCAACCATCTTTCCTAGATGAATCACTGCAATCATGTCAGCATTCTTTACTGTGCTCAAGCGGTGTGCCACAATTACAGTGGTTCTATTGACCATTATCCTATCTAGCGCTTCTTGCACAATCCTCTCAGATTCTGCATCAAGTGCACTAGTTGCTTCATCAAGAAGTAGAATTCGTGGATCCTTTAGTATTGCTCTGGCTATAGCAACTCTTTGCTTTTGTCCTCCAGAAAGCTGAGTTCCATGCTCACCTACCATTGTGTCCAGTCCCTGTTAAAGAAATAGAAGATGTCAAATAACAAAATACCGCACACAGGCACCCACATTTTACGAAGAAAAAGTAATAATTTGTAAAAAAGTGGAGAAGTGTAAAGAAATTGTATCTCAATTGGTACCTGAGGTAGTTTATCAATGAATTTAGCAGCATTTGCTAGCTCTGCAGCCGCTTTGATTTCGTCAATGGTTGCACCATCTTTCCCATAAGCTATGTTATCCTTAATGCTAGATGCAAACAATACAGGTTCTTGACTCACAAGACCAATTTTTTCTCTAATCCATTTTAGTTGAAATTCTTTGAGATTGGTTCCATCTATGAGAACTTCACCGGCTTGTGGATCATAAAATCTCTCAATTAAACTAATCACCGTGGACTTCCCACTTCCACTTTGTCCAACCAAAGCTGTAGTAGAGCCACTAGGGATGGATAGTGACAAACCACTAAATATCTGCTCATCTGGCCTGGCTGGATAACTAAAGTATATATTCCTTAACTCTATATCGCCATGAATGTCAGTCAATATCTTTCCTTGAGTATCATATGCATCAATCTCTGGCTTCCTATTTATGGTTTCAAACATCTTGAAAGCTGCAGCTCTACCAGCTGCAAAGGCACTCATACAGGGTGAGGCCTGTCCCAGAGACCTGAAAATTTCAAATTTCACAAGAGTGATTTAATACTATCATAATTCGTTACGTGGGTTGAAAGCTAAAAAGCTAAGATCTGTGACAGATTTTTGTCTTGGGTACGAATTTTCTTTATTTTTGTAGAAGGGTAAATGAGTGAATATGGAACTCACATCGATCCAGTCAATACAGCAACAATGACATTGATCACAGCACCCCCAGAATAATGTTTTTCGTTTATCAACTTGGCACCAAACCAAACGGCCAAAGCATAACAGCAGAAAACCACAGACATAATTGTGCCTATCCCAAATCCAGCTGTAAGGCCTTCCTGAACACCTGATTTATAAGCGTTTGTAAGAGATTTGTTGTAATTTCCAACAGCTTGTCTTTCCCCAGTGAAAGATGCAACCTAGATAGAGACCAGAAAAAATAAAAGAAGGTTAAACTAATTGATACATTGAGTCAAGGTTAAAATGACAGCACAAGAAAAAGAAAAAACAGTAGGGAAATACTGTTCTTATTGAGCCAATTGTTTGTTCAACGACGGTTGCTGCTTTTGCATAAGCATCTTGCCCACGGGAAGACATTTTGGATATAAAGAGGGACATCAGTCCACCAGCTATTACAAGAGGTGGAATAGAACTCAACAAGACAAGTGTAAGAAGCCATCCTTTGATGAAAGCTATTGCAAAGCCTCCCACAAATGTTGATAGCAACTGTGTAAATTTCCCAACCTGCAGAAGAACATGACATAATAATACAAGCAAGATGAGAAAGGATATGTACGTTTAATCACAAGATTCTGGGGGAACCAAATGGCACCAGAGTGTTGCATGATAATAACTTTAGTATAGGTAGAACATGGTGTAAGCGACCAACACTATATAAACAAGAAACTGGATTTAAGTTGTTTGCTCTTCAGAATATGCAGAATGTGAATTTGCCAGTTAAAGATTAGCTCACAAAGGGTTTTTTAATTCAATAACTTTGAGTTGTGTTTACCTTCTCACCCATAGCATCTTGTATAAGAACAGTATCACCAGACATCCTTCCAACAACTTCTCCTGTATTTGTTTCCATATCGAAGAATGTGACATCTTGTCTTAGAATAGTTTTCAGATATAGATTCCTTATCCTTGAAGCCTGTCTCTCCCCTGTGACCATCCAGCAAGCCACCTCTAACAAACATAAAAAAGGGGCATGTCTCTCCTTTGAGTTTAACTTACAGATCAACTTTACATACTACTATACCTTAATACTTTGTATTTCATATATCTTCAAAACTGAGATAAACTTACGGAGAAATGATGCTGCACCTGCCCCCATCGCGAGATAGACATATCTTAGTGACACCTAACATGAATCGGAAAAAAGAAAAAGGATCAAATGGGTAAGAATGATTTTACTGGATATCTTTCACATAATGCATTAGAAATTAAAGTAGACGATTTTAAGGACTAGAATATGAAACTTATGTGCTTGCAATGTATATTTATATACCTTGGAAACTACATGGACAAGCTCTTTGGTATTTTGATTATGTCCAAAAGCATCGGCCAATTCACCAAACAGGAGTGTCATGAGGGGCATGCATAATCCATTACTACAAGAACCAATAGTCCCAACAACCATCAAGATGACATCTATGTAATCTGCGAATGAGAATAGTTTGTGAAATGGGACTGAATTGATAATCTCTTTTTCATCGGAGTCCATTTGATTCCCATTTGTGCCGCCGGAACTTCTCTCCAGCACTCTCATTTCTCTACTACCATCATTCAATCTGTTCTCCCCGCTCATTTTACGGATTCCAAGAATTTTAAATGACTGTCCACACTTTTTAATCTAGTCAGGAAACAAAAAAAATTTAAAACTGGTGCCAGATATAAACAAATAAATACTTAAAAGGTTATGCAAAAGTCTAATAATGCAAAATTTCAACTGATTATTTGTGTCTCTTTTTTCTAATTCTGTAGCTCAATGAGCTCTCTCTCTCTCTAAACTGAAAATGATATATGTAAAATGTGAGAGAGATTGTGCTCATTGATTCTTGCCATTATTTCAATTTAACTTTCTGACTTTCCCATAGTCTTGGACAAATATTTGTTTGAACTAAACGAATAAGAACAAACTATTAAAAGTAGGATTCACCGAACTAACGCAAAAGGGGTAAATGGTATCAACATACTTATATTTCCAAAACTTACAAGAAACTTTATGAAGTTGAACAAAATTAATCCCACAAACAATCAAACATTTTCAAGTGAACCCCATCATTTAAAATCACACTTTCAAAACCCCCAGATAGTCATAAATTCATAGAAATGCAACTGAAGAAGAAAAACTGAAAGAGGGTGTACAGTAGGGACAAAAAAATCAAGAAAAAGGCCACCCAGAAAAAAAAGAAAAAGCAAAAAAAGCGAGAGTAAAATCACTAAAAAATTAATTTGATAACGTTGAAGAACAGTAACCAAGAAGAAATTAATCACCAAAAAAGGGTTGGTCAAGAATATTATACTCTTGTTCCATGTTTGAAAATAGAGATAAACAACCAGAAAAAGATTGAGGAGTTGGGTTGCAGATTTTCTTGAACCGCACACGAATTAGTGGAATCAGCATTCACAAGTTCGAGCCCCTTTATTTATAGAAGATTTTAAGATACCAACAAAAGATGTTGGTTCTTAGTTCTTACCAAATGGAATATGTGTATTGTTATTTATTTTGCATTTCTGCTTAATCCTTTGTATCCAACTGGTATATGAAGCTAAATGAGTTGGGACTTCTGAAGTAAATATTCTGTGACAGCAAATACACTGCAATGAGTATAGTGACCTTTAATTATAAAATTTTGGAGATTTGCTGTCTACTAAATCTTTTACTTATTTACTTAGACTTCTTGTATAAAAAAATTGAGAAAATACAGGTTTTGAATTTTCCATGTTAATAAAAAAATTTACAAAAGAGTGTGTGAGTATATGCGTGAGTTTGCAGGTTAATAAAAAATCTTGCGAAGTAGTTGATGGATGAATTTGTAAACTAATAAAAAAACTCTGCGAAATAGTTGATGAATGAGTGTGTGAGTGTAAGCGTGAATTTTAGACAATAACTGCTTATGTAAAAAAAAAAAACTATTACTTCTCCTAAGTGATCACCTATATAACTATAATTTTTTTTTTTAAAAAAAAAAAAAACTAACCGATCTTTTTTTTTTGGCTACAACTAATGAACTTCATCGCGAATGTCCCTTCCACGAGAAAAATGTGACAGGATTATGAAATCTTAATATTCAACTTCTGAAGACAATTTCTACGTTAAAACGGTTTTACATTATATATATATACATATGTGTGTGTTTTGCAATAATAACCATTATATAATTGAAAATCGAAAAGTAACCAATTAAATTAGCATCAACTTAAAATTTCACTACTAGGATAATACTTAAATATTTGTAAACTTACAATTGATTATTCATTTCTTTTTAATTTTAATTTTTTTTTTTTTACAAATGAGACTACTACTTAGAACTCATGCACTTAAAAGAACTATAGCGAAGAGGTGGTCATATAACCATCTTGATCGCACGTCAAGTCAGGAATACATGACAATTTAAAAAATATATACTCCATAATATTTAATTAAAAGAAATACAAAGAACATTTTAAAATGAAATGACAAAGATTTTTGATTTATATTTTTGTTATATATTCCGTTATTGTCTAACCCACAGACGAAAGATTTCAGATTTCTTTTCGTAATGTGAAAAAAATATGAAATGGTGTATGCAGCTTTATATTCGGGGCACTTTCTTAGGTAAGGTCTCTTGGCATGAATTGCATGACCTAAAAATATGGTCTTCTATCTCTTCACATGCATTGATTTCTTCTATTTCCACCCAAAGATATTCCCAACAAACTTCTTAGGTTGGATTGCATTTTGGAATTCAAAAAATGATGATGATATCATATATAAACACAATGGAATTAACTGGGCAATATATTTTGATCAACTGATCACTTAATTTGTAATCGGAGTTTTTTTCCAAGTATTGTCCTCCTCCGTCATGTAATCACGGGTTCTATGCCTACAAATATTCATTTTAAATAAAAGATAATTATGATATAAACTATATGTTGGAGGTAACTAAGATTTAGAGGTTTGATCGTAGTTGACTTAGTTTTTTCTTAAAAGTGGTTGTGATTTTATTTAATTTTATTGTTTCTTTTTCCTTCAGAAAATGGTTGATATTGTCTTGTGACTGCACACTAGCTGTGCCAAATGGTAAGCTCGTGAATGCAAGTTTTAAGATGTCACTCCACTTTGAGTTATTTTATGGCTATTAATTAATTAATTATTCTACAATTAGGATACATGTTACTTTTTTTTTATTAACAAAATAGATTTATGAAATTTTATAATTCAAAATTAAAATAAAATTATATTTACTTTAAAAAATTGCGAAGTATTGAAATATCATAGAGAACACAAAAAGTACTCTTAATTACAATCTTCTAAGCTTTTATTTTCTAATAAATTCATATTACAAATAAAATTGTAGAATTCACAAATAATATTAAAAGAGACATGTATTTATAATTTTAAAATAAATAGAATATCTCATCACTATCAAATACAATTCTTGAGTTGAGTGGAGACATGACCAAAAGATTCATATCTTGTGCACCAAATACACTGGAAACAGAAAAATAAAATTATTAAATGATAACCATTTGTTCTAAAATAACGATTTTCTTTTAAAGTATAAAAATAATGCTAAAATAAAATGGTTAAATATGTGAGTCGTCAATTCTTACAATTAGACCTTGTCAGTAAGATGTTAAATGTATCATAAATAAATAATAAAAATCATTTAACGAATAAATTTTTTTATTCATAAACTCATTAAACAAGTTATTTGCCAAATATATATATACACACACAGGTGGCATTCGTGTAATAACTGATTTTAGAATAAATAATTACATATAAACTATTTTACAAAAAAAACTCACAAAAGAACATAAATACATAAAAAAAAAAATATCGAATAACATTATACTATGTATTATGTACCACTTTGTGAAAACAGAGTACTATATCGCCGTACAACATTAATTGTATTTTCAAAAATCAAAGAGTATATCAAACATGGGCTACAAAAATGCAGAAAAATGGAAGAAACTTCGTGGCGGTGTTAAATAATGGACAATAAAATTGTAACGAGAACAACTAGCATCCGTACATGCGCACAATAGCCGTATAGTTCCTTCGGTGCGCCGGATTTGAGTTTAATACCCTTCTTTTTTACTTTTTTGCCCTCGGCATTTACTTCCACAGTATTCCCCACCATTAACTTGCGTCTCTTGGTCTTAAATCCCACAATCTTGAACCTCACCGTCGATGCTAAATCCACCCTGAAAACCGCCTTCGACCCATTTGAAACCGCTTCCCAGGGCACCCCAAATGTGTCCACCAGATTCCTCCGATGAGTATTCTTCTTATGCCCCTGATAAAAACTCTTGATGGAGTAGTTCCCAACTGGAAGACTCCGGTCAGAACCGTAATAAAGGGTGAGGTTGAGCGTATCATAGTAAATTCCCTTGTCGTTGTTCTTGTTGTCGAGCTTGAGATCGATGTAGATGGTGTGGTTTGTGGTGGAATTGGCAGATTTGTTGAGGGCGGGAACGTAAATTTGTTGGATGGAGCAAGTGGGTTTTGAGGGACGAAGACTTAGCCATAAGAAAAGAGCAGTGAGGCCTGAGGTGAGTAGGAAGCTAAAACAGCAGCGGCAACATCCCAGATCGCCTCCGTTATCCGCCATACATATGGCGTTTTCCGGCGAGTAGGAGAAGAGGGAGGGAGGGAGTGGTTGATTTGGGTTTTAGACTATAGAATTACTGAGTTAGAACCGAGTTCATTTTATAGTTTTTCTTTTTCTGCGAGCAGTTGACTCCATCTTCATGTGGTCTTCGGGGTGCAATTTTGCAATACCAAGAAGATTACAAGGCGAATACAATAATCAGCATCAATTTCTCGAACCCAACCGTCTTTTATTACAACTACCCCTCGTTTTTTATTTAGTTATTTTTTTAAAATTCGACTCATTTTTTTTTTCACATTTTAAAACAAAAAAATTTATTTACGCTTTATTATCCTTTGCATATTTCAAAAAAATATAAATATCTTTTTTTTCCATACATATTAAATAGGATATATAACATAAATTTTTTTAATGTTGTTATATTTATTAATCATTAATTTTGATTTGTGTAATTTGAGTTAAAAAAATAATTAATAAAAAACAGAAGGAGTAGTCTAATAGACACTTATGCGAATGTAATTTTTATTTTAATTATAATTTTAGTATCGTAGTGAAGACAGAGTTATTTTTTTTGACGTCTTAAAGAAAAAATGTTACACAAGTATACCTAATTTTTATAGGAGCTCTACGTCTAACAAAGATGGAATAAATCTGATAAAAAAATTGTTAGTAAAATCGAATGTGTACAGGGTAAAGAAGCTTCAAAACAGTAACTCACCACTGATCGGGAAGCTTCCTAAATCAATTTTGGCATGAGAATCTCCGAAGAAAATAGGTGTTGAAGCAGGATTGGTGGTTGTTGAGTGATTGAATTGAAGCACGAGAGACGGCTGGCTGGACTCTGGAGAAAGTTATGTAACAGTCGACCAAAGTCAGCATGGCAATCCTTAGACTCTAGATGTAGTAGCAAATACAAATAATACAAATAGAAGTGCGACCTACCATTTTTTCTTTTGACGTAAATTCACTTCACTACGAGTGATTTTTTCTTTTCTCCTCATGACGTAAATTCACTTGACATTTGATTAGGTAATACACTCACTACAAAAAAAAAATGGCCTTTAGTGACGATCAATTTTTGGTCACTAAAAATACTTTTGATGACCAAATCTGGTCACTAAAGACTTTTGGTGACCAAAAAATGGGTCGTCACCGAGTCGTCATTAAAACTCAGTCACTAAAGGCTTTGGTGACCACGATTTTGAAGGTGATCACTAAGTTGTTCAAAGGAAAGTGGTCACTAAAAGAATTGAGTCAATAGTGGGTCAAATGTCAAATCCGGGTCGGATTCGGGTTGGACCGACCCGTCTTCTTCGTCAGTAGGGTTTGCAGCACGTCGCCGGCCGCTGGCACCATTTCCGGTCGTCCGCAGCTATGGCAGCTTGTTTCACGCACGCACACACAACAAAATGAGGTAGAGGCACTACTGTTACAATTCCCATATACGATTACCCCATTTTCCTTCACGCCGTCGCCTGAAACCCACTGGAACGGATGATCGAACCTCGCCGGCAGCGAGCCCTCCATTAACAGCCGAGCTTGAAAACTTTGAAAAAGCAACTATTTTTGACGAACCAAGTATGGATATGAATCCCGAGACTTCCAGGAACTCATTCATAGAATCAATTGCAAGTTTTAACAACTAAATCGCACGAAAAATCAAGAAGAACAATTCGGGTTTTCAAAGTTTCGGCCGAGCAAGGAAACGAGCCATGATTTGCCATTTTTGCAATTGATTGAGGGAAATCGAACGATAGAAGTGTAGAAACAAGTTCGTTTTATCAATTCGAACAAAGATGAATCAATCAAGCGTGAATCGCGATTGGAAAACTTTCGGGTCACAGTAATTGTTCTTGATTTTTTATTTTTTTTTTATTAAACTTTAAAAATCAATAACTCTCAAACCATAAATGCTATAAATATGTGCTATATATGAAAATGATACTGAAAATTATGATCTACACAATGGTATAAACAAAAATGATAATAAATGTAAAAATAAAAGAGAAGTATGTATACCTCTTTAAAGTTTTAATAGAAAAAAATAGTAAAAAAAAATATAAAGTAAAAATAATATAAATTAAAAAAATAGTAAAAAAATATATAGTAAAAAAAGTAAATGATAATATAAAGTATAAATATAAAGTTAAAACATAAATGATAATAAATTGCTTAATATGGAGAGTTATAGTAAAAAAAAAAAAAATAGTACCTTTTTTTTATAAAAATGTTATCACTAATATTACACAAAAAAAAAAATAATATATCATAAAGTTATATGTTATTATAAAGTAAACAAAATTGCTATACATTATTATATCATAAAATTATATTATAAAGTAAACAAAATTGCTATACATTATTATATCATAAAATTATATAGAGTGAAAATGTAATTTTTCACCAAAAAATTTAGTGATCAACATCTCTAGTCACTAAAGAAAAATTTATTGACGATACAAAGATGTGGTCATCAAATTCGGTCACTAAAGGAAATTTATTGACCACTTTCTTGTTTTAGTCACTAAATTTGTTTGTTCACTAACATTTGGTGACCCAAAAAAAATTCAGTCAGTAAAGACTACTTTTGGTGACCAGAATTTTGTTCGTCACTAAAATTTTCGTCACTAAAACCCATTTTTTTTGTAGTGACTCTGAAAAGATTCTATCGCATATTTCTTATTTCAAAACTGTTTCTTAACCAACACAAAACATGTCACACCACGCGAATAACACAAAACTCAAACAAATATCTTACATTATCATCTTAATAACACAGTTGCCAAACAATATTCCACATTCCTGTACAGCTTTGAGAATGTAGGAAACAAATATTCAACAAAGGTAACAAACTCCTAAGATGCAGAATTCGTGTGAAGTGAAACCAAAGACGCATAGAACCCATCTTTGATGTTCATCAAGTTATCATGCTTTCCTTTCTCCACAATAACTCCATTTTTCAGCACAGCAATTACGTCCGAGCCTCTGATTGTGGACAACCGATGAGCCACCACAACCGTGGTGCGGTTCACCATTGCTCGGTCCAATGCATTTTGAACCACTCTCTCGGATTCAGAATCTAGAGCACTAGTTGCCTCGTCGAGAAGTAGTATCTTTGGACTTTTCACTATGGCGCGTGCAATGGCCACGCGCTGCTTCTGTCCACCAGATAACTGTATTCCTCTCTCCCCTACTAGAGTATCATAACCCTGCAATTTTAGAAGATTAGTGGGGTTTCTGCATGTATTGACATTTCACAGAAATAGATTGGGTTTAGACCATGCACTAACCTGTTGTAAACCACAAATGAAATCGTGAGCATTTGCCAGTTTTGATGCAACTAATATTTCTGCCTCATTTGCACCTCCTTCCTTTCCATAAGCAATGTTAGCGCGAATTGTGTCGTTAAACAAGACTGGTTCTTGGCTTACAAGGCCCATCTGCTGCCTCAACCATTTCAATTGGAATTTCTGTATCTCAATACCATCAAGCAAAATATGACCAGAATCAGGATCATAAAATCTTTGCAGTAATGAGATCACAGTTGATTTCCCGCTTCCACTTTCTCCAACTAGCGCAACAGTCTGCAACAAGATATCCACAACAATAATATTTAGAGTTGAACACTGCGACCTGGAATCCAGCCACTAGTATCTGCATATAGGCAAAAATTAAAATGAGAAGATCACCTTGCCACTCGGGATTTTCAAGTTGAGGTCTCGGAATAACTGGACATCTGGCCTAGTTGGATACCTAAAGTTAACAGATCGCAGTTCAATATGTCCCTTCACATTGTCAAGTGTCGTCCCAGTCTCATCACTTGGGTCTATCTTTGATTTTCGGTCTAGGATTGCAAAGATGGAAGAAGTAGCAGCATTTGCTTTGCTCAAATCTGGCCCGAAAGAACTAGACTGAGAAATCCCAATAGCCGCCATTGTCAGTGCAAAGAATACCTGCAAGAGGATGAACTTGTTAGATCGAACAAGTGAAACCACCTCTGGACTTCATTAACTTCTATTTCAATTTGGAATTTATACTTAACACGAAAAACGTGTGAAAATGTTGTTTTCCCATCTTCAACAAGCCGGGCTCCAGCATAAAAACTAGTTCCATGGACACAAAATAAGAAGGTGAAAGATAATCCAAACCCAATCCCAGTAATCAATCCTTGCCTTATACCCGATTTCATGGGACTCTCACATTTCCTTTTATATAGTTCCATCACTTTCTCTTCTGCACAGAAAGAAGCAACTGTTCTTATACTCCCAACTGCATCATTTGCAACTTGGCTGGCTTCCTCATACTTCATCTGCAGACATTTAATTTACATGAAGAAATTGTATGTATGCAGGGTAAAGGAAAAACATAAGCATTCATATGGTTATCTAGCTTGAAGATTGAGTCTTATCAGCTTGTATTTTCAGATATAAATTAGAAATCTTCAGATAGTCAAATTTATAATATAAACATATATGAAGTGACATGATCAAGTACGAACCTTGGAGTCTGCACCAAACCCTTTTCGGAACTTGACCTTAACATATTCGTTGATTACTGTAAAGGGTATCAAAGCAAGGATGATAAGTGCCAACTGCCAGCATGCTACAAAAGCAATAATTACACCAGCAACTGCTGATGCTGCATCTTGAACAATCTGGGCAAGTGCATCTCCAACTAAAGCAGTGACTATGGCTGCATCTGCAGAAAGCCTAGCACCAACTGCTCCACTTGAGTTCTCAGGTTCATCAAACCAACCCACCTCCATTCTGACCACTTTCTCAAAGCACATTGATCTGATCCTTCTCACTAGCTTGCACCCAGCCACAGCAAAAAAGTATGATCTTGCTGGAAACACTAAAAGTGATGCCAGTCCTAGGGCTACAAACACTAGTGCCCAGAACCTTGAATCCCTCTTTAATTCATGTGGTGGCTCAAAAAATGTTTTGATCATTCCAGATATTAATATGCCAAAAATTGGTAGAATAGTACCATTAAGAATAGCAAACATGGTGCCCAGCATCAACACTGGTATCTCAGGCTTGCTTAGATAAGCAAGCCGATGACGTGGAACTTTGTGAGGTTTTTCAGATGCCTGCCGTGTAGGCGCTAGTGCTATAGGTTCTGCAGCAAGTGCAATTTCAGAGACACCAACTCCTGTTGGGAGACGAAATGAGACGGAGAATGAGTGGTGGCTGCTGTTTCCGACACCAGATGATCCCTGACTTAAAGAACGTTGGTATGACATTCGCTGACTCAACTGTCTACCAGAAGACGTAATCTCTAGGTTATCTTGGTCATCTGGATCCTCATTATTTACTTCTTGCATAAGTACAAGCTGAGAGTATGCCCCTTCAGGATCCATCAGTAGATCAGAATGTGAACCTGGTCATTGAACAAAGCAAAACGGTAGATAATCATAACCTAAAAACTAAAAAATAAGAAAACATAGAGATTTATTTTAAGAAATTGCCAGAATTGTTGTTTCGGGACATAAAATGGACAAATTGAAACATGAAAGATTAGTTCAAAGTAAGGCGAAGAAGCAAACGCTTTCATCAACCTACTTAAAATAACATCTCAAAATTTTCATTTCAGCGAATATATCTTCTTATCAATAAGAAAAAGACAATTCTCTATCTACACCAGATAAGATGCATCAACGAGGCTACCTCAATAATTGGCAAGATATATTACCTTTCTCAATTATCTTTCCTCGATGGATCACTAAAACCATATCAGCATTCCTCACTGTGCTCAAACGATGTGCCACGATGACAGTTGTTCTATTTGTCATTATCCTGTCTAAGGCCTCTTGGACAATTCTCTCAGACTCCGCATCGAGCGCACTTGTTGCTTCATCTAGAAGTAAAATTCTTGGGTCCTTCAATATTGCTCTTGCAATGGCAATTCTTTGCTTTTGTCCACCAGAAAGCTGAGCTCCACGTTCACCTACCATAGTGTCTAGTCCCTGTTAAGGTGTAGAGTGAAACAACAATTTGCAAGACTAAGAAATGGATTGTCAGAAACAAACAAAAAATAGAATGCACTAGGGTAGAGTAATCATAGTTTTCATATCATAAGGAACTGAAACAATTAATCTCAAGTAACGAGCTGGATTTGGACCTGTGGAAGGTTAATGATGAATTTGTGAGCATTTGCTATCTCAGCTGCTGCTCTAATTTCTTCGGTTGTTGCACCATCTTTACCATATGCGATGTTATCCCTAATGCTGGATGTAAACAGTACAGGCTCTTGACTGACAAGACCAATTTTTTGTCTAATCCATTTCAGCTGAAACTCTTTGAGATTAGTTCCATCTATAAGAACTTCACCGACTTGTGGATCATAAAATCTCTCTATCAAACTAATCACCGTGGACTTGCCGCTTCCGCTTTGTCCAACCAAAGCTGCAGTAGTACCACTAGGGATGGAGAGACAGAATGCACTCAATATTTGCTCATCAGGCCTGGATGGATAACTAAAATAGACATCCTTTAACTCGATATCTCCACGAATATCATTCAATTTCTTTCCCCCATTATCATATGCATCTATGTCCGGCTTCCTGTTTATAGTTTCAAACATCTTGAAAGCTGCAGCTCTGCCTGATGCAATTGAACTCATACAAGGAGAGGCCTGCCCTAGGGACCTGAAAAACCCTCATATCAGATATAATGTAGCCCCAGCGCTCAAAATTCAGGGAAAATAAGAAAAAATGGCTTAAGGAACATAGTCATTTTCATTTTCATAAATTCTTTTATGTTTTCAGAAGTGCAACTCACGTGGAACCGAACAACACAGCAACAATGACATTGAACACATCCCCCCCTGTGTAACCTTTTTCCAGTACCATCTTTGCACCAAACCAAACAGCCATGGCATACGTACCGAATATAATAGACATAACTGCGCCAAAACCTACTCCAGTGATCAAGCCTTCTCTTATATGTAATTTATATGCTTTCGTAAGGGACTTGTTGAAATTGGCCACAGCTTGTCTTTCCCCAGTGAATGATGCAACCTAGACAAGCATCAAAATAGTAAGTTTACTTGGTACTCATCTTAAAGCATCAAATGACCATGTAAGTATCTAGAAGAGATCAATTAAGTGGTGCAACCCACAAGTTGAAAGGACATACTGTTCTAATGGAACCAATAGTCTGTTCAACTATCGTTGCAGCTTTTGAATAAGCAGCTTGTTCACGCAAAGCCATTTTAGAGATGAAAAGAGTCATAAATCCAGCAGCTATCACAAGGAGGGGAATGGCAGATAACATCACAAGTGTAAGAAGCCATCCTTTAAGGAAAGCTATTACAAAACCTCCAACAAATGTCGATATAAATTGTATACATCTCCCAACCTGTCAAAATAATACACAGGGTGAAAAAAAGGAAAGCCACTCACAATTATGTACAACCTCCATAACGACGACTTCTAAGAACGAGTTTTACTTTTCCAAATTAATCCTTAGCACCCAGATATAAATGGAAGGACTAAAAAGGATACTGTAAGCAACATTATGACCGAGTCAGAGTAGCTGATGTAGTTTCAGTGTTTGTACCTTCTCGCCCATTGCGTCTTGTATAAGAACGGTGTCACCAGACATCCTTCCAACAACTTCTCCCGTATTAGTTTTCATATCAAAGAAAGTGACATCTTGTCTCAAAATGTTTCTTAGATAAAGGCTTCTTATTCGTGCAGCCTGTCTCTCTCCTGTGACCATCCAGCAAGCCACCTCTAATGAACATGCAAAATGGTAACTAAATGTAAGTACCGCTGACAAAACTTTTTCTTATACATATTCCTGTTGCATAATTATTCGAATTAATCATACACTTACGAAGAAATGCTGCCATGCCCGCCACTGTACCCAAATAGACATATTTCAGTACTACCTAAAGTGCAGCCAAGTAACATTACATTAAATTCTTGTCTATCACATAAATTATGCTAAAGCTTAATTTTCTATATACACTTGAAATGGATATATATAATACCTTAGAAACTTCACGGACCAACTCATTGCTAAATAGGTTTAGTCCAAAAGCATTAGCCATTTGCCCAATAAGAATAGTCATGAAGGGATCACATAGCCCATGTACAATGGCACCAATGGTACCAACAATCATCAAGATAACATCTGTTGAATCAGCAAATGAGAATAACTTGTGAAATGGGACTGAGCCGGCTGCGCGTTCCTCCTTTTCCTTCACCTCATTGGAATCCTCTTGCTTTCCGGCATCTCTCTCCACCTCGACTTCCGGGTCATGGCTTCTTGATGTGGATGCCACCTTCATGTTACAAACTTTGTGATTTTGCAGGAAAACATAAGACTGTAACTAAAGTTATTACATACAAAGGAATGTGTTCAAGACTTTGGAAAGGCAAATGGAAGGAGTGAAGTTAATATAAAGGATGTGATCGAGACTTTGGAAAGGACAAATGGTCGTCATAGCTAGGCGGTGCATTAGATAAATGGAGAGCAAACCTTTACTGCCGAACTATAATATACTACTGAAATTAAGACATGGACATCAGCAAGTCTAGCAACTAACGTAGCAAAAAGCCAGAAAATTCGTGTTAGGTTCACACGTGACGGAAGCTTTCCACATCCATATCGGTTACAAAGTGTGAATTGAAAGACTATACATAGTTCTATCTTGACCCATTAGCTTAGACTTTTAGATCGGATCGGGTGCATATTTATATCTGAGTACCTTAAATTTTCCCCAGTTCATGTACTTATTTGTATTTTCTCCCTAACAATTCATTTATGGAATGGTTGTATCCGGTACCCAACACCAGTAAATACTAAATTACATGAAGACAAATAACAGTGCGCTCATTCTTTCGTATTCTTGTTGAAAATTTCCCACTTTCCCATATTTTCTTGTTCAGTTTTTACGTTATTTATACCCATCACAAGTAAAACACACATACAAGGAAAAAAGAAGAGCTTTAAGAGATTTTAACATAGTGTTGGAGAGTTTTTAATGAAAAGAAAAGAAAAGGAAAGAATTGAATGGTAGAGAAAAGAAATATTTATAAATTCTTTTTCTTTGTTTGGGAGTTTTTGGAGAAAAAAGAAAATTGTAGGACATGAATGAAATAAAAAAGATTTTATTATTAAGTTTAAATGGTAAAATTGGTATTATAATTTTATTACTAAGGTCTTTAACTTTGTTTTTCTATATTATTTTCCAACTTTGGAGAGAAAAAAATGGAACAAAAAATGAAACATTTTTCTCTCCCATTCTTTTCTTTTCTTTCCTTAAAAACCTTCCAAACACCTATTTCTCTCTCTTTTTTTTCTTGTCTCCCAAAACTAAAACTCCCAAACAGGAAAAGAATGAAATTCTTCAAGAAACAAAGGGTATGAAATTCTTCAAGAAAGAATGATGCTAAAAAGCAAGAATTAAAAGAATGAAATGGACAGGAAAAGATAATAAAAGAAACAGTAATTGAGGAATTTCTGTAGTAAAATAAAATAACATGGTAAAGTGGAAGAAGGTTAAAAGTTTTGGTTGATGCCCAGAAAAGGGTTGGCGCTTCAAAATATGCACATTGCTATAAAAAAAATATATAAAAAAGGATCTTTTAAGACCCACATTTTCATTGTAATGGTGATGGGGAAAGTAAGACCCAGCTCGATCAGGGACCTTGGGGTTATGAAAAAGATGATAAAGTTGGGTTTAAGATTTCTCTTCGGATCTGCTTCATATACAGTTCTGTAGAACAAATGACAAGAAATATTACATTTCCTACAAAAGGGGTGATTGAAATTGAAATTAATTAAGTATGCAACGAGCGAGTCGGTTCTTATACAACTTCTTTGAGAACTATATTTACAGATCATCCACAAAGAAAAACGGTTAGTAAAACACAAATTATCAATATATTGAGAGCGTTTGCTGAGTCTTATAAGTTAAACCGACTTTTATTGGCTTGTAATAATTTTACTATTGATAATTGAATCACTACATTTAAAAAAAAAATTAATTACAAGTGCTTATATACAAATCTGGGTTCAAATTAGTATTCGAGACGACTAAACAAAATTGGAAAAATCCGAGATATATGTGAACACGCTTTCCTTAAAACAGTTTAGTCTCCTCACTAGGTGAGAGGATGGTTGGACTACTGTTTCCCAAGATACAACGGATTACAGAGATCGGACTTAACACAAAGTTTGTCTATTGGCGAACAGAAATAAGAAACTGTGATGAACACTTTAGAATTAGGGATAGAAAGACGAAAGATTCTGTGTTTTCAGACTGATGCAAATAGCCTCTATTTATAGGCAGAAGAAAACTCAAATAGAGCACATTCCCATCAACTCAGATGCAATGCTACGTTCGACAGCGTTCTCAACTGTCGAGATACATGGCCACGTTTCTAACTGTCAGGTTACAGAGCCATGTTCCCAACTGTTAAGTTATAGGGTCACGTTCCCAACCGTTATCGTTAGTGGATTACGCTCCCTCCATTTACGGGCATCCCCTGACGACGCGGACGATATTCCCTGACGGGCGCTCGCATCCCCTGACGGGCATATAGCATTCCTTGACGGGCTTTATCGGCACCCCTAATGGACACTCGTATCCCCTGACGGGCACGCGACATCTCCTGATGCACAGTCTGAGCTGCTTATGAATAAAAAAATTAATTCCAAAACAGTAAAAGGTTGGGTTGATCAGGCCCCCAGTTACGGTCCGACATTCGTGTCCACAGGTCGCACCTGTGCATGAGTCAAGCCAAATTGGATATACTTTTGATTCAACACACTTCCACTGTAGTGTCCAAGTAGATACTGCTACTTTCTCTCGAACCATAGTTAATATTATTTGATCAGATCATTGAATCATTTTTTTCTCTTGTTTATCTTGAAATCTCTTCCATTTTTATTTCTACACACGTCATTTTTTCGGAGGTCTACAGCCATTATGTGGCATAGGGACAATTTCTATTGATTTCTATTTTTATATTAATTCTATTTAGATTCTTTTATAGTTTTATATATCCTATCTATATCGATTTTCTATTTATTTATTTGTTCTAATTAATTTAATTGTTTGTTGGCCCCATCAATCAAATAACAAATAAAAAGGATAATTTCTTTGGGAAGAACCAATCAAATAATTTCAATATATCATTTCTAAGTGTTTTAATTTCGTAGGGGAGATAAAAGATACACAGATAAAGTGCAAAATATACTTCTTGTCGTTCTTTTAAAATAAAACTAATAAAAGAAAAGAGACAGCCAAATTGAATTTCGTAAATCATTGGATTCGCACCCCTGCGCGGGCGTGATAGATGGAGGATAGTGTAACCAATTACTTTGACTAGTCTATTTGCCTTCTCATATAAATCGTGAGCACTACTCCTTCCAACTTCCAATGTGAAACTAAAATCCCTTCATATAACCCATCTCTACATTTTTTTTTCCAAATTAATGAAATAACAATTCTCATTCAAATTCTCATTACCTTCCAACATTTTCATCATCGCTCCACATGGTAACGATTAGCAACTAGCAGCCAATTGTCGAAAATAAGCAAAAATGAAAAAAAAGAAGTGGGGATCCAACCCAGATCCATCAAAGAATGAAAGTAGGATTTTTCACTTGGCCCATCCCAACACCATCATTGTACAAACAGATAATTGGCCCTATGGACTGATGAAGAAGTTTGAGCTTTTTCCTCTACCAATTCCAAAAATTCCTCTCTAATTTTACACCCAGAGGCCAGAACACAAGGTTCGAATTAGAATTTTTGAATAAGAAATCAAAACAATTTGACCCTTGTGATTATATGATTCTTCATCAATTGTCTTGAACTGAAAACCCAATTCATAAAATGATGTGAATTTAAAGATTTTCTTTTTTTTTGGGTACAAAAGGGAAGCACAAAGGTAAAGGTGCTGTACGTGGGATCTGATCAGAATCATTTCAGACTTGGCGTACAAACAACCTAAAGAATGTAGGATTTATCGATTTAGAACTTATTTATTTAGCTTCAAGCATCAACAAAGAGCATATTTGAAGAAGAAAAAATAGTAACTGTTTATATGTTTTAACAACATTTCATGTAACTGTTTTTTTTTTTAAATTTTTTTTAATGTTTATTATTATTATTATTTAGTTGTTTTGTTGTTACAAGAAGAGAAAAATAAGGACTTTCCATCCTTAATCCTTTGGCCTTTGTATCCGCATATATATATTTTTTTTTGTAAAGAAGAAAAAAGAATTTATAATTTAAATGAACTTATACTAGTTTCTTATTGAAATCGAATTTTCTTTATAACATAAGAAAAACACTCAACACAAAAGACTTTGTGACAAACACAAATGCTGTACCAATTTTTTTTTTTTTTGTGTGCATATACATATAATTAACTATTTCAGTCTAATAATAAATTTACCTTATATAGTGGTTTTAATTATATTTCTAATAATGATTTCTTTTTTAATATTCTACAGGGTTTTGAGTGGAAAAAAGTCATATTCTAAATTTGAAATTGATGAAATTCGAGACTTGTGGGTAGAATTTTTTATAAATGATTGTATATGACCTTTGAACAGGTTTGAAATGTAATTTTAGGAAATATAGTATAATACAACAAATATATGACCTTTGAACAGGTTTGTAATGTAATTTTAGGAATAGATATCACGTTCTGATTGAACAGGTTGTAAATTTTGATTTATATATATATTTGTTTTTTGCAAATGAAATTGTTCAATTTTCTATTTTTGCCTTGTTGTGGCATTAGAAATAGTTTTTTAATGTACAGGTTGGATATAGTATATTTTAAAATGAATTATTTAAAAAAAAAACTATTATCATTTGCGTCGGTTGTCTTAAAGATACGACGCAAATGACCACTATAATTTGCGTTGGTTAATATAAAGGTGCGACGCAAATGACATTTATCATTTGCGTCGGTTTTTTTAAAGGTGTGACGCAAATCATAGTTTTTTGCGTCTTCTGTTTAACCACGCAAAATGGTAATGTTTTTTGCGTCTCCTCCATTGCGTCTCCTGTTAACCGACACAAAATAGATATTTTAACCGACACAAATAATAAATTTTGTACTAATGATCTACTTGAAAGGTTTTAATTTTAGGCTCAGTTCAAATTGTATCACATGGATTAATGAGAAATTAGTAACTATTAATAAGTATATTTTTATTGTTTAACTATATATTTATTGTTGCACAGACTGTGACATGCTTTTGCGTAGGTGATCAAATCTATCGTTATATTCTACCCTCTGTCCAGATTTAATTGTCATATTTTAATTGTTTGTGGTCAAATTAGCCTTAATTGAAATCGAAGTCTTTTCATGTTTATTAGATAAAAAAGCACATTTATTATAACAAGAAAATATATTAAATATACTATTAAAATCAAATTTTATAATTTTTAAATATAAAATATATTTGTTAAATTATAGATTTAAAATTTATCAATTCAACTAAAAAAATTAAATTATGACAAATAAAATTAGACAGATATAATGTTGTTTTAACAAGTGTCACGGCTTTATCTGTTACTCCGTGACGACACATCGATTTGTTCCTACCAGTTGTCGCCGGAGTCAGATATGATTGAATTCTCCAAAACTGTTATACGGAGAAGTATTTAACTACACATATATTGCTGACCGAAGGTAATAATAGACTCCTTGTCACAATTATTAAAGAAATCTTTTGAGTTTATAATAAATGTTTAATTTATTCTTATATAATTTAAAATAATTTAGGAGAAAAAAAGTTTGAATGATAAAATAAAAAATTGTAACAATGATATGTGAGTACATAAGATAAAAATAAGAGAGAAAAATGTTAATTTGATCTTTTTTTGCTTTAAATATTATTAAAAAAGAAAATATTACAAATAATATAATAAGTAAAGAAAAATGTTGCAATTTTTATGGGAGGATGAGTATTCAATAGGTAGAAGATTACGAAAATTCATTTAAAACTATTAGCATGACGAAAATGTGTTCACTTTTTATATATTTTTGAAAAGTAAAACCGCTACTTGCCAACTGCAGATAAGAGTTAGGACAAAATTTTCATTTTTTATGCAAATGTTACATTTGATAGTGACACCATACAAATCTATTATCCTATATTCGATAAATCTACGCACGAGTTAAATTGTAAGAAAAATTAACAAAAGTATATAAAGATAAAATAAATAGATGGATTCCATTAAAAAAAATAAAAAAAAAGTGTAGTAAAATTATTTTTATGTGAAATTCTAATTAATTTGTAATTTTTTTTTTTTGAGTTTGTGTGCATATGTATACACGTATAAATATACTCCCATATCTTAGATTAGAGAAGTGATTTCATTAAAACAAAAATTATAATGTTAAAATAAAATTCCATTATATAAATATGCCAAAAATATTCAAAGATCATATATTATAAATAATGCCAAAAATCTATTATATGTTAGATTAGAAAAGTAAGTTTGCTTATGTGTAAAAATTTATTCAAAGATATCATAAATACATTATATTAATAATGCTAAAAATATAATTATTCTGATAAAATAAATTTTAGTATATTTATTTCTAAAAGAGACAAGACTACTACCACTATTCTCACAAGCGTGCATGCGCATGCAAATTAATCCACCAATTGCATTCATAAACAAATGCTTCTCCCGTGGCGTTGAAGAAGATTAGAGTATATACATTTATAAACTCCCTATCATATGTTTATCATAAATTAATTTTTTTTTTCACTCCAAAAGAATATTACGTTTTATACCATAGTTTGCAAATATTAAGAATTATTTTGAGTTTACAAATATAACCCCAATACCAACTAAGAATACCAAACTACATGGTACACACAAATGCATGTACACTACTTATAAAATTATATTGAGTGTGAGCAAGAGGTAAGAAGTGAGTAATTTATTACAGAAGTTGAAGAGAAAATAAAAAAAAAATGAAAAAAATGAGTTTTTAATAATATTATTATTTTTTAAAATTTATAACACAAATCGACGATTTCGTAACGTCTCTATTCTCGACAGCTACGTACCTGCTAAACTACCTGTTCCACATTGCCTCGATCGTTAAACTGCTCCATATGAGATTTTGATTATTTATTTTTCCACACGGTCAACCACTCATAAATGTTATGAATATATATTTACAACCGGATCAAAATTATTTGACAAATTTTTCGATATAACTGAATGTTCAAATATTACCAACCTCATATAATTTGCATTGAACCAACATGTGGTGGGTTGAGTTTATTTAGTGTAACATTTCAGTCTCCAATCTTTAAATCTGATTTTACATTAAAATGAATGCCTTGACTGGAAAAAACTACTCACTATGTAACAAAAAATAGGAATTACTCACTCCTTAAACTAAAAAGATAGAAGTACATGTAAAGATATAATTTATTTTCTAAAGAAGATTAAATTTGCCTAATTTTTTAAGTTTATTATTACAATTTTTTTATCTTGTTCTCACTTTATATTAATAATAAAATTTATTTTGAAAAAAGATATTTATAAATGTAAATTCAAATAGTATTTTTTTTATCGACAAAATTTCTCCTAATTCTAACTCAATTTTGTCTTAACTCTCATAGTTTTCATCCAAGGAGATTTAATCCTTGACCTCGCTGTTCAAATGAAATACTCTTTCAGGATTAATTATATAACATTAATATTTGCGAAAAGTATAAATGCTAATCACCCTTTTAAGAAAATAAAAATATAAGTAATAATATGCCATGAGCATTACTCTGTAATATAGGAATATAGGACAAACGTGTATTTATGGTTATCTCAGAGTTCACACCAGATTTGAAGAGGCAAAGTTCGGTGGAAAAGGAAAAGGGCCTGCCAGATGTTCTGTTCTGCATGTATACGCCAGTCCCAAAAGAAAAGAACAACACATTTTGGATACATCATTTTGGGACAGGTAGCTCACAATCCAACAAAACATACTGAAAAGCTGTCACCCATCTTCAACAATCTAGTACTACTAGTGTATGTATTTATTTTCCCCGTAACAAACAGGTTTCTTTCTCTCTCCCCAAAGAGCTGAAGTGAAAGAAAAGTACTTTTCTTGTCCCAGAATGATGATGTGTACGAACACAAAATCCATGAAACTGTACTTGCCATTGAGATTGTTTTTTATTTCAAATCTGCTGTTTTGTGTTTCTTCTGCAAAAGTTAAAGAGGTTGGTTCAGCTGTGGGAGATCCTGGAATGAGAAGAGATGGGCTGAGAGTAGGATTTGAAGCTTGGAATTTCTGCAATGAAGTTGGAAAAGAAGCCCCTTTAATGGGTAGTCCAAGAGCTGCTGATTGCTTTGATATTTCAAGTGACTCCACTCATAGAAGAAAACGCAGAACAGAGAAGAACAGTGTGTTTTTTCTTCTCTTTCTTCTTTCTCTCTCTACTCCTTCGTATATTTGCTTATAATTTGATACAACTTCATATTCCTGATAATGGGTTTATTTCCTTTTTTAATGAATAGGTAAATGGAGTAAGTTTTCTTGATAAATACAATATAGAATTGGTCCACATTTTTATTTCCAGTTTTCACTTCTCTTTCTGATTTTTTGCTTTTCCTCTGTTTGAAGAAGGAAATGAATCTTTTACACATAGAAGAAAGCACAGAAACAAGAAGAATGGTGGGGGTTTTCTTCTCTTTCTTGTTTTCTCTCAAGCCCTTCTCTCTTTGATACGATTTCATAAAATGGCTAATGAGTTTTATTCTTTTTTATGCATGCAGTAATGAATAGGCAAATGGAGTAATTTCTTACTTTTTTGTTGAGTACAATAATTTTTCCACATTCTTGATTTTCAATTTTTTTTTTCCTTTTCCTCTGTTTGAAGGCGGTGCCAAGCATTCACTGAATCACAAAGTAAGTGAGGCAGATAACAAACTTGGAGTGGGTAAGCAATTCCCAGATTTGAATCCAAAAGCCCTGAATAATGCAGACCTTTATGCAGCTGAAAAAGAGATATATCTGGGTTCTCTTTGTCAAGTTGAAGATACCCCAAAACCATGGCAATATTGGATGGTAATGTTGAAAAATGGAAATTATGACACAAAATCTGGTTTGTGTCCAGAAAATGGTAAAAAGATAGCCCCTTTTGATTCAGGAAAATTCCCTTGCCCCGGAATTGATTGTATGAATCAACCATTGTTTTATCATGACCAGACCAATCTTTCTAGTGATGGTATCACTATGAGAGGAGGATTTCATGGCAGCTATGAATTGGGGTCTCAATTTGGTGTGATTAATGATGAAATTTCTTATTATGAAGTGGTTTGGGAGAAGAAAATTGGTAGTGGGAGTTGGGTTTTTAATCATAAACTCAAAACTTCAAAGTTGTATCCATGGTTAATGTTGTATCTTAGAGCAGATGCTACCAAAGGATTCTCTGGTGGTTACCATTATGACACTAGAGGAATGCTCAAAGCTGTAAGTTTTAAGTTTTTCTGCAATTTTAAATTTTTAGCAAGTAATTTGAAACTTCTTGAAAAAATTGTTTTAAGATTTATGTTGATAGTTTAACTTTTTATTTTTCTGGAATAGCTTATAATGTGGGTAGACTTATTTTCATAATGTGCATATTAGGTGTTGAGAATGTCGTGTTCGACTAGTTGCGTAGATGTCCCGTTGACAATTGATTTTGAGTTAGAATTGCTTCTACGTGACTGCTGTAATCAGATTGTCCTGTCCTTGGTGCCATCAAGCATACATGTAAATACCCATATGTGCCAATGATTGGTTGGTTCATTTGTCACTATTTTCAAGAAAATCCTCACCCACCCACAGGTTTAGTAAATCTTGACATCTCTACTACATCCTAACTTCATCCCGAAAATTATTATAAATTGTATAATATGACTAAAATAAGAGAGTATAACTCACATAAAAAAAAATCATATCATACCATTTATAGTAATTTTTGGAATGAAGTTGGAACGTAATAGGGATGTAAAGATTTATTCCTCCGACTCCCAGTGACGTACGATGTGGTTCCTGTAGATATGTGTGGGTGTTGAAGGCTCAATGTTATTGCCAAGAGATCTTAAAAACCTACCTCTATTATGCACAAAATAGGAAAAATAAAGATGTAGAGTCACACTGTCTTGGAGAGAATCTTTTGCCAAACTAAGAATAGATTAATGAAATAATTACACAAAAATCTGCTAAGTATATCAGTCAAGCTCCTAATTATATGTTAGACACTTGCCTGGTCTGTGGAGTATTCTTTACTCAAAAGGAAAGATTTACCTAGTGTAGTTCACCAGCCATATGACTTTTTTTCCTTAAGAAAGCATAAAGGCCCTACAGTACCAAAAATTTGTTGAATTGCTTGTGGCTTAGAAGTACGAGAAAATTGGATTAGTTGTTTGGTATCATAATCATGGCAGTTGGGTCTTGTCCATGATTATATTAGTTTAAAACATATAAAACAGCAACATTAAATTTTTATGAGAATAATAGAGGTGCAGGGAATATATTAATTCTTGTGGTTATTTTTCTTATATTAGTTCATTGAAATGCATACTACTTTAAATGGTTGACATAATTCCATAACATCAATCATGTTAACTAACAAAATTTGAAGGAGACCTGTCGTGTTACTCTTTAATTTGTTTGTTAGTCCTTGTTCAATTCCCATAAAGAATATCACCTCTTTGAAAATAATAGAGAACATTATATGGACGGTTGATTTTGCCTAAAGTATTTGTGTGCGACACTTAACTCTTAGATAAAAGTACGTGTGTGAGATACTTTATTTTAGTATAGAAGTGTGATAAATTGAAGTATACTCGTATTGAATTCTTCAAATATATATCTAAGTAGAAATTACAATAGCTTGAAATTTGTGAAAAAAAGATCTTATTTAGTTAGTTATGCTTGGTATTGTGTCACCAATTACAACACAAGAACACGGGACATCTTTTTTGGACCATGGGAGTATCTGAAAACCTGCATTTTACATCATTCATTGACTTGCAGCTTCCAGAGTCTCCTAATTTCAAGGTCAGATTAACCTTGGATGTGAAACAAGGTGGAGGACCTAAGAGCCAGTTCTACCTCATTGACATGGGGAGTTGCTGGAAGAACAATGGCAGTCCATGCAACGGAGACGTTCTCACGGACGTGACTCGATACAGTGAGATGATCATAAACCCTGCAACTCAAGCCTGGTGCAGTCCCACATCTCTTGGAAGCTGTCCTCCATTCCATATTACCCCAAACAACACGAAAATACTCCGAAACGACACTGCCAACTTCCCTTATGGAGCTTATCACTATTACTGTGCCCCTGGCAATGCCAAGCATTTGGAAGCACCATACAGCTTATGTGATCCTTATAGCAATCCGCAGGCGCAAGAATTGCTCCAGCTCCTGCCTCATCCGATATGGGCCGAGTATGGCTATCCTACTAAACAAGGAGATGGCTGGGTTGGTGATGCAAGATCTTGGAAACTTGATGTTGGTGGCCTTTCAAGTAGACTCTACTTTTATCAGGTAATGATTCAAATTAGAAACGAATCTCAATTAAGGTTTGTACATGACACATTGTTTCGCGTCTACATATTTGATCAAATAACATTGTTATTTAAATCTTATTACAGGATCCTGGTACTAGTCCAGCTAAAAGAATATGGACATCTCTTGATGTTGGAACTGAAATTTTTGTTAGTGACAAAGATGAAGTAGCAGAATGGACACTGAGTGACTTTGATGTTATCCTTACTTCCACAAGTACATAATTTTACTAGACACTTCCTAGTGTCTCTAGTTTATCAGTATTGGTCCCAAGAAAATATGGGAATTAATGTAAGAGCTGAAGCCAAAGCAAAAATGGGCATGGTTTCATATAGTTGGCATCAAAATCTTGATCAAATTAATTGCCATTATATAATAAGCATGTTGGGATTGTTAGAGGATTTCCTCTTTACCGGTTTTGCTTATAATTTTATATAGAGAGTTATCTTTATCTTTGAACACTGAAAGGAATTGTTTTAAAAAAGGAACTCTAAAATCTGATGTGCTCATGTAGCAAGAAAGATGCTGACACTGCCACCTAGTGTAAACTAACAAATTATTGGCAAACCAAAACACTATATAGAAAGCATTTCAGCACATTTTTTGTAGGGCAAGTGATTTTTGCTCTAAAATCAATTAAGACACTTTAAGTTCTTATTTTAACCAATTTTCTCTTTCACAATTTTTTCCTTTTAGCTCAATATACAGTTACACTTCACAACTAGAAAATAACATAAAGTTTCTTAATTTACATGTATAACTAATTTTAGGTGTGTATTCACAAAAGTACTTACTTTTTCTATAAAGAATTATCAGTTTGAACACGTATATCTAAGTTTGATTGTATTTTTGTTACAGAAACAGAAATTGCCTATATTGCACCTACCATTACCCATTTGAATCCACTAATTGCAGGAAAATACACACCATTGTAATCCACTCACTTTCCTCCAGACATGTAGCAATGCCTTTCTTGGTTTTCTGTTATTTTTAGGCCACTTTTCATATTGTCCACTTGGATTTCCTTCATACCATCCTCTAATTTCATCCTTTTATTTGACTTTTTTCTTTCTCCATGTGTATTTTCTTGGTTAAAACAGCCCCCCACCTAATCTACATATCCTATATAAACACCTAAACATTTTCCATTTCATTTAGCCCTCATTTCACATCAAACTTCCAACAAAAAAAACTCAGGACATTGATATTTAAATATTTTCATAATTTTCTGCCCTCTCTTTCTCATTGAAACCAAAGAGAAAGAGAGATTGCAACCACATTGCTCTCCATAACCTAAAATTCTTGAATTTATTCACATTCATTTGATCTTTTCTATTCAATCATAATGGCAATGCTCAAGAAAAAAATGCACACTAACCTTTGGATTGAGGTTGCACCATCTCGTATAATCTCTCCACAAAAACCCTCTTGTATGCCTAAATTAGCTACAATTAAAGAGGAGAAAGGCGAGGAATACGAAGATGGCGATTAAAATTAATACGTTTATATATATCTTTCTGATTAATTGCTAATCAGAATTATTACTCTGTATATATAGTTGATTAATTATTTTATCTTCCATCGGAGAGCATTGGTTGCTGATGAGAAGGTAGCTAGATAATATTAATGTCTTTAGAAACCATCAAAATGGCTTTATAAGTTAGTTTGGTCAGGATTTGCAAAATGAAATTTCATTATGTATAATATGCAATGACCTAGCTACATGAGATGATGCATGTATATATTGTAGTTCCATCATTTATATGATAATGTAAATATTGTTTTCAATTTCCTTTGTATTAATTCATAAGGAAATTGATATTTATATATCGTTGTACAATATTTTAAGCATTTGATATGAGTATTCTCAATCTGGCACGAGAACAAGCCACGGCATAACTGTACAAGTACAACAGTAAAGTACATGGAATAAATTGCATTTTATTCCCAGAAGATCAAAAACAGATGCTAAATAAGCTCCAAAAACAAATACTACTAATATATATATCTGAATCATCTGGTCCAAGTTCCATTTCAGTGCCAACTCTTCTCTCTCTCAAATAGCAACATGCTTAGACAAGAATAAACTCAATGAACTTAGACAGAACGGAAGTACAGAACAATGTTGTTTGAGGATTGAAAGACTGATTTTGTATGTGGAACTAATTGCTTTCATGTATACACATTGATTTAGTGTATCTCCAGATAAACCAGAAGGCTGCAGCCAAGAAACAAAAAACAAGATAAGAGACTAATTCTTGAAAATAATATGATGTCAAGTTCAATTCAGTTCGAGGTAAAAACTCTGCATCAAAATTTGATATGTTTTCATCAGGTTAATGAAATTTTAGTATCTTCTGCGCGCCTTTCGCATTATAGAGTACATGCTACAACATACGAATCAAGATTTTCAAATAAATCAAATCAATATCTAGCACAAATTGAATGTCATGGTAAAGATCAAGCAATGTAACCAAAAAAAAAAAAAACAGAGAGAGATCAAGCAAGATAGTTAAAGCCCCATAAACTGAAAGATTATTTATCAGTCATGGATTCATGACATGTTAAAAAATCAGCAGAAAGCAATGTCTTGTCAGAAGGAAATACAAAGATTGTAAGAAAGAGAAAAAGAAACAACTAAAAATACAAAGAAAGTTAACAGCTGGAAGACTTCTATTTTTACTTCATCTCAGGACAAATTCAAAATTGTACCAAAAACTTTCTTGGGCTATCCTTTCTTAGTTTCTTTGTTTCTGTTTTCGGCTTATTGTGCTTTATTAGCCAAGAGAAATGAAGCAAGGAACCAGCAAACAGAAATCAGATTGAAGTAAACTAAACTAGAAAACAATAAATTAAAGGCAATATATCAAACCTGTTAGAATCTTTAATTTCCCACTTAAAAATGTAAAAAAAATAAAGTAAAAAGGTATCAAATGCACAAAAGATCACATCAAAAATCAAAACTCATTTACATGAGCTTAAAATTGCGACAGTGTCAGTGTCATTATACAGAAGTGATAAAACAACATGAAGCCAGATCACACATATTCCTCTGTCCAAAAATAGGAATTCCATTTTTGGTTTAAAATTTTTTAAAAAAATGTAAATTGAAAGTTTCCAAATAAACAAAAAAAATGGAAGAGTTCGTGTGTGTGAAGGAGAGAGGATCAAATACCTGTGATCTTCTTCATCATTGCAACAAAGGGATTCAACAGTAAGGTCTAAGAATTGGTCGGCAAGAAAATCATCAATAAATTTGTGATCCAAATTTCCTGATTCAATGAACTCCAAATCCTGCAAAAGAATAACATAGTGACTGTAAACATCTTCGGCACTTCTCTGGCCACCAACCATGGCTGCCACCACCTCCCACCTATCTGGCTCTTCCTCATCCACCACTGCCAAAGCAACCTCAAACAACTTATTCTCCTCCCAACTCCAACCACCTTCAATATCACCCATTTCAAGAAAACCCCTTTTGAGTTCTTGATTTTTTGAGGAAAATAAGGTAAGATTCATCCACCAGTTACATTATTAACACCATCAAATTAGAAGGCCAGAGTTAGAAAAGCATACACATTTCAGATACACCGGTGAGAGAGAATCGTAGAAAGGGTTGTGTGTATTTCGAAAAATAAAAATTGTCTGTATTTGTGTGTTTCTCTCCGCAAAATCTAATGTTTTATATTTGTTTTCTTATTGTTTGGTGTCAGTGACAAGAGGGGTTGGCCGTCATAAATCTAGAACTGCCTTCAACCAACCACATCCACGAGCAAATGATTTTTCTTTTAATATTAAAAATAGAGAATTGATATTTTCACATAAAAATTTGATATTCTTACATGTAAATTTGAAATTCCACATGTAATGTGTTATATATTTGTTCAATATCCATCGCATAAATTTTGTAGTAGTCCATATATGTAAAAATACCGAATTTTCATGGTTGAACCGATCGAAAATAATAGTTTGCTAGTAACATGGACCGGAAAACAGAAGTTCCTATTATATTCCATTTTTGTTTTTTTTTTTTGGAAAAACAAGATACATATTTTACTATCATGAAAATACCCATAATATATGGAAGCACTAGAATTTTTATATCAGAAAACAGTAAAGACAAGAACTAGAATACAAACTGTAATCAGTGATCAGAAGAAACGAAGGCTTACTCTTCCATCAAATGTTTCTTGCAAGACATTAGAATCTTAGTATTATTATATCAAGATAATTTGCAGTTGATTGAAAATCCCAAAGTATGACTAGATATATTCCTTTCTTTCACTAGAGGATTACTCATTACATATGTATAATATTCAGATAAATTTAAAGAAAATTACTACATCTCATTCAATCATTATTGTATTTCTCTGCTATTTCATATTTTGAGGACAGATTATATGTTAATCTCATGTCCTAACTATTTTGAGAATTTTTTCATTTTAAGATGATCCACTTTTGTTTCTATCATAAATTAATACTAATAGACCCCTACCAATAATGGAATATACCGGTATCAAAGTTAAGATTATTGTAATTGAAATTTCATTATTGCCTTTGCCTTATTGGATACTAAGCTATGCTTTTAAAACATGATTGGTTAAATATAGTTACATGTCTTTATTTTGTACTGTGATTTTGACAATGACATCAATGAGTTGTTATTTATTTATTTATTTTTGTTTCCGATCAGGCCGTCGACCGCCCAGGGTTCAAAGTTGTTATTTATTTATTTATTTTTATTTCCGATCAAGCCGTCGACCACCCAGGGTTCAATTTGTACTTGTTATGTTGTCATTGTCCCTATGTTGTTAGTAATTGTCAATGCTAAAATATTTTGATTTTTTTTGGAGATTGGATGTAAAAACAAACCTTTGATTAAATTTTTTTTGTTAATAAAAAGTAATTATTTATATGTTAAGGTTATAGAGCTCTCATTTTTATTTCGCCCCAAGATTTCAGAATTGTCAGAACCGGCCTGAAAGATGAACTTTTCAATCCACCTGGAAATGATGATTCATAAATTTTCTTATGTTTTGATTGTGAAAAGCTGAAAGATAAGACGTTTACTAGTTCATTTAGGGGGGAGGGGGGGGAAGGGGGAGGGGATGCGCGCGCAAGCTTATAGACCGTGGACACATGGAGGAAAAGAAAAGTTAGCTTTTGTTTTCTTTCTATGGATGATGTTTGCATCTACTTAGGTTGAGTTTTGGATCGAGTCCACGAAATGAGTTTTGGATCCAGTCAATGAAATGAGAAAATGAATAAATTAAAAATTAAAAATAATTTAGTGAAAAGTAATAGTAAAATGAGTGATGAAAAGAAATGAAAGGAGAATCGTATCAAAGAAAAATGAATAATTTATTTTTCTTTTCTACGCATGAAATAAAATTACATACGAGAAAAATGGTTAATTACATCACCATCTTTTATAAGAACATAAAATTTTATGATCTCATATAGTAATTACACATAAATCAAATTCATTCTCTTCTCAATCCAAATGCAACCTTAAGATTTTTATGTAATTTTCTGTCCCCCATTATTGCCCCTTCAGATTTTCAATAAATTCAAATTTTCTCCCTTTTACCCTCTAAAATCACACACCTCGGTCATTAAAGCACTTTTCTAAACTCAAAAATCGTATAAGAAGAAAAATAAAGAATCCTAAATCTATAAGTGGAAACAGGTGCAAATCACTAATTGAACGTATTGAAAACATTAAACGGAGTGAAAGTATCGAACACCTTTACTAGGAAAATGGCCGGCCAAATATCTGATGTTCAACCTAGGCAAAACAAAATAACATGTGTATCTTTCTGGTTTCTGGAGCTGCTACTTGGTAAGTACAAAATACACAGTTCGAGACCTAACCCTCGAACCCTACAGCTGTATGAAATTATATAATACTCTTTCCGATCCAAAATTAAAAATACATTTTTTATTTTTTTGATCAAACGACAGTACGTTAAACTTCAAATTTAATGTAATCCATCAAAATTTTGGATACAAATTATATTTGGATAAAAGGTTTTTGTTATAAATTTTAATAATATAATAGTTGTATCATCTATAATTAATTAAAGTTTTGACTTAAAAAATTAAAACGTATCTCTAATTTTGGAACGGAGGATCCTAAAATTGAATACGAATGCTAATCACACCTATTCTGATTCGTTTAACCAACAGGGCATGTCATGAAGCATTTCCCTTTTTCTCACCAACTACACTGTTGAGAAGTGTTGTTTCACCTGCAATGGAGTTGATCAAACAACCGACTGTAATATAAGGTTGCAATTGGCAGGATTTATTGACCCATATCACTGCGTACAGCCAAAAGATGCCATAGCATTCATCTCTTGCTGTAAAAGAAGAGCGTCAATGAAGATGTCTAGATTCTCTCCCTGCATTACATCGTCAATGGCATGGTGTGTGATCCCAACACGATGATCTGTAACCCGCCCTTGTGGAAAGTTATATGTACGGATACGCTCAGATCTGTCCCCACTACCAATCTGTTCAAAACATCAGTTGTAAAGTGTTCTATTAGAAAGTTGTAACAATAAACATCAGACATGCAACGATATCCTCATCTGAGTTATCTATACCTGCTCCATACGAAGTTTCGATCGATTTAGATTAACTCTAGATCTTTCCACTTCATACAGCTTTGCGCACAATACCTTGAGTGCTTTGGCCTTGTTCTAGCAAAAACAAAAAATAAAATAAGAATATTAGTAGTATGAAGTGAAGATATAATAGAAGGAAAAACAGCTGCAACTCACAATTGTTTATAATCTTACCATATGCTGCGATCGTTCATCTTGTATAGCAACCGTCAACCCAGATGGAATATGAGTTATTCTAACAGCACTATTGGTAGTATTTGCATGCTGACCACCAGAACCACCAGATCTGTATGTATCAATTCTCAAGTCCTCATTCCGCAAATGTACATCTACCTGCAAAAAAATGTATAGGATCAAATGGTTCTCTTGTATTCTAGGTCCTAGTCAAATAAAGAACAGGCAGAGTAGAACATGCAACTTAAAAGGCTTCACAACAGTATTAAATAAAAAACTATTATAACAATCAAGACAATTCTCAATCCCGTGAAACCCTTGCATTTCATAGAAGTCAATTGACTTAATATTTATTCTTACAAAGCAAACAACATTTCTATTAATTCTTCCCGAATTGCAAAACAATAAGTATTAAAAAAATAATATGGTAACAATACTAACAGCAGTTGTAGTAGTGGTACTAGATAATAGTAGTTATACTAACAATAAAACTATATACGTTAATATTAGAAGTATTAGTCGTGACTCCTGAATCTCGTGATAGTAGTGGAGGTGATGGTGATGCTGCTGCTGATGATGATGATACTAGTACCAAAAATATAACAATAACAATGATAGCAACATCAGTAGACTTGAAGTAGCATCAATGCTAGCAGTGGTATGAAATAACAATAACAATTATAACAAGCAACAAGAAGAAAATGATGATGATAGTAGTAGCAAGTACACTACAAGTAGCACTAGCAGCAAATAACAATGATAACAAAAAGCACAAAAAGAAGACAATGCCAACGAAGATGATGACGATGAGGAAGAGAATAACAAAATATACCAAAAAATCTAGCAAGAACATAGTACATATGATAAATTATAGGTAGCAAGCAACCTCATCTGCCTGTGGAAGGATAGCAACAGACACTGCGCTAGTGTGAACACGTCCAGACTTTTCCGTCACCGGAACTCGCTGCAAGAGACCAACATATTCAATTCTCTTTGCAATAGCATATTTATTATTGTCATATTGGAATGAATAATTTAACACGAGGAAAAATAATGAAACAGTAACAGGACTGGACATTGATAGATAAGGAGGCAATGAACCTGCACTCTATGAATTCCACTCTCAAATTTTAGTTTTCCATATACATCAGCTCCAGAAATTGCAGCACTGGCTTCCTGGTTCAAGAATTAAAGGGTAAAGTTGAGCATATGCACACTCACAGAACCTTATCATCTATATATCTATTAAAGGAATGACAACTGGAATTACAACTTTGATTACTAAGAATTCCCACATGCTTGCAATGAAGCACAGAAATGTGCAGATAAACACTTAATAAGGCATGGAACGTACCTTGATTCCCTTCAGATCAGAATCTGTTACATCTACCACTTCGAATTTCCAGCCATTCTTCAACGAATATCTTTCATACCTTCATAATGTAAAGTTTAAACATCGAGTGCCTGAACTGACAGCTTGAAAATAGAAATGAAAGCAAGCAACAGGATAGTATAGTCAACCTTACATTTTAAATATGTCCATTGCAAACAAAGAAGCCTCTTCCCCTCCCGTTCCTGAGACAAAGTACAACAAACTCGGCGCAATCAAGAAAGAGTGCAATGATACATCCAGTAAAACCAATTTATGATGTATTGCTAACCTGCCCTCACTTCCAATATGCAATCACGTTCGTCAGCATCATCCTTGGGCAATAATGACTTAAGAAGAACATTCTGCAGCCTTTTCTCTTCTTCCACAGCCTGACCCAGTTCTTCAGTCACCATGTCTTGCATGTCTTTATCTTCTTGACATTCAGTTTTAAGTGACTTTAAACCCTCGATCTCCTACAGGAGGATACAAAATTATGAGCCTTGTGTTAGACCAGCAACATATGGCAAGAACTACTGGAAATAAGGAGCTTGAGAATTATGTGAATATCTGGTGACTCACACAAAGCATACCATCTAGTTATTGCACTACTGCTCTTACTGAATATCACCAAATAGTAAAGAGTGCTCCCAAGAATACTTTACTAAGAGATTGATTAGATGGTGGAGGTCAAAAGTAGATTATTTGAAATAGGTGCCCAGAGACATTACAAAAATAGAGGTGTGGTGCAATCCAGTTTCTATCTGGTAATCATTACAAGTGCCTTTTGAACAAAAATTATGCACCATGACTATAGGAAAGAAAGATGAAAACAAAATAAACTTTTACTCTCCATTTCCAGAAAAAGAGTTACATTTGAAAATAAAATATGCTCCACAAAATAGTTACATTTGCTATGTTTCTCTACTATCATGCTAAACTTCTAATTTTTCATCTCAATTTTATTGTCCTGGCATTGTTAAGAAATTATAAAGAACAATCTTATTTCTTGTAGTTGTAAATTTCAAGCAATCAACCTTACTAATTGCAAAATATGTAAGAGAAATCTTTATGTGGAACAGAGGTAGCATTATTTATCCTGAAATACACAGAACTGTACACTAATATATAATATAAGTAAAATAAAGAGAAGATTGTGAAAGGAGCATGCATCATAAGTGAATGAAATGGTGGCATTTGAATAGATCCATGACTGGGAAGGTCAATGTTTGCAGATTCTGGATATAGCATAATAGCATTATGGATGAACCAGTTAAACATGTAAAAGCAAAAAGTATTGGCTAAGAATTCTTTCTGACCTTAAAAACATATTACCTTCTGTTTGGCCCTCAAATCATTTATAAGATCCATCGAGCTACTGAGTTTTCGAAGCTCCTTATTAGCCCTTGAATATTCTACTGGTGAGGCCTCTGGCTGTCTTTAACCAAAATCCCAAGTTAACAAAATATCACACACAGATGATATTCACACCGTACACTAAAGAAAGCAAATGGATAAAACAGACATGTAAAAATAGCTTCTAAGCTGCCAGAATAGAATGAGTCTATAGTATATGCTTTTTCAGCACTCTGTTTCTCTCACTACATATTAATAACTTACAACAAATACAGGGACGAAAACAGATTTCCCACTAATTATATTACCTGACTTATGAGACCCTGCAAATAAGCACTTCTGTGCTCGATAGCTGATAGCTTATGCTCCATTATCTTAATCAAGTCAGTTGAGAATTGAGGATGCAAGTCTGTTCATTTACAAGTTCTCAATTGATCACAACCAAGATAGCAACAACAAACATACTATGAAATGGTAAACATTGTTAAACTTTTTTCCAGTACAGTAGTAAATCAAAATTTATTGAAACCACTTCAGCATTACATAAATTAACCTCTAACAACTTATCAATTACAAGAAACTAGATTTTTGGATCATAATTGGAATCAACAAGAAACAATTACAAGACCGAATTAAACTAAAACCTAGGTTTTTGGATCGAAGTATAGAAATCCATGTACTTTGGGTTTTGATGTAAGGCGAAAGCGAAAATGGGTATCATTTGTAAAGATTTAAATGTTGTGGGGGAGGGGTGGCAGCATAAGTTTAAGGCTTACCAGTAGAATATGGAGAGAATGTGGTATTCCACATAGCTAGTCGCAGTGGTGACCGTGTATCTCTAAAATTGGAATGTAAAGCGGAGCAGGTGTTGCTAAATTTACGAGGACGAACAATATTTCTCCATACAAACCCTCGAATCCTCATTTTTCTCCTTCGTCTTCTGAATTTCAATCATATATTTAACTGTGTGGAGTATAGTACGGTGAAGAAAAGGGAAAAGATGGAGCACTCAGAAACTCCGACGGCGGCTAGGCTACTCCGATGATCGGTTCGGTTAGTCCTTTACGCTACCCGAATAAACCGACCCAGGGATTTTGTGGACCTACCAAATACGCCCAAACCCGTTTTTATTTGGACCCATCTTTACGATATGCAATGTAATTTTAGGTTGCACCGACACGTTTCAAATTTTTATTCATCTACGTATGATCTCATTTCTTAGACTTTCTCCGATAAAAATTACATGTCGAAAAATTATTTAATACTTTAGTATTTATAATTAAAATCAAATTCAAATTTGATCGATCTCAATCATTAATATTTTAAAATAACTTGAAATTTTAATAAAATCAACATGAAAAGTTTTTGAATTATTGTCACAATTTAAATTTTAGAATTTCACAAATTCATACAAAAAAAAAAAAAGAAGAAATATAACTCATTTAATGAAACAGATAAAATATTAAATAATATAATTTTATCTATTAGTTTTTTATAAACATTACTTAAAATAATATATTTCATTTTATTGTACAAAACTCACACGCTCATCTAACTATATTTTCATGTAACCTAAAGTTTTAAAATCTAACTTCTTCATTAGAATGAGAGAGAGTTATCAACTTGGCCAACGACTGAATTAAAATGTCTTATTTTTATTTGTTATGCATCACCCTCAAATCAGTTTACGTAAAAAATACTGCAAAAAATACTAGATACACTCAAATGACGAGACCATCTAAATACGAGAATTTAATCATAATGATATCCGCCTAATCAATCTCGACAAGAATTTTTACAGTAGTAAAAAAAATTGAAAATAAAATCTTATAAAAGATATCACTACCCTAAATGGATCTGATAAATTATATCAACATCGTTGGTTATATTAGATTTTTACCATTAACAATACATCAACAGAACTGACATTTAATAACATCTATTACATTTGAAATTTCAACATCGAACTGATTCACATACCAACAGTACATCAACAGAATTGACATTTAATAACATCTATCACATTTGAAATTTCAACATCGAACTAATTCACATACCAGCTTAAATTTAAGCTGTTCCCGCTATTAATGAATATATATATTTTTATTTAAATATCTAATTTGCATATGCAATTTTGGAAACAAGGATAGAAAGGGTTTCATAAGAGGTCAGTACAAAAAACCAAAATGACGAGCAAGATTAATGTAGCAAATGAATGCAGGAAAAGGCACTCCAGCTAACTTTGATAACTTTCATTCCATAAAAAAGGATGGATCTATTTTTTCATCATTACTTCTCCCTCATTTCCTCATCTTTTTCCCAAAGCCACTTTTTATCAACTTCCTTCTATTTCACAGATACTACATTTTATTCAGTTTTTCCAGAGAAACTGGATCCGCAATTTAACATTTCCAAGTTCACAATTCCATACACAACGCCCATAAAAAAAACAACACAAAAGCAGCAAGGATGCATGCGATTAAAATGAATTCACATGCAAATATATAGAAAGTGCATAGAGAACAATTACCTTGAGAAAAGTTCATAAAAAAGGGCTGTTCCCATATCAAACTTTCGGACACAACTAGACAAGGCAAGTCTGACTCAAATATTATACCCCGAGACAAGTCTTAAGTAGAGCACAATGTAACATGTAGCCAAGGCTAGTTTATATTATGATATATATTAGAACTGTAATAACTGCTGCCCAACTACAAGATGGTTCTTTAGATCTTCCATATCCACAAAATATTTCCCTTTGTATCTACGGCTAGCGTTCCTTCACATACCATACTGTATATATGCTGCAAAGATAACACAACTTAAGCAACGAAATGAACATCCGATATAGACTTGCAGAGGATAGTTCCCATCCACGAGCAAAATATCTTGCTATATTTCACATATAGCCCAAATCACCCTAGTTTTTGCTCTTGTTTGACAACAATGAGAGTTACCCATAAAAGAATTGAATGAAACCATAATCCTTCATTGTAATAATTCCATCCTGCCACTAGTAACCTTGTCATTATAATAAACTTTTTCCCAGAAATGAAGCACATTGCTTTAGACCTCAGATCTGATACTATCACCTTAATTTTTTTTCAGTCATAACACCATCTAGACCTACTTCCAGATCCAAATCAAGCATCGATACCAGTATTTGCATCACTTGTACTTTCTGCAAGAGTGATGGTGATTGGTTGCCATCCAGACTGAGAAACTGTAATCCATCTCTTTACAGCTATTACAATATGTAAAATCTGGATTACCTCGCCCAAAGTAAGGGCTTTCAAGCATGAATCTTTAAGAATTAAAGCTGCTTCATACCTATTGCAGATGGAGTTACACAAAAATTAACTTTACACTAATTTCAATCCATAAGCATGCAAAGAATGGAAAAGATCAAGGATATTACCTGCATTCAGAGGCCATTATTGCTGAACGGCCAGCAGAGGAATTCAAAAACTTCATAATTGCATCCCATGTTGCTTTAGGATACTGATACTGATTACCACCAAGAGGGTTCACACATTTCCAGAGTGTCTCAAATCTACCAACATATAGCTTGACAGCACCTAAATTGCTCTTCTTTATCATTTGATGTTCAAGCGCACAATCCAAAGCTCTCTTTACATCGGTATTCCGGAGCTTTGGATCACCATAACAAATACAATTTTTTATGTTAGCTTCTGTAGGTATCAGCTTCTCCACCTTTAGAGAATTCAAAGCAAGTAAGATAACACCTGTAAGGCCTTGTATGTATTCAGGAGGAGGTTGGCATCCTTGAGCTCTGTGGATGCCGTCACTTGACTTAGGTTTGGGAGAGGAGGAGGATATGTGTGGAACCTCCGTAATATGAGGATTCTTAGTAACCAGTGTATCATGAGAAACTGGCTGGTATGTGTGTGAGATACCACCTTTTTGTGGTGCATAATGTCTGGCTATATTTGGAGACTCATGTTTGGATATGGACTCTCCTAGATTTACTTTATAAAAATTTGGACAATTTCCTGGTTGAATGGGTTGATTATGCTTGTCTTCCATTATGTCAATATTACCTTTGTTACTTGGGCGATCAGAATTGGTAGGAAGTAAATTCGGTGTGGATCTGCTTGCCGGGATTACAGTCTCCCTGGCAATAAAGAATTCATGAGGAGCTCTTTTAAATTGTTTGGTGGGTGCACTTTCAGGCTGGTTAGTGTCATTCAAGTGTTTGCTCGGTTGAGTCACTGCACCAATTGTCCTTGCTATTATAGGCTCATTTGGGTTTTTCGCTACATACTTACCTTTATCTGTGGCATTGACAACCCCAGCAGGAATAAAGAGCTTTTGATTACTTGGGAATCTACTTTCCGGGTTTGAGTGTGCATTTAGGTTTTTCTGGAATGTATTGAAAACAGGACCCTGCGGTATTTCAACCTTTGATGTAATGCTAGCATTAGCAAGCTCTGATGCCTCACCTCTATTAAGTGGAGATCCACCAGAAAGAAGGCTTGTCCAGCGCCATATGCTCTTTGCAGCGGCAATGAGCGCAGCGGATGCCTGTGGGGGCTGGGCTAACAGGATATTATATCTCCGCATGCGTAATTGATGAAGCGCATTAGAAAAGTCCCTATCCCCTGAAATCAGCAAATAATTTGCAGGGGCGGGATTATCCACCGCCCAGAACAGCATATCAACTAAAATTTTCTTGTCGCTAGCATCTTTAACACCTGATTCAATACAGGGGAGGAACAAACAAACAATACAATCCATGTCAGCAGTCCACCATAATATGATTAAAATGGCTATGATGTATGGCATAGTTTAAACAGGTGAGAAGGGGATAACTAGCTTCAAAAGCCTCATTAAGACAACACCCACTAAACTCAAATCTTAACATCATTTATTCTCACAATTGTATGTTGCAGTAACTCATATGACAGATACAACCCTGAGGAGATAAATATAAAAAGAATCTACGAGAAAAATTATAATCTAATTTAATAAAATTAATTACACATGATTATCTTATTTCTAGAATTTTCCTAATATAAACAAACTAATCATAAAACACCCAACTCCAGAATTAGAGATATATTTGAAATTGGTCCTAGTAAATTTGTGAAATCCTAGTATTCAATGTGTGCTTTAGACCTACTCACAAAATGTACACCCACCACTACTTTAATTACCTTAGAGTGTTGACTTTGACGCTATTTATACACAAAATTTGCCTAATAGAAGTAAAATATAATCAAGCCATATAAGAAACGCGAATGGAGAGGATAGATTTGAAGTACAATACTCAACAATTTACTCATTGATTAGCCCTTACAATTTACTCATTGATTGGAACGACTGGTTGGACCTCGAACTGGTGCTCTACCAGGTCTGATTGTGCTAATTTATCGGATATGCATATAACATGCTCTGAACTGTTCAAACAGCCGGTTTTTCATAGAAGCCACAAACCAGCCAAAATGTTCAAAAGCTGTACTACTTTATGCCAAACAAGACAACAACCCACTTATGCACGTAGAAGACAGATAGTACTATAGTAGCAATGCTAGGTGAAAAACATAAACCTCAAACTCAGGAGTTGAATTAGGGATTTCACTAATATGATTGACCCTGCTAGGATCCATTACAAGTTTAGTTTAGGTCCACAGCATTATTCATTCCCATCCAGATTTGGATTTACCGATGGAAGGCTTGGCTATCCTAAAAGTGAACCATTCTGGAGTGATAATGTACTAGACCACACTACGCGTTCACATTGTAATATAAGTTCATATGATAATCACAGTCAGAAACAGTGTTAGAATCATTAACCTCAAATCTACTCCAAAAGCAACAATTTGACAATGAATAGCATCACTTCTAGAATTCGATGCCAACAAATTGAAACCCTATTCCCCTTTTCTAACACAATAACTCCAACATACAAAACTTCCATCAAACAAAATTGATTCATCAAACTTGCAATGCACATAAATACACATATAGACAACACAAAACACACACAAAAAATACACAGAGAAAAATTGAATCCAGTCAAATCAAATGATATGATTTGAAGCGAGTGGGATTACCGGCAGGAACATGATTGAGAGAAATGCCGGTACTGTTAAGGGCCTGTTGAACGGAGGGAACGATGCGATTAGTATCGCCATAGGCGGAGATGGAGACAGGTCCACAGTAGTTCATTTTCACCAATGCCGAACTTATGTTCTGCGCTATAGCGTGCGGATCAAAACCCTTGGGGACTTGACAGTTCTCTATGTCCCACCACACCGATGTCTTCGCGGCCGTGTACTGAGGCTCTGCTGTTTCTCCTCCTCCTCCTCCTCCTCCTCCTCCTCCTCCGCCGCCGCCTACCACTCCATTCGCCGACGACCCCGGTTCATCTCCGGCCATTTCGGCTAAAACATCTAATAGTGCCGCGGCTAGAAACTACTTATGCGCTTCCCTTACTCTTCCCTCCGCTCGGATTGCACGGAGTATCAGAAGCTTGTACATATGGTTCCGGAGGGGAATTTTTTTGTTTTTGTTATTATTATTTCTTGTATTTTATTATTACTCCAATATTATTATTTTCGAAAAATTAGAGTGATGAATAGAAAGTTTTCGAAGGTTCTGGAAAGCTTATACATTGGCATTTTGTAGAATTATCTCATTTATTTACATTACCCCACGCCATAAATTTTTTAATTTTCATGAACTGAATTCAATGTGTGTATTTTATTAATTAAAAAGTGCAATGTGTTTGGTAATAAAATTATAATAATGATTGGCTGTTACAAAGCTCTTATCCAATTGTGCAATTAATCTAAAGTTCTACTTTAAGATTTTTGAAATTTAAGAAATATGTTTCATTAAGTAATATATTATATTCCCTTGCTTTTGTAATCAATTCCATCATTAATGTACATACTCAACTTTCCTTTAAACCATTAATCATTTATATTCTTTCGAGAAAATACTACCTCCATTTTAAAATCATTTAAAATGATGTTTAATTTTTTTATCATAATTTTAGGTAAAATTTAATATATATTAAATATTTTATATAATTATAATTTTTATATCATATTAATTTTTATTTAAAATAATTTTTATTTTTAAAAAATACAATATGTGACATATATTAAGTTTTATCTAAAAACACATACAATAAGCAAAACGCGATCATTTTGGAATGGAAGTAGTAGGTCATGATGCACAACCAAACATTACTCTCTTATTCTATTAAGCTGTCGAGTAGTCAAATTAAATGGTCACATAGATAAGATAAATAAGTTTTAAGATCTACGAAATTTGTAGCTTTTGTCATTCATAATTATTTCGAAAAGTGCGACTCTGGTTGATTTCTGTAAGTTAATTGTGGGAATTGAGATAATTTAAAATGTGAAAAATGATATAGAATGATTTCATAACTGTTACGAGAAATGAAATGATGATAGATGAGATTTTATTTTATTTTTGATATTCCTAGTTATTACAAGGTTGTAACCAAATTTAGGGAAAGATTATAGGAGGGATAACGTATCTTCTATTTATCCATCGAATTTATATGTTAGTAAAAACGAATCAATATCAAGTAAATTAGAAAATATCAAGTAAATTAGAAATCTAACAAGTCTAACGGTCGATAAACGAGACTTAAAATAAGTTAAACACTTGTAATTTGATAAATTATAAAATAAAATAATAAAAAAATATTGGAAAATTACAGGTGAAACAGATGTAACTTGGACAAGTTTGAAACAGCTTTTGGACAACCCTAAGAAACCACAAATTCATAGGCTTTTCTCCATTATTATTAATTTTTTTGTTGCATACTCTCTACACTCGCATATTCACTCATACACCTATTCATTAGCGATCTTCTAAATTACGTGAATGATATTGAATCATAAGACACAGATATAGTTGGGCACATAGAAGCACCCATGAACCTTTCTAATTTTGTAACACAATTTCAAATAACTATAGAACTATAATTTTTGGTTTACTGCTAGATATTTTTATTTTTGGTTACAGTCAGAACATGTCAGAAACCTCAAATATTTTTCAAATAAAACATTTGCAAATATAATTGAATGAGACATCAAAAAGAAAAAGAAAATCAACATAGACCACCCATCAAAGATTTTGATATTTCATTGGATGGTAAAACTAATAGTCTGACAAACTTTTACCATGAATCAGAGGTATATCAATACAGTAGCCTGCTCCATAAAAGAATGGTATCATACTCATTCAAACAGGAGCATGCCGCAAACCTATATTAAGTGATCAGTTCCATCTCATTATCTGTTTTGAGACAGATAATACTGCTACTGGTCAGAATGTGAAAACAATTTACCTTCTACAATGACTTCTAGTTATTGCCAAGTTGGCTTCGCCCAATATATGAGATCCTCAAGGAAGAAATTAGCGGTGCTTCTTCATCGACGACACTAATATGAGGTGCAGCACCATTCCTTCCTCCATTGCTATTGTTTCCATTATCAGGTACATAGAGATCATATGATTTCTCCATCTTCAGGTCCTATTAGAAGTGGACACCATAAACACAAAAGTTTAGAGGAGAATGTTAATACGCAGCAGATAAATCCATTTATCACCGGTACTAATGTAAACTCAAATGAGAAGTAAAATAGCTTTAGAATGATGAAATGATCATAATACAAAGTCATGTCACGTATGGACTCAAACTTCAATATGATAAATGGGTTCAGGAAAGCAAAAAGGCCTCATAGAATGATGAAATGATCATAATATCAATTAATGTATTAATGAGATATATCACTAGAAGTTCAAAATGTTTTTTCAATATAAAGACTGACCTTTGTTGTTCTATCTGCAATATTTTGCAACGGAAGTTGGGAGGCGCGAACATCCTTGACCTTCAAATAGTTGTACAACACAACACCACAAAGAGCTGCAGAAGAAAAGAAAACAGCAATTAGAAAAAAACTTCACAATAAGCTCCCAAAACTAATAGAGATGAGATTTGTACCAATTCCATAGCCAATGATATTAAGCTTTGTAATTATTGACTCTGGAAATACGACAGTTGAAAGAGCAATAAGAATCCAGTCTTTCAAAACGCCAGCAACTCGAATGGTCACTGCACCAGTTCTACCAATTACTAGGAAAATTGAAAAGTTCAATGCGAGAGCACAAAGTGCATTTGAAAAGAATATCCAGAAATTGAACTGGATTTGTGAGACTTCCATTTCAGGTTTCTCCAGAAGAAACCAAGGAACAAATAGAAACACGAAACTGCACGTAAACAGTTAAATAATAAGCATCTCTAGCATGAACATCTCAAGCACTAACAACATTTAAAGACAAGAGGAGAAAGCAGATTATTGTGATTTAACGTGGAAAACGCCACATAGACAAAAATAAAATAGCAAAATGATTGTCAGAATTTATGGCACCATCTTGCTCCAAGTCTGCAAAGTCGTAAGACAAGAGATTTTAAAGTGATAATTTATAACCAATACTAATCCTCAATCAAAACATTTCTGACTATTGCAGGCCAAAGTAACATTGCCTATCATGGGATATTTAAGCTGGTTGGTTGCCATGCTGAATATTGGTTAATATCCTTTAAACAGTGTCTCTTCTAACTATTTCAATTCTTAGCCAATATGGCAAATTTCAAATCATGACCCCTCTCTTGTTTTCAATAGTTCTTTCAGAGAAACCTTCAACCTAGCTGCATGTCTTCAAGAGATGAAGGAGATCGTTTCTAGAAGTTACTATTATTTTCCATCACTTTAGATTAGTAGGGCACTCTATAATAATCTATCTCATTACAGATCAACATCAGGTAACGAAAAGTATGTCCTGAGTCTTTAAAAAAAAAATCAGCTTCTTAAAAGGTTCAGTACATTTACTAGAACAAGTAATATTGTGGACATGTACCAATGGCTAATTAAAGAAGTTCAACCAGATTGACAAGCAAACATCATAGAGGACCTGCATGGAGCTATGTAATATAAGCTGGTGATTGGATTGAGAGTTAAGCCTTTCTTTTGGAGAAGAACTTGAGTCAAGACCAGTCTAAGAGCTTCAGCAAATATTCCTGTGACCTGATAAAGGGTACCCACTACATTGAAGTGAATTTCCCCATAAGAGGAAACAACAACTCCAACACTGACCAATAACATGTTCAAGAACACGTCGCATCTTAATGTGTCAGTGCCACAGATAACAGCCATCAGAAATGTTGCCACGGGCACTGTAAAGAAATTGATAATTGAAGCCAATCAGTATTTAAAAAAAACAACCGCAGTTTATATTAAAAAGAAAGAAGTTTTATAAACGAACTTAGTGCTTTAAGCATCTGGATGAAGGCCACTGAAATAAACAAATAAGCAGTGTTGCCAAACCTGAAAAGTTGTAACCAAAACCAAGTCATTTGAATGGAGATAAGTGCGGCGACAGAATCTGGACATATATCCATGATTCAACTTCCACAGTATAAAATATTAAAATATTAAGAGATTTAAACATATGAAATATTTGAATATATTAAAATATACGTTGATACACTTTTTATTCATAATCTTTCGAACCTAAGAGGTTATAAACATGCCACCTAAGACATTTTTATCCAAGAAAACAAAACAAAAGGGAAAATAAATAAAATCAAATGTAAAGCATTTCCATCTTAACATGTGAATTGTTGAAACGCAAGATTCCTCTCATATGTGAATATGGCTATATATAAATAGATATTTAACGCAAATAAACAAAACTTGCAAGCAACTTTCCTTCATTTTAGAAGGAAATACAGAAACAAGTATAGTAATAATAATAATAACTGATGGACTATATAATACGCTCTTTGCTTTAGAACAGATAATTAGACATATACATATATAAGACACAGGTGTATTAAGTTCTGAAAAACTTTGGTCATTCAGTAGATTAAGGCTGTTTTGGAAAGTATTAGACATTCAGGTATATTTCAGAGGAAAACAAAAGCCAAAGCAAATTAATTATACAGGAGTTCATGCCTTCATTTGAATAAACACAAATCGAGACAACGAGCTACAGGCTAATAAAATCAAGTGCTTACCATAGGCTTGATGCAAAAAAGGCGCTTATAGGAATCACGCATGTTGCATATCTACATATTCAAGAAACAATGGTAAGGAAAGAAAACCTCAATGGAACAGGAAGGAGTGGAACATTATATAAAGCCTCTTACATTTCCAATGTCATTTTCACCGGGGATACGACCTGCATGTATTAAAATTTATTTGGACTATATCAGCTACTCAAGCAACAGTGCTTCATACCAAAAATGGAAAATGAGTAAGAATAACTGGAAGAGTGAGATGTTACCAAAGAGGATAAACAAAGACCAAAAATATAAACCATCAAAATAAGCAGGTCAAGATAGATTTGCACATACAAAATCTCAATGTGATTAAAATTACTGATGTCTAAGTTGCACCAGTATTTTAGAGTGATTGCCATCATAATAAGCTTGCCCCATCATATGAAAGGCTCACATTGCTATTCATAACATTTCATCATGCTTTACACTGACATCCACAACAGCTATAACTTTAGTGATACTGGCCTAATGCATACCAACTATTAGCACTTTTCACTTGGTGGACGACCCACAAATTTAACTACTTTCACACCAGATGTTGCAATGAAGGTCGAAACTTTTGTTTCAGGGTAGCCTAGGTCTATATCATCTCAGAGACATTCCATAGTACCAACACAGGAACCTCCCTCTCTCACACACTCTATAACAAGCTCAACATTAGGCAAACTAGAGATATTATGTAAGTGAAAAGATGGAGAACAACCTAGAAGGACAATTATTGGTGCACAGCTGCAAATATAGCAACCAGATAAAATGTTGGTGCTGAGAAAATTATTATCCAGGATAGCAAATGTTTCAGGCAATGGGACAGAACTTGAACGGACAAATTAAGTACAATAGTAATGAAAAGGCATGATGTACCCTCTTATCAGAAGTCAAAATGATTGACTGACTTCTAAAATCAGTGTCTGCTTTTCCCATCATAGAAGTGAAATTCACGTCAAATTAATCATGATGGTAGAAAGTTTCTTAAATGTTGAACTAATACAACAAAATTCAAATTAGTGTTATTCAACCATTATCAGAGTGACATAATCTCTTTCTATACCAGAGAATGAGCCCATTATCCTATTTCAGTGATTTAATCACGTAAAAGTTATAGCTCGAGAAATTTGTACTAGTCTTGAAGCAAAGCTACATTGCTTTTTTTTCTCTAATACTGTATACCAAGTTAGAATTGCTAATTAAGCATTATTCTATTAGTTGATTATGGCGGTACAAAAGTATCCTTACAAGGTTTACAATAACTGCATTACTCTCAACTTCATACCCAGCCAATTAACTTTAAAACACCTCAGAACAAAAACTAAACCATGCATATTTTCAGCTAACAAAAGATTCCAGTAAGCAGCATATAGAAGTTGGGGTGTAGACATACCTTCAAGACACGGATAAGAAAGAATGCCACAGCACCAGAAAATCCCATATGAATCATGGTCAGCGTTATTGGGAATGGAAAATTGAAGTACTTCGGAGAGAGAACCCACTGCCCATGAGCAGAAAAAGAATTAAGAGTACTTGTTAACAAACGCATAGTTGGGCAAGTAATACAAATACTGTCACAACTGGAAGTAGCCATGCAGAATTTAAAGAAAGGATAGCATTAAACAGGTGATGAAGGAAAGCTTGATATTGAAGTCAATAACAGAAGCCTTATGTTCATAGAGAGTGGTCACATCTAATTTAACATGATATGACAATGATGTATGTAACATACTTTACAGAGTGGTCACATACTTGTATGTGACAATGATGTATGTAACATACTTTACAGAGTGAATGAATGAATCGTATTTAAGTTAATAATCCTTTTAGTTAGATACACACGTGTTCCATCATTACCTCAGACGATGACATGTTAAGACAGAGCCTGATGGAGCTCGCTGTTACAAACACATAATTCAAACTATCATATGGGAGGCGTATATGTTTAAAACACTAATTGAATGAAGAGTGGCATTGTCCGGATTCTGCAAGCCATTACAGTACCCCCTGTCTGCATTAAAATCAATGACAATCTGGTGTGTGGTTCAATTTACTTGACGGCAGGTATCGTGAGCTAACTTAGCACAAACAAGTTGCAGTATTTTTACCTAGGTGGTCATATATGGCAACTAAGTACATTTCAAAGAAGTTACACTATGACCAAGATAATAGGAATCACGTGTGTGACAAATTTAGTATGTAAGCTTTTATCTTAGCAAATACTGTTCCAAATTTTGCATGAAAATCAAATAACTATTTCCTTTTCTGAATTGAAATCGGCTGTTAAATATTTAAACAAGACATAGAAGCCACTTAGAATGTTTGCACATAGAGGATGAAATGGTGCGTACCTTATTGTACAATATAACTCCTGATGACAGCAACACATAAACTAAGAGATACAAATAGGTCAATAGCAGTTGTCTGTTAATCATTGTGTCTTCGTAGAACTCACTCCTCTTATACAGCAGCTGCCGCACTTGGAAAAAGTAAATCTCTGCCTAAAGCAAAAATTGAAGTGCTCCAAAGTACTTTTGCCAGCTATAACACAGATCTTCACTTCAGGAGTGAACCCCTCAACCAATAATCAACAAATATTCATTCTTGCGCCAATCTATATGTGCAAAAGGCAATTTTAAAACTAGAACTGACATTGCTGGGATCTGAGAAAAACAACAAAGAGTGAGCATAAACCCATGACTTGTTTAAAAATATAAAATTAAAGTAAGTTAATAGAGTTCCTCATCCAAATGCATAGTAAAGTAAAACCAAGAAAAATGTATGTAGCTTAGCATTCTGTAAGGCGACGTTTTATGGTAAAAATTGACAAAAATAAAAGGATGGCCCCAAAAACTCAACAATAGAATTTTGTAGAAGCATTGGCACAATTGTGAAAAAATAGAATCTTTACAAATAAAAAAGACGTGGACTTGGAGAATTCCAATGTTTTAGGAGATTAACGTCAACCAACAACCATAAAAATAGAAATTAAGGATCTTAAATTTATAATGTCTTGACAGAATAGCTTACGGTTACGAAAGGTACCAGAACAGTTTGCCACAGGACAATAATTGACAAAAATACAAAGTACATTTTTGAAGATAAAGTAGAAACAGTCACTAGTTAAGCTGCAATAGCTCCAAATATAACTCCCAACCGCATTTCGCCGAAGTTGGAAAACAAAAAATTAATAATAATAATAATAATAATAATAATAATAATAATAATAATAATAATAAACGAATCTCCATGATTGAAATTGAAGTTATTTAGCTGATCAGTAACAAAGAAGAAGAATGACAGTCGATCAAAGAACTGATCTGGAGCAATGCGAATGCAGAAACTCACCTGAGGCCCTATGCTCGGAAGAAGATGATCGGAAACACATAATGGCTAATGTATTCAACAACAACCCTAGATCATATACAAGTTCAGAGATTAAATTATTGAATTTGATGCTATAATTTGACAGATGAACGAGTGACGGTCCACTCCACGCGTTCGGACTTCGGGGTTCTCAAGATGCGAAGTGTAGAAAGTAGAGGAATATGAGAGAGAGAGAGTGTGTGTGAGAGAGAGAGAGAAAGAGATGAGAGATTGTAATTGCTAATTTGCTATTGCTCTTATTATATTTAACGCTCCACCGTCGTCCACTGCGGTTTAGAACATAAATAGTAACGGCAATAAATAAAATAAGATTTTATAAACTTGAAATTGTCTTAGTGAAATCGATTGGTGCAGTACGATTTTAATATTTTGATTTTAATTTTAAAATTGTTTATAATATTATAAGTGTTTATAATTATATTAAAAATTTAATTTCAAAATTCGCTAATTTATAACGTAATTAACTTGTAATAATATAAAATTTAAAATATTAAAATATTAAATTTTTATTTGGACGATTGTTCGTTAATATGATAATTAAGATTATTTTGAATTAAATTAATATAAGTTAGATAAATAATATATTGTAGTATACATACATACATATAATTATGTATATAATGTATAATGTATATATAAAAATTTATACATAACATATATACGTAAAATAATAACAGATTAATAAATTAAATTTTTAAATTTAAATTAGTGCGGTTTCGGTGCAAGAAGAGTGTAAAACCAAAATCAAAATTACCATGCATGCGGTTTCAAAGTTTAAAACCGCCGCCATTACCACCACCGCAATCTTTGATATGATTTTATTGTTTTTTGGTGCAATTTCAATTTCGAAATCGATTTTTTTCCCTATTCTACTGAATAAATAAATAAATAAATAAATAAATAAATAAATATATATATATATATATATATATATATATATATATATATATATATATATATATAATGACATAACGTGACAAATGATGTTGGGCAAAAATTAAAATAAAAAAGAAAGTTTCAAACCAGTATCTAAAGACTATACTCTAATTAAACCTTGATTTGACCTTTTATCTTATGTTTAATTTTTAAAAATATATTTTTATAGTAGACTTAAGTTTGTAATTTTTTTATTATATTAATATAAAACTTTGAAAATGATGTTATAATTTAAAAAATAAAGTATAAGAGGGGATACTTAATAGAGGGGGATATTAAATTAAAGATTAATAGCTACTTCTATATATGTCAACTTGGTTTTAAATTTGAAAATGCAAATGACTCGGATTATTTAAGGTTTTTTCGCTAGCAGATTATAAGGAGCTTAAAATTCAAAAGTTCATTTTCAAGTCAAACACTCTAATTTTTTATCTGACTTATTATCAGAAAATAAGAAGTAACTCTAACTTACTTTTGAAAAATCTACTTATAAAGTTAAAATCAAATTATAATTCAAAAAGTAAAATCCCATCCCAAACGGTCCTCAATAATTCGATGGGATCAAAATTTATCAAATTATGAAATAACTTGTGTTTAATGTGGAATATAGACCCTAAACATTTTAAACCCTAAACATTAAATATTGTGTCTATATCACTTAATCATAATTTTCTTTTGGTTATATAATTCATAATTTTTTGGTATACCCGTTACTATTCACATGTATGTTATTTCTAATTTTAAGTCATTAAATCCCCGAGAAAAAAATTAGAATAGTGTCAACATTTTAAACCCTAAACATTAAATATTGTGTCTATATCATTTAATCATAATTTTCTTTTGGTTATATAATTCATAATTTTTTGGTACACCCGTTACTATTCACATGTATATTATTTCTAATTTTAAGTCATTAAATCGCCGAGAAAAAAAATTAGAATATTACATAATATTATTGTGTAGGAAGTTAGAATTAATGAAAGCTGCTAAACTAAAAGTGAATAAAAAATATAATTCATATGCAAGAATCATTTGTAAAGAAATAATTGTTACAAATACAAACTCAGTAAGACGTGTGAACCACGGGGAATCTCGTGTAAAGTATATGCAATTCATGAGAAAAGTAAGTAAGATAAGTTAATTAATATATCATTTTAACGTGGAATATAGTTATTGGAATAAAATGAAGAAGAATTAATTTCTCTTTGAATGGAATCTACTGGAAAATATACATGCCAAGATCATACTGACAAATCATCAAGATCATAAGCAAAACAAAATTTCAAAACAAACACTAACCTCTCTATAGAAAGTAACAATAGCAAATCCCATATTTGTATTACAATTTCAATAAGGATTGATCTTGGCACATTTACCTCTTCTGAAAGTTCAATTGAGCCATACAACATGCAAAGACTAATGCACATACAAAGGGAAAAGCAACAAGAGCTAATGCTGCAACACTTACATCATCAAGATGATAACCAAAATTACTTTTTAAGAAAGAATTGATTGCTATTCTTTCCCCATATACTTGTATATCTTTGTCTATATCTCCATATTGTGATGTAATAATGACTCTCAGGGACCAGGAAGCTGGGCAAATCCAGTAAAACCATCTCCACCATGGTGGCAATCTCTGTAAGTAAGGAACAAAAAAAAGGTATGTACTAGTTGCCAATAACAATTGAAGGAGGTTTGGGTGGGGTGGGGTGGGGTGGGGGGTTTTGAAATCAGCATTGACTTACAGGTTCAGGTATAAGGAATCCTGAAAAAAGAGCCATCACAGTGATGAAAAAACCTGTGGTTACAGAAGCTACTCGGAGAGATGGAGTCATTGAAATGAACAACATGCCAAAGTAGGTGTAGGAGAGCATGGAGCAAAACATGGTGTACAAGTACCAAAATACTTTATATGCAGACCAGTAGAACCCAATTATTGGATATGTGATTACCACGAAAAGAACTGATTGAATAAATACATATGGAATTTCAATGATAACCTGCAATATAAGAGAAAATTAAAATTAATGTTGTTGATGTGAAGTTCAAATTTATTAAAGATGCATTAAACTATATGAAGAGTAACTTGTTAATGCTGAAGAGAATATATATATATATATATATATTTCCAAACCTGTGCAAATGAATAAGCCCATAAAGAGTACATTCCAGCAAACCTTTCTCTGTATAAAATGGTGCGAGCAGTAGATATAATTGATAGGGCAGATAAACAATTGCCTATTCCCAAAACATGTAGGAATATGAACATTGATCCTAGTATGCTCATTAAGTCTTCCTTGTCATATCTTCAAAAAAAAGGATCATAAATTGCATATCTGATATGTAGAACTAACAACTAAGTTAAAATTATGCTTACATTTTTTTCCCTTTTTGCCAATGAATTGCTTCTAACATCAAACTTGCTCCGATGGTAAATGATAAGCGTGTTAAATTATATTTAGGATTCCTCCAATAGGACAAGTTCAGATTCCAGAGGCATGCTTTGAACTGCTCCCATCCATTTTGTGGAAAGCGCCTAGAAAAATGCAGTTCCTCCGAACCTTGTTTTGGAGAGCTCAATTCTCTAACAAGTTCCTTGGTTCTCCTACACAAGAAATAAACAACTACCTTTCTATAGGATCATGGATAACATTCCAATAATAAGTCCATTTGTATGAAATGAAGAAGTAACTACTCTTTGGATGGAACCTGAACCTACTTGCATTGGCACATGCATAGTAATTGATATGCTTACCAACATATTTGAGATCTTTCGTAAAGTTCGCCAAAGTCTACACCTAGCTGTGCTTCTGAAGCTGAGCTTGAAACCTCTATCATCCATGTTGCAGGGTTATGATTCTCCAGGATTTTTGGTACTCCTGGAATATTCTGACAAAAAAATCATATGTTACTGTCAGATAAAAACTAAGTTAATCTTTGAAATGGAAGACCAGCACAGACATTTATTACCTCAAAATATTGGATGAGATTACTTGAATGCTGACCCAACTCTCCAGAATATATTATTTGTCCTCCTCTCTTCATTAAAATTAGCTGCAACATGAAAACTTTTCACAATATTATTTGTCATTGCTTTGACAGGAAACTCAGGTCCAGTTTTCTACTCAAACGTACCTCGTCAAATGCTTCAAATATGTCGATGCCTGGCTGATGGATGGTGCACACAATTGTCCTCCTTGTATTCACAATATTCTTCACTACTCGCATGACAATTGAAGCTGCTCTAGCATCTAATCCAGAAGTTGGCTCATCCATGAATATTATGGATGGATTTGAAACAAGCTCTACCGCTATTGTCAGCCGTTTTCGCTGTTCGTTCGATATGCCACTTACACCGGGTAAGCCAACTAAAGCATCTTTAATATCATCAAGTTCTATCATTTCAAGAACTTCTGCAACAAACTCCTGAATGTATTATAGACAAGTCAGAACAGCATATATATATATATATATATATATATATATATATATATATATATATACACACACATGAAGCATTCTGTGTCGCATTCCTAGCTGTATAATCCTCGTTCTTTTTCATTTTTTTTTTAAAGTTAGAAGATTAATCTTACAGATCTGGTATTTTGGTGGATGTGAGGTGGCAAACGCAACCAAGCAGAGTAGGTGAGTGATTCCAGTATTGTAATTTGTGGAGAATGGATGTCGGTTTGCTCGCAGTAAGCTGAGATTCTTGCATATGTATCCTGGAACTTAGGATAACCACCAATTCTTATGTCACCTTCAATGTAGCCACAAGATTTACGTCCAGAAAGAACATCCAACAGTGTGGTCTTTCCAGCTCCAGTAACGCCCATCAAAGCTGTCAGAATTCCAGGCCTAAATGATCCAGTAATATCTTGCAGAAGCTGTAGCCTTTTCTGTGTAATCCCTTGCTTTCTCATTTTCTATAAGATGCATGGAAATAAGTTTGATTTGTAGCCTTGGAGTTAGTTTTAAAATGGATTCATCCACCTTCACCTTTACCTTTGGAGTATCAACAAAATACTGCACATTCTCGAATGTTATTGTCATGAGACGAAATGGTAACGCCATCCCTGATGAATTCAAGAACATCTTTTATTTGAGTAATATCGAAGTAAGAACAAATAATGTATTAAACTTTTCATATCTTCCAATTCAGTAAGCAGTTCAACAACTTTAATACTATTAGCTGCTTCTTACCTATTATCGGTTTCCCTTCTGCAGAAGGAGCTTTGAGAGAAGCAACATTATTAGGACATTCATTTTCTTCAGGTACTTTGCACGTATTGGTTTTCTTTCTTACTTTAGAGAGCATTTCATGTGAAATGATTGTCCGAGATCTTCCTGGAGTAAAAATAGATTACTTTACTTGTGCGCGCTCTTGTATCCTTTGTTTGTATATATGTGTTAGAGGAACTTACCCTTGACAACAGTCAATGCACAGGTGAATCCAAAATTTAGCAAAATTCCAGATATTACCAGGGCACCTACTGATACCCAATAAAAGTTCTCGGTGTAGTCTAGCCCGTGATTTTTCAGAACTTGCTGTCCTATGGTGGCATTTGAATAGGAAACCTATATATAAAGAGGAAGGACACTAAGTGATATGATGAAGCATTCACAAATGTAATGCAACAAAGAGAAGAAAGTATACAACTTCGGCTCACCTTTTGCCACCTCGGAGCAAGAAATTCGTTCAATGAGACTCCGATTTCTGTATATGACAATGGGGAAATCCAAAAGCACCATTCCAACCAGACAGGCAAGGAAGCTGCAGGACATTGATATATAGAGATGCATAATATGCTAATTCATTAAAATTAAAAATATAAAGAATATGAATCAAGTTTGGTAGCCTTACATCTTGGCATTATGAAGCCACTAAATAGAAAGTTTGTTAATAAGTAGAAACGACCAAATACGTCAGCAACAGAATAGTCAGGATACATGGAAGCTATCAGGCGGAAACTTGCTACAGATACTTGATTTAGAAGGACTAGAACTAGTAACTGGCACAAAAACCTGCAGCACATGCTAACTATAAATAGTAATTATGTACTTAGGATTTTTTACTTGAACAAATGGAAGACTATGAAATTGTAAATTGTAATATATTTTTAGTATGAAAGGCGCACCTTTCTGGCTCAGGACTGTAACCTATTACATAATAAGTAAGTACTGTCCAAAGGAAAGCATCAAGAAATGAAAATGGGATCTTCAGAATGGCTGCTGGGATTGAATAGGCCCATGCAGGGTAGAAATAAAAATCTCGATGCTTGTAAAAGATGGGGAGTCGCGAAACAGTAATGGGCAGCTCTGGAAAGGCATTGGTTGTTAGTTTGATTAGGGAATAAAATAGAGCTCCCATGAAGTAGTTTGCGTCGTTAATATCAATTCTTGTCTCTGTACGTATGAACACTGTCATTGTTATAAATGCAGCAACCACAAGCTGCATCAACAAAACATTAAACGAAAGCCATATAATTTTGTAGGTTGTCAAACATGAAAAAAGAGCAAGTACCAGAAGTATGCAAAAGTCTCATCACCTGCACAGATTTGAGTGCGTAAACAAAAGAGTTTCGCCTCATAAGAAGCCATTCTCTGGCCATGCATGCCTTGAATAGCTCCCACTTGCTTGGAGATACAGTGTTGAATGACAAAGCGAAATTACTAAGCTCAGTTTTCTCAAAAGGTTGGGAGAGGTCATCATCCAACTTCTTTCCTAAGTGAAATTCCTTGAATTTTTTTGCAAACTCTTCAGGGGAAACATAAACGAAAGGTTTGTCTTCGTTCTTCCAGTACTGTCCTTGATCCTTTCTAGACATTACCTGCAGAAACAGATGCTCAATGGTGACATTAGTTAAAAACAGTTGGGAAATGTTATTGGATGAATTATTTAATGCACACCATAGGAAATGGAGGTCTATCAAAGGTGTTCATGCAAAATATTGATGTATTACCTTCATGTAGGTGTCAATGTCTGGTTCAGGTATAATTCCAGCTTCTTTCTCCCTTCTGCTGACTTCCGCGATGATTTCTTTAAAATCAAACATAAGTCACCCACAAGTCAGAAGACAAAATCTGAACAATTCAATGGAATATTAACTTAAAAATTTAAACTTGCCTGCTCTTCTTCCAATCCCCTGGTATCTTGCTGCAAAATCAAGAGTTTCCCTTACTGTCAATTCGGATATGTGCCGATCATATTGGCTGATATAAGCTGACGTCTTATGAGGAACAAATTCATCTAACTTACACCCATTGTAGGAAATATCTCCTGCAACCTAAATCATTAAAATCTTGTAAAAACAGTAGTAAGAAATTACGTCTTGCCTGGAAGTATGTTTAGCATTACATAAGTTAGCATTACATACATGGGGGAACCCGAATGACATGTTGAGGGGGCAAGAGAAAGAAAACACGAATGGAGGGGTGGAATGCAAAAAATAATATATGATACATATGAAAATTTTATAAAATTCTACGAGTGATAATAGAAATTTTAAAAAATCGGGAGGAGCGATCGCCACCCCTGTCTCAACATAGTTCCGCCCTTGATTACATATTTGGAAATATTATGTGCATGTATTCATCACTTTGTTTGGAATTCTCTCCCTGTCATATATTCTTTGTATGAGAAGTAAATAACCTTGAGATTTTTGTCAAGTTTTCCTGCAAGTGCCTTCAACAAAGTGGTTTTCCCACAGCCTGGAGGCCCAAGCAGTAATGTCATCCTGCCAAAGAAATTTAAGTTTTTGGTAAATATCCCTTGTTTTAATTGAATCTCTCCTAACACTTATTCAAGACTCCACATGCAACTTCTCCATTAACCTTGAAGGCTTGATGATCCCAGAGAAATCCTCAAGAATTCTGATTTTCTTTATCTGAGATTTCGATTTCGGCCCAATAACTTTTTTGATACCCTGTTCATCATTAACAATTCATTGATCAATAGAGAATACACACACACGCACATATATATATATCCAACTAGTTAGCTGAAGAGAAATCATTACTTTAAATTTGAAAATTCTCTAAATATCAAGAAAAAAAGGAGGGGCAACGCTTACATACAAACCCCATTTGAGGGTGTTCCATAGAGTAGGGAGTGGGTTGTGATAATTCACTTCATCATATTCTGCCTCTACACATAAGTTCTGGTACCTCACTTCTACTGTTGGTAATTTCACACACTCTACAGAGGAAAACAATGAGAAACATGTTATAGTTATTATATAAATTAATGTATCCAAAAGAACGTGATAATATTAGCATGTAATACGGAGTATATTTTTTCTTTTTTTTATCGGCGAAATTTATATTGATGTTGATCCTCGACTTAAAAGTGGCAAAGAAGTGATTTTTACCGCTTGAGTTAATCCACAACTTCGTAATAAAGAAGTGATTTTTATCACTTGAGTTAACTCACAATCTAGAACAGTTAGTTTATCTTGAACTAGCTAGAGTTTCAGCTACCATACCATACCATACCTGTCAATTCTCTCTCTCTGTTTGAGTAACAGCCTGTGATTGTCTTCCATAATTTTCTGGAGAAGTTGATCAATAAATGCATGCCTTTCTGCAGCTGATTGAAGCTTGATGGTGTGGTCAATCTTTCCGTTTTCGCCTCGTCTTTGCTTCTGAATTTTTTCAGTTGCTGCCCGTTGCAACTCATCTTCTTCATCACTTCTATCATTATGGTTTCTGATCTCCATTATTTCATCACTCTCTCTCAGTTCTCCCATTGTTAGCTAACTTTTGAATAGGAATAATAATAACAGAGGACCTTGTGTCTTTTAAGTATTTAATTGCTTACTGCTTCTTTCCACAATGTCTTGTTATTGTTGAAGATTTGCAAAGGTGCTGCATATTAATACCATAAATAAGGAAAAAGAGTAATATATTTAGCACCTTTCCTGATATGACTCGCCTTTATTAGTATGACTCACCTTAGCACTACGACTCTACCACCTTATATCTAAAAATGGTTCTATCAACCGGCGGCTTTCGTTTACCATCGGACTCGCCTTTATTTAAGTAAAAGTTAAACACACTAATTTTGTTTACCGTCACATTAGTTCACCATCAGACTCGCTTTTATTAACGTAAAAGTTGATATACTAATTTCGTTCATAATCACACCCGTTTTTATTTACGTAGAAATTGACTGATTAACTTGTACGGGCGGTAAAAATAGGCGCCTCTCTTTCTTGATTTTTGGATACCGTAATTGTAATAATAAATAGGAGATTTTTTAAAGAAAACAAAGCATTAGTAAATTTTATTTGAAAAATGTTGTGTGTCTATAAAACTTTTAAGTTTTTCGGCCGAAATACTTTGTAACTTGCCCCTCCTCATTTTTACTCCTGAAGAAAATTAAAGGGTGTTGATCAGAAAAGTGTGTAAATATTGTCTATACCAAGTATGAATTTCACAAGTGACAACCAGAATAATGAATTAATAATGAAGATTTTTAGGTATATCTTACTTTCAATATAATATACTACATGAATTCTCTACCCTCGCCCCCACCTTATTTTGCTGTTCTCATGAAAAATGGAGGAGGTTGATGAGAAAAAACGTACTGCAGTATACGGAGTATTATGTTGTGCATATACAAGGTATGGACTTCACATGGTAGGCAAAGTAATTTGTACATCTTTACGGATGTTATAGTAATATGAAAATTTTTGCGGATATTATACTTGGTCCGATTTATTATTATGATAGTCATTTTAGAGTTTTGTTGAAATCTCATTTTAATCGATAATTTATAATACTCTACACAAATGAATTAAATTATTTATAATATTACCCTTATTTGGATAATGTGTAGGTTAATTGGAAAAAGGATATAATTTGACTAACTAATACAAGGGTAATGTTATAATTTTAAATTATATTTGATCATTAGTTTAGTTTAACAATTTGCTCGTTGATTATCATAAAAACTCATGCACAACACGAGTTTTGTATTGTTACTTATTTAATATTTTTATTTTTTTTATTGTTTCGATATAATTTTTTATTATTACTTTTTTAATATTTTGATAGTTTTTCATTTTTAATTTTTTAATGTAATTTTTCTTTTATTTGTAATATTTTCATGCTTTACAAATTACTTTAATGTATTATTATTTTATTGTTTTACAATTATAATGTAATAAATATAATTACACGTTCAATTATAATTAGATAACTTTTATTTTTGTGAATAACATAACAATGATGTTACCAATTATAGACAATGACACCTTTGTATCTTTATAAATTATAGACAGTTCAAATTAAATTGCCAGGGAAAATCAATTTATAATGCCAGCTGATCTTATCATACTTGTATCCGATAATGAAGATGAAGTCGATAAAGATATGTGTAGAAACAAATTATATAAATTTTAGATACACAAATTTAAATTGGCAGTATTTTGATTCAATAATTTTTGGGTGAGTTTAATAGTCTCTAAGGTATAACCACGTTATACATTTATTTTTGTACAATTTTTTCTCTCTACTGTTACTTCTTAACATACATTACACCCTATGTTACGAAATTGAAATTTAAAAATGACATTTTTAACCTGGTAAATGCTATTTGACCTTAACAGAAGAGTAAAATATCTGAGACAAAATTCTATTGTCATTTCAGAGTTCGAGAACTATGAAATTTCCTTTTTCTATTTTATCATTGTCCTTGTTCCTTGGAGAATATATATATATATATATATATATATTTAAATACCATTACGTATATATTGTTTAGTTAATATTCTATTTGATTTATATGTCAAATTATTAAACTATTTTTTTCGAATATTATTAATTTATGTGAAAATTTGGTAAGCTTTCATAATTTTAGGAGTTCTTTCTCCTTGCAGTTAAATTATAACATAAGCCAATAATTATCCTTATTGCGCCACAACAAAAATGATTTTTCACTACTTTTGATCAACTAAAATAAGGGTGGTGTCTAGTGGATCTCGTTAGTGGTTTACTAATTGGAGAACACAAGCAAAAGCATTCACTTTTAGTAGCTTTTATTTAGTTCCAGTATTTATCATGGTTTGCATTGGGCAACTAGTGATCTAATTGGAAAATAAAAGTTCTCGGCATAACATTGCGTGGGAGTAACGCATTAGAGTAATTGGACACGTTTGTTTCACCTTAAATTTTATAAATTTTAAATTTTTAAAATTTAAATTGAAATAAATGTGGTTGTTAAGTTATCGGAATATGTTTCATATGTTACATCATTGCCCTCAAAATTAACGAATGCCATGTTTAACTATTTTACCGGAGAACAAAATATTCAAAACTGTGTAACAAGAGATAATGACGAGTTTAGAATAGTTTAACACATTTTCTTTACAAAACCTACACACATTGGCCATATATGAGAAGTGCGATTATAAAAGTATTGAGAGAATCTGATGTATATTTGTGTGTGTACGTGCAGTGTACACTATTATTGCCCTTTCAATATAGAGAATTTGTCATTGTCCTTATTCAAGTGAAATATCATTGATTCCTCCTATAAAAATTGTGTTAAGAGATTAATAATATTTTTATATAATAAAAATTTTATTTTATTTGAATTTTAATATATTTTATAATCAAAGTCAAATTTATTTTTAATATAAACTTGTACAAAAATATTAGATGATTTTTTTAGAACAAAAGGAATATATGTACAAGTGTACAACTACATGAAGGCACTTCGAGTACAACATAATTTTATTTATCTTTTGAATTTTTGCAATATAACTACACATTGAAATAGTATAAAGAATATTAGAGAGTGTAAATTTTAATATAATAGTAAACCATACCTATAAGGGTTATAACAACAAATTAATATATATTTAATTGTTTTTTATCACAGTAAATTCAGGCCGAATATCACTAGTTTATATGAATATTTGTGTTATAATATCTTTACAAGCTCTACGAGTTAAGATGTGAAAAAAATAATCATCAAGAACGCATTTACTAAGTATTCAATAAAAAATAAAAATAAAAAAACATGCATTTACTTCCATTTATCATGGTGACTGCTAGAAAATTAGTGATCTAATGGAGAATATAACAGCACCGAACAAGCAAGCAAAGATGCAAAGAAAAGTCTGATTTGATTCATTAATGAGTATATTTATACACAAATAATAAGCCATCCACACCAATTTTTTTTAACAAATTCTCTATTTAACAAAATTAAGCATAACTATTTATACATATATAGATTCTCTATTTATCTCATCTACAAAAGATTCTCTAATATTTAGTATATAAATTTATAAAATTTGAAATTTAGGTAGTTGGTGAAAGTATAATTGTAAATTTGAAATTTGAAGAAGACAGTTTGTGAAGAGGGCATGCCAACGACTCATAATTTAATGAAAATATTTGTTGAATTTTATTAGTTAAATAAATCTTTGTTTGATAGTTGAAAATATTTTAAATTGGTAACAATTCGATATAATTTTTATACAAAATGTTTAATGAGCGATGTAGGATCAAGTCACCGTCTAGAATTTACTCACGCACATGCTCTTAACAATTGTAGTTACCGGTAAGACTTGAACATTTGATACATACTTGACCCCAACATCTTCACTTTTTAGAAAAAGAGGCGGGTCATATGATCATCTTGAACACATAAAACTAAAATTTGTATTTAATTATATTATACTCCTCGCATACTGAAATGAACATCTACTCTTAAGGGCCCACTGGTTCTCAATGTTTTCTAATCAAACCACAGGGACAATCTCGTTCTGGAAATTGTACACAGCTAAATAAAAACTACACGACACAGTTTTGGATTGCATTAAGATTGTGGATAATCACTTGCTGATGAGCGACCAATATTTTTTAAAGAGAAAATCATAGATGGGCTTGATCCCATTGGCCATGAGGAGCAAGATTGGATTCTCGGGTTGGGCGTCATGGCCACGTGGACCTATGAGAAGACAGATGATGATCTACATGGATAGGAAAGTGGGCCTACACAGACTCTATATAACTAGTTCCAAATTGCCATACTAATTCATCCCAGTACTTTTATCAAACAAACTTCACCACCCACCATCTCTTTAGAGGTCAATCACATGGCAACCATGGCTCTCTCCTCAACCTTTGTGGGTAAGGCCATTCCATTGAGCTCAAAACCCGAGGTATCGCCCATGGTTGCCGGCAATGGTAAGATTGTAATGAGGAAGACAACCAAGCCAGCTACTTCTTCTAGTAGCCCGTGGTACGGTCCCGACCGTGTTAAATACCTCGGACCTTTCTCCGGTGAGTCTCCATCGTACCTCACTGGAGAATTCCCAGGTGATTACGGGTGGGATACTGCTGGGCTATCTGCAGACCCCGAAACCTTTGCAAAGAACCGAGAACTCGAGGTGATTCATTGTAGGTGGGCTATGCTTGGTGCTTTGGGATGTGTTTTTCCTGAACTCCTCTCCAGGAATGGAGTGAAGTTCGGTGAAGCTGTCTGGTTCAAGGCTGGTGCACAAATTTTCAGCGAGGGTGGTCTTGATTATCTCGGTAATCCCAGCCTCGTCCATGCTCAGAGCATTTTGGCTATATGGGCTACCCAAGTTATACTAATGGGGGCAGTTGAAGGTTATCGCGTTGCTGGGGGCCCGCTGGGAGAGGTTGTTGACCCTTTGTACCCCGGTGGCAGCTTCGACCCCTTGGGACTAGCAGATGACCCTGAAGCATTTGCGGAGCTTAAGGTGAAAGAAATTAAAAATGGAAGACTTGCGATGTTCTCCATGTTTGGATTTTTTGTGCAGGCTATTGTAACTGGAAAGGGACCTCTAGAAAACCTTGCTGATCATCTTGCCGACCCCGTGAACAACAACGCCTGGGCTTTTGCTACAAACTTTGTTCCAGGGAAGTAAGGCTACTCAATCATGAGATGCAAATGTTTAACATGGATGCCAAAATTGTCCATTATGTATTAACTTGTAAACCTTATGCATGAAAATGGTAACAAGAGATGTGTGAATATGGTTATTTTTATATATATTTGACGCATGTCTATGAAAAGTTAATGCAGTGAATGAACCTCAGTCCTGGCAACAGTGAAAAATAGATACTCTCTAGAAATAACTTAAACTTCACTAATGGAAGGCCAGAACAATGTTGAGCCAATGACATTTGCTTATTGAGGAAGAAGAAAGCAACATGATAAGCTTCTTATGCTGAAACAGCAGAATACGCAGTCAACTTGCCTTTTGGTGAGAATTTCTCACAGATAATCATGCAGTTGCATACATCTGCCCGGTGTGTTTGGGCAAATCCTCACTCAGTCACCCAACAAAACTCGAAGTCTCAAACCAATCAGCAAATTGTAATGCCTGTTTAAAAAATAAAACATAAGCCAGTTTACAACTCTGGCCGGATATTTCAGTACTAAATTAAATAAAATTCATAATAGAAAAAGGGAAAATGAAATATGAAAAATGAAAGGGCAAGTATGAGACAAATATAGCATGGTGTATATAAATTCCCAATCCAACTATGAAGATCAAATATGCAAAATTGGCATGACGCAGAAATAGCATGCCATGATCATAATGTAGTTCCATTTGTGGTGAAAGTGAGGGTTCTACAATTACCACGGCAATACGGCATCAGGATGTAGCAATACACCCTTTAAGAATCATTAACATTCACTCCACCGGGGGCAACAAACTCAACCATTTGCATCCCTCGTCCGGCTACTGCTATCTGATAAATATTCCTGAATATAAACAACACCAGAAAAAAGTTCGATAAATATTAGATACAGAAAAGCAGTCTCAGAATCAACAGATACAAAGCTGAGCATTCTATTATAAATGTCACTCGCATAGTACCAAAGATACAAGTTGAACATGTAATTTCACTCACCGGCCACAGGCCCTAGCATGCAATGCTTCTGGCTCTGGCACACTAATGATCAAATGAGCATGTTCATTTAGTTTACCATTTTCTTCAAGATGCCAACACCTGACACGCTGGTCAAGACCAGTAGAGAAAACCCAACTCCCATCCGTCCATACACCTTTTAAGAAAATGAAATCTAATGTTATCCCATGCTTTTATGTTCACAGTTCCACGAATTTCATTGAAAAAGGATCTCATATAGGTCAAAGTCTCTTATACAACAAATACAATGGACGTTGGTTACATGAAAATTGATGGTTCTGTTTGAGGGTAAAAAATTTACTCTATTTGTACAGATTGCAAACTAATAGATTAAACTAGAAAGTGGATATAGAAAATACTATGACATTCTACATCTGAATGAATATATACAAATTCTGATAAGATTCTTCACTTTCTGTTCAAGCTCTTGAATCTTATTAGGCTATTAGCAGCTGGTAATTGCTGGCTTAACTACATGAAGCGATATATATTTGAAGGAATGTAACATCATCCATACCTTTAACGGCAGAGCCATGAGCTGAATGAATCTTCTCATGATACGAGAGTCTGATCAAGTAGTTTTGTTTTTGACAATGATAAATACAATTATTCAAAGCTTCAGATTTAGCAAAGTGATGCACATCTGATGTCACATCTTCAGGGCACTGTGTTGATAGTTGCATTACCAAATCAAATCTGAGACAATGAAGTGCTTGGTCATCACCCCCACTTGTAACAACGAATTGAAAACCAGAGCCAGAACTACTGTTATCTTTAAGATCAGAAACATGGAGACAATTCACCCCCGATTGGTGAACATTATTCAAAGTATGTAAGGGCCATACTTTACATATTTCAAGCGAGGAACTCTCAGTACTCGATTCAGATTCAAGGGAAGCAGGACGATCCTCAACTTGGGAAAAAGTTATTTCACTCCTTGGAGAATTAGTAAATAATGATGAAGGCCCAAATATTGCATGACTTTGACCATTTTCATCAGCTTCCACGATAGGTTCCCCTGGAACTGATATTTCATCAGATTTCTTCTTTAAAGAACTACTGCCTAAAGATCTCCACCATCGTCCACCTTGGCTTCCTCTTCCAGTACGTGGCCTTTTCTGACAATCAATGTAGTCTTTCATTTTAAGAGCTAACACTCGTTGCATAAAAGTTTCAATGGTGGCAGATAGATCCCAGAAGGTAATACTTCCATCAGTAGATCCGCCCATTACAATAAACTGACTTCCAGTTTGACCTTTTTCTGCAAATAAAGATTACAGCAATAAGTAAAACTATATATGGTGGAGGCAATATTGCAATAAACATTCAAGCAAGAACCCCATGATAAATTGTAGTGAAAGTTAGACTAACTATCAGCCAGATGCTCGGGAATAATGACATGCTGCAATGCCAGAACTGGTGCTGTCAGCGGAACCAATAAAGCAATGTCAAACCTGTAATTAAGTGAAATTACTAATAAAATAACAAACTCAAGAAAAATATTAAAAATAGTTGGATTTATTTCCACAGTTGTGCGTACAAGTTATCAAAGATAAGCAATTGGTAGCTTGATGCTCACCATAGCCGATAAGGTAGTATTATAGCCCTCAATGTAACTGTAGCATCTGAACAAGCAACAACAATGAAACAGACAGAAATCCTGGGAATTAAAACATGCAACAACCTTATTAGCATAATAACATGGAAGTGGAAAATTTTAAGAGAGTGAAACGAAATTACATTGACTGGTAGTTTATATATTTCACTACCTGGAAGCAGGAATTTTGACAAGAAAAGCAGTGACAGCCAGGTATCTCCAGTCATTTTCATATTTTTCGGCATCCCAGGGTACCGAATCCACTTTCCTGTTTTTTCAGAAAGATGACTCAGATGCAAGACAGAATGTATATCCTTAAGACTGTCAGGTGATTCACCAACTTACTCCAAATTATTCCTTTTTTCATGAGTGGTACAACTTTTGGTAGGCATATCAGTGGAAAGCCACTGGAATGACATTGATGAGGACACTCCAGATGAAGGATCAAACTCTTTGCTGGTTCCGTTATTTGATCCATTGGAAGGGACTTCTTCCATATCTTTTCTCATCTTATATTTTTGTTTCCAGACAGTTAAGACCCTCTTTGCACCGACTGAAATTAGTAATAAAGGATGCTCTTTATCCTCTAATGGCATCCCATCGGTGGCAAATACATATGCCCTTGACACACAGTGTATTGACCTCACAGCTGATCCACCTACATGCTCCCCAAGCAATTTTGACGAAGCCCAATTCTCAACACCTGGAACATACCTGTCAATAAATTGAATATCAGTTTGCCTCCAATCATGTCTCACATCAAATCCAAACACAATTATTAATTAGAATAGTTATTGCTCTAAGGTGAGAGAGGAAAAAAGAAGATAAATATCAAAAATATGAATACTGTACGCATGAATACTCCTCAAATCCAAGTCATGAACGAATAAAATCAAACATTGTACCTAGTCAACCTTACAGTTCCATCTTCACACCCTGTTGCAATCCAACATGAATTAGGGGAGAAACTCTGCTCTTTGTTCAAGCCAAATCTTGAGTCTTCGGAGATAAAACATAAGGAGTGCATCTCTCTGCCATGAAACTGCATATGCAGGTTCCGAGGATATATTTTCTTTTCATTGTCTGCTACCCAGTGTCTATGGATATTAATGATCTCATCCTGGGATACAGAGAAGAAAACTGACATGCAGAAAAATATGTGCCAGGAATACTCTCTGTAATCTAAATGGGGAAGAAAATCACATCATTACAATTTCATAAAATTTTCTTCGGAAGAAAAAGTAGGACAGGAAAAAACCTTGACAAATGCAAAGCAGTTCCTCCACTCTGGTATGTCACCAAGAAAATATGAACTAGGACGCCGCCATCCACCACAAGGAACCTGAACAACCTGTTACAATATAAACATTCCTTTAAAGCTGAAGGAAAATGCAAAACTGGAAAAGGGAAGGCAGAGGGGAGGGGAGATAGAGAGAGGAAAAGAGTACCTTCGTCTCAGCAGTCAGATTCCATACAATAAAATCAGCTGATGCAAAACCTATCGCATAGTTTCCACTTGTTAAACCATCATCTAATTTACAGTTGTGAAAGACAGATTGAACCAAACTTAATTCTTTCACTTGTTTCATCCCTATAAATTCCAACTTTTCTTGATCTCGGTTGTATTCCAAATAGCATATGCACCCATCCCCACCAGTCTGAATGAAAATGATAAAATTGCAACATCAAAATATATACCCAAGCATCAATGTGTATATGTAGAACCCGTTCAGGTGTAATTGGGTTATAACGAAGTCTAAGAAAATCAGAGTACAGGTTACCAAGGGGGAAAAAATGAAAACAGATTTAACCAGGAGTTCGTTTTTATTGTGAGAAGTGAGAACATCCTCAGGAAAATATTGAGGTGAAAAAGTTTTAATGATTACACACGCAGACACACACACACACAAAACACAACACATCTACTGAGCATATTATCAACAGTCACACGCAAAAGTGCATATATCTTGCAAACAACTATTTAACATGTAGAATGTAGGGCATACCGAGCATATTTCAACTTCACTAGAACTATCTATTAAAACTCTGCAAACACTTGATATCCCATGAGCTCCTTTAAAATAATTTGTCGGAGATATATTTGATTCTGAAGCAACAGACGAACCCAGTAACAGCTCTTTCACTAAAGGAAATAATACCAAATTACCACGTAGATCCCCACACACTAGAACCTGGAAGATAAGAATAAGAAATAATTAGACAATCTATTAAATCACATAACTATTAATCACCTTCATGACAACAACGGAATTTAACCTAATCCATATGTCATTTTCAACTAGCGTTCAAGGAGTTTATGAAACCAACTAGCAAACATCTCGTAAAATACCTATCAACTTCCTCATAGTTCCATGTTTCAATTAAAATAAAATCTTCCACTCTTCCTAAATAAAAAACTTTATCTTTGTAAAAGCATAATTAGAAAAATGATGCCCTCCTTTAGTGCACACTTGAATACCATAGCAAGGTAAGTACTAAAAAAATGAAAGATGAGGTGGAAGAAGAACAAGTAGGAAACGATGTTACATCATAAATTTATGCATGAAAGGGAGAACTGGAATAAATTCTTTTCCACCCGTCTCCCATATGTTATTGCAATAAGAAAATTCATCACAAGGATGTAAGACACCTGTAATAGCTTACTGGGGCTACATTACAATCTAAGTAATGCTCCTGAGTCCAGACTTCTCGTATGACGGTTGGTTTTAGCAAGACATGATTACATGTAAACTGCAGTCTATGGATTTTTTTTTTTTCCTGCTTGGCATTACATATTATTACTTGGGAGAAATCATGAAAGTAGGGGAGAATTATTTTTTATAAAAAAAAGAAAAAACTTGACTTGATTTGGAGACTATGCAAAATATATTTAAGATTTTGTTGCAAAAGTTACTTTCTAGGGTGGCTCTAGTAAATTAGATCATTTAGATTATCACATGTGCTCTCTCAAATCTGAAGCATGGTTGGTCAACTGCTGTACCTTTAAAATATTTGCCATATGACAAGTCCAATGGAAGCATGAAGCCCTCAGACGAAATTGACTGAAAAATAAGTGAAGGAAAAATTAATTTACCTCTTCTTCTAGTGAGGCATCTAAACACAATATCCTTATATTGAAGCATGAGACAAATTCAGCTACTAAGGACACATCACAGCTTCTCTTAGAGATATGAGAAACAGACTGCAAAGGCTCTTGCAACCTCCATAACTTCAATTTTCCTCTAGGATCAGCAGTGAAGATGAACCTACATGATAAACCATGGATCACGTATTAGCTATACATGAAGTTCGACTTATGATATATTTGAATACAAAAGCTTTAATAATTCCTTGAGTGGCATCAGCAATCACCAAAGTTTATAAGATTATAACAGTTCAAAAACATTTTTTTATCTGAACTTCATGGCTCAAGTGGACTCAGGTAAACTTTGACAAGAATATACTACTTCCTTTACCCATAGTTACATCCTAGTACCAATTTTTTGACAAGAAATATGGGACCTGTATCCAAAAAAGATTTCAAAGAAGAAGAAACCAAAATATGATAATTGACAAATAAGAATCATTTCGATAATATGGAATATCAGATTAGATACTTTACATATCTCCTTGAAGAGAAACAATAAAATTACGATGCGGATGGCTCAACTTTCCTTTGGTCATAAATTTCTTAGATAATGGACAACTTCTTGGAAGTGCAAAGGGCTTAAAGTTGTCTGCATCCCACTTCATTAGCAAACTATGTATTTTTATGTTTAAGATTATCAAGAACTTGTGGGATAACAAAATACCTATATCCCAATGACTTGCACCAAAAGGTTCCCAAGAGCTGTCTCTCCAATTCAGCAGACCAAGAAATTATAAGCCCGGGTTTAGGAGTGCAAACATCATTAACAACTCCAACAATATTCATCCTTCCTTTACCATCTCCAACAGCAACCCAATCCTCAATACCAGAAGAAATGTTGGAAGTGTCTCGAGAAAACAAGTCCATACTGACAACTGGAACTTCTTCACTGACCTGGAGAAGTTTAGTCCATTTCACATCACCAGTATCAAAAATTTTAACATGGTATAGGAAACCATTATTTGTCGCAATATAAATCGTATCTTCACTTGTAAAATGCAAACAGCGGACATATTCACTTTTGCTGCAAGAAGTACAAGAATATTGTAAAAGGCATGTTAGTAAAGGAATCACCCATATGACGATAATAAGATTATACGAGCAACTTAATTGACTTGAAATATACTTGACGCCTAAACACATTAACTTATATCTTCCATCTGAAATTGTTAAGAAAAAATGACATTTCGCCTTTTATCTGAATTTACAACCCTCCTAAGTCCTTTGAGCAATAGAGTCAGGGTAATGGCTTTTAGTGGGTGAAACTGAATTTAATTCTCATGGATTTCCAAATCACACTTATACCAATACCAAATTACAGTTATTCTCAGTTTAAAGGTAATAAATGTATTGAAATTACTGCAAAATTTTGTTTCAGGAAATACTCCTTCAGTCCCATTAAGGATGACTCAAGTAAATAACGTTTTTGTATGATAAATAAAGGATGACTTTGTACATAACAAGAGTAAATGTAGAGCATAATGTTACTTCACGTCTATTTACTTTTGGGTGGGAAAGTAGAATTATAAGGAGAGACTAAGAATAAAGTGAAGATGTAAATCAATAATCCAGAGAAGCTAGAAAACTTTAGGAAAATACAGTCTTGAGGGAAGGACTGATTTCCATTTTGGAAGCCGCAATGGCTACTCCCCCCCCAAAACATACACACGCTAGGTGACAAAGCCAAGGCTGAAAAGAAGCAAATAAAAGACAAATAGACAATAGTTCTTCTCAAAAGAAGGGCAACAGAAGTAACAGTTACCAAAAGGTACCGTTTCCTAGCTACATAATTGCCCAACCCACCAAATGAAAATGCATGCACAACACAAGATAATTATGACATTCTTACTACCATCAAATGGTAAAGTATGAACAATGGAAGCAGGCTCTTCAACTTGATGGGCGTAACCAAGCCTTGCCCACCACCCAAGCAAAGTTTTTCTTTCCACATTATTTGAAAATTTCCATATGAATACAAGTTTACAACATCCCAACATAAATCATATGAGAGCATGAGATCAAAATAGTAACAGAAAAATAAATAGTTACTAATGATTGGTTACAATTTTTTATTATCTCTAGAGCTATTAATTTTAAGAGAATCAAGTCTGACATATATCTACTTCACTCACCTGCAAATTATGAAAAGCAAACCCATGAAACAAAGAACAAAAACTACTACTATTACTACCGCCAGAATAATGCCCCTTTGCTGACTACTATTTAGTCCTCCCCTCAGGTTGAAAAGACAACTGTTATCCATTTGATTGATCACTCACTCAGTCTCTCAACTCTTCGCATATCAATCATATCTTCTTCACAATCCAAGATATGAATAGAAAATGGTAGCATGAACCCAAACATTTACTGCAACTATATTTGACAAAATGATATACCTATTGTTATTGTGTGCACCAAAACTCAGTTTTTCACTTGATAAGATTGTTTCTTATACATTTCAGATATAAAAGCCGTAGGAGCTGGAGGGTCAAATAGTGGAAAGACGAAGAAGCATCATTATGATGTCAAAATATTGTACATGCCTGTCCATGAGTCCAATATGACCTGAAGAATTTGGGAGGCGAAGAGTAAAGATCTCTTTTCTGTCTGTCAACTCTTCTGCCACTTCAACAGATCTCTCGGAGTCATTGTACCTAGAAGCTTGTAGATGATGCAATTTTATTGCAGAGTCAAATCCAGCAGTCACAAGAAGAGAAGATGTCGGGTCATACGAGCATCGCCATACTCCCCTACCCCTGCAAAGTATAGAAGGGCAAATTTATTGTGCGCTACTTATAATACTAATATCAGATAACCATACTTCACACACACACAGAGAACAAAAAAAACATAACATAATTACTGGGACTAACTGACAAGTAAATGATGTGAAAAGTATCCAATATAGAATGCAAACCGAAAAGCAAAAGTTCAGATGATCGGTACTCTAAACAGGAAGGCATAATCGAGTCAACGTAGTCTACTAGTCCAAAACACAACTCCTAACCAATGTATAGACAAATATTTTGTGTCGAATGGCAGTTAGTAATATATCAGGTTAATATCCACAGTTGCTTTGACCAACTAGTTGTACATATACAACAGAAAATTGTGGCTTACATGTGTTCCTTGATCATCTTCAGTTGGACACCATTGAGTCCCCACACACGACATGTGCAATCCTCGCCAACAGTAACTATAAACTATGCAAATGCCCGTCAAGGAGAAAAATAGTTCAACAACTTGTAGCATGAGAATATTGGAAGAACCAGTAAAATAGTGCTAATTATAAATGTAGATCTGGAAATCAGAATTTACCAGCCAAAAAAGAGATTGGAAGTTATAGAACTTAACAAGAACGTATCTCAAGCAATGTGAGACAATGTGAGTTTCTAGTTGAAAAGGTTTATGCAATCTCTATAGGCAAGGACATCAATGTTTGCCTCTAAAATATTATGACATTTAATTTAATAAACAAGAGAAACAAGGCCAACAAAAACCACTCCTTGATAGGTAGAAAAGCTACAACTAGTTCTAGATATGATAAGACAATCAATATAACTATTTTTTTTAAGTACATAACCTTCTTTAAACAAGTCATGAAAACTAAGACATCTAAACATTATTTATTGAATTATTACAACTAAGTACAGTTGCTGCAACTTAAATGTAAAATGTTCATTTTTAACTCATTTATTACTTCAAGTCCCATACAATGGGAAGTTTTCTTTATCAACGAATCAAGAAGAAGAAAAAGAAATGGCTGTATGACACAAAAAAGAAACCTTATGGTCAACAAAAAAATGGTCTCTTAAGAAAGTAAGCCATCAGGTGCTAGTAATATGATATTATAAATTGAACAACAGTCCCAGGCAAATGCCATCTTGAATGAAGAGTAAGCGTATACAAATTAAAAAGTGGTATACTCCACTCCATGAAAGAGGGGGCTAGGGGCAAGACAGTGGTAGAAAACAAATAATAAGGGCTGCCAAACCATGAATTTCTGCCATTAAGGCATGAAAAGAGAATATCTATAAGCCTTCCAAGTTAAAGACGAAGAGAGTAAAATGGATAAACGAAAAACATGGGGCTTGCAGAACTTACAGAGTTAGATATAGAACAGTCCCAAATTCTGGCACTGTGACCAAATAGAACCGGGCCAACCAAGTTAGGATTATCTAAGCCTTCCTTTTCAGCATTTACCACCCAGATACGAGCACTGCACTTAGAACATTAAGAAAATCTTATCAAATAGAAACTAATATTATTTATAACAACAGCTGGAAATCATTTTTAGGAAATAATTCACCTACGATCATCAGAGACAGATACCAGTCTCGATCCATCAGCGGACCATGCCATGTTAAAAATTGAACCTTCATGTCCGGCAAGTCTACATAAAGGAATAGCTTCATATTGCTGAAAATGAAGCTGGAGACCCACATTAAAAGTACTGGTGATCATAGGGTCCTTCACACGGTTGTTAAAATGAGGAGCTGGATTCTGACAAATCACTTTCCAAACTATAATCTGCCAAACACAAATTCACAATCACATATTTGAGAAAAAAAATGTATGAATTTGAAAACTGAATTTACTTATTCTGGTATATAAAAAAGTATATAACATGATTGAAACCATGATGAACCTTCATTGCTGAATGTTTGCAGATCAGGAGGGTCAAACGTTTTGCAACCATAAACTGGGGAACAAATTGACAAATTGTGTCCAGAAACTCCGAAAAAGTGGATTGAGCTAATTACTAAAATTAAATATCTAATATAATCAGCTCAAAAGATGAAATCCTAAATCATACTCCTACCAAAATACAAAATCAAGTTCAACTTTTTAAAGTCAAACGGGCTCATTTTAAATGCAAATTTTTTTTTATTACTTTAACTTTAGTTACATCATGAATTTTGAAAATACCCATCAATTACTACTATATGCAAGTTTTATTGTTTTGAAATTCATATAGATCTCATCAAAGTGGAGTTTGAAAATGAGTTGAATTGACGTTCCAAAGTCAAATTTGATATTATATTTATAAATGGAGGCAGTAATAAAGTTCAGCGAAAGAAAGCAAGCAACGACATGCAATGATTGGTAAAATGTCGCTGAAAGAGAAGACTGCTTACCTCATTAAAGATTGTACCTGATGCAATACGGAGAGCTTCAACTTTCTCACCCCATATTTGCATGGAATACAGAAGACACCTCTCTGCAGATCAACGAGAAATAACAAACAAAAAAGGATGTGCAACAAGAAGATTATATTATATTCAAGATCCACCTCAGCTCTCAACACACAAGTTTCATTTAATGTTTCCAGAATTTAAGGTTGACACATAGCATATGTTTTTCTTTCTGTTGATACGTTGACAATTTAATTGCATATTCGCTACGTACCATTCCATGCACCCTTGTAAACTAGGACACTGTAGATCTTCGGTTGTATACATATATTATGACTGCATAGCATAAACTAATTTGAAACTACATAAATATACAAGCCAGTATACAATTAGAGAACCCCAACCTGGAGACTTGACTTCAAAACTTGAATGGCATCTCATCATATCCCAGAAACATACAGAATTGTCACTGCATCCAATGACAAGATAGTGTCTCCCATTGGGCAACGAACTTACACCATCCTACTATCAGTCCACATGTAAGCAATTGCGTAAGCAATGTGAAATATTTGAATTTAGGTAATATCATCTTAAGTTGTAAGCATAATAAGCACGAACCTTTAAGAAGCAAACATCCAGAACCCAGTGACTAAATTTTGGCAACGACTGAAAAAGGATCAAATCTGTGCAAACTTGTGCCTTAGTTTGTGTATTAGCTTGAAATTCAATAAGTAAGCTAAAAAGTTTGACTCTCCTTTCTCCAAATACAGCAATCCTGAACTCAAGCTTGGAGGAGCATGATTCTTCTGTGAGACTAACGAACGTGCAAGATATTCCATGCACCCGAATACCTTCAAAAACTTGAAATGACCTTATCAAAGTCCCCGTAACTAAATCATAGATAAGAATTTGTGAACCAGTTCCTGATGAAACAAATTCAAAGAAACATTCTATGAGTTATAATGTTCATAACATATCAAAGAAATTGAAAAAGGCAAAGTTTACAAAGCATGTACAAACCACATGATGTTCAAACCACATATACAATTACAAGGAACCGGAATGTAGTTCAGAGGGTATCAACCAAAGTTGATTTAAACTGAAATAAACTGATTATTACTTTTCTCCTGATTATTCATATTTTTTGTTCAATAAATTTTGCCGACAGAATTACTACAATGAACTGCAAAATAAAAGTTTACCCATCACCATAATCTCGCTCAGAAGTACGAAGTTAGTAAACTTTTAATGCAAAGACGCCAAAATAAAGATTTAGAAAGGAAGATGAACAAACCGGAAAGGAGGTAAGGAAGTGAAGAGAGGTGAGAAGGGAGATGAACGAAACAAAGAGCTGAAATTTCTCCCAAGTATTGCCCTCGTTTCAGTTCCCACTCCGCCGGGGCTGCCGTCGCCGTCTCCGCCGCTGCTGCTGTTCCCGTCGCCATCGCCGCCGCTGCTGCCGTTCAATGTGTTTTCTAGCTCCGTCGTCACGGTCTTTATTGGTCTTATTCACTGGGCTTTTACTTCAAATATGGGTGGGCTTTTCTTCAGCACAAAAGTTCACGCCCCTGTCCCTCCACTTAAAACTTTTCGATCAGAATAATAATGTTGCTGCGTTTTTATTTTTTATTTTTGGACGGTTAAACTTCTTTCATATTTTATAATAACAATTTATAGCCAACGACAAGTTGGTGTCTTCTACTAATTTTATTTTCATTTTAGTCATGGTGTTTTTAAATCATATCATTCAAATACAATTAAATTTTCGTGGTCAGTAATTTTAATCGGTGTTTTAGTAATTTTAGTATATTCATTAATAATATTAACAAATACTACATTAGTATTACTAAATAACATGTTAATGTTACTAATTGAATTATTAAAATTACTAAGTGATCTATCAATATTACTAAATATTTATTCACAATACGATGAAATATTTTAAAAAGTTTATCACTTGAATGTTATTTTGATATACAATTTGACTAGTATGTCATTTTTTCAATAATTTATATTTGGTTACATGTTTTTTGAGTAATGATGTTAAATTATCGAGAATAATAGAGAGTTGGTTGAGTTGCTTCAATTTTTTTTCTATCTCATATTTCATAATTGATAAGTAGCCTATAATTAATTACTTTTATCAGTGAATGAAAATTATTTTAAACAAACAGTTATAACTTTGGAGTGAATGAAACATACATTTGAGTAGCCCGTTTGAGTACTCCGTAAATCCAAATTGGTCACCTGAACATCAAGACATCATCGTCTCCGTTTAATAAATTTTTAAACAAAACAAAAAATGTTTAACGAAATCTATTTTTCGTTTCAAAATTAGGGTTATAGTATTATTTTCGAATTCCTTAATTTTACTTGTGATATAAATTCATAAAAATATCAACATACAAAAGTTTATATTTAAGAGTTTTTTACATATACTTTTATTATATTTAACTTCAAAGTTTTTAAAAATAGAAAATATCACTTTAATTTTGACTTATAAATTTCTCAAATCTATTATGTGTTAATTAAGATGGATCTCTAATTAAGAGAATATTTAATACAATAAGAACAATTATAACTTTGTTGTAATTCCAAAAAAGAAAATAAAAATGTACTCTGTATAAATATATAAAGTGATTAAATTCCAAAACTCCACATATTGGTTTGGAGAAGTCGGTACAAAAGGAAAAACTAATGCATCCTACATTTTCAATCAAATGGTATTTCTTTTTTTAAAAACCTTTTCAGTCAAAAAGAAAAGAAGAAAAGAAACATTACACCTTACATGAAAAATACGGCCAAAGGGAGGGAGAAATATCAATGCGAAAATCAAAAATGCGGTGAACGTGGATCGAACACGTGACCTTCAGATCTTCAGTCTGACGCTCTCCCAACTGAGCTATCCCCGCTATGATATTTTGGTGTATTTTATGTAATTTAGTGATATCGATAATAACAGTTTTAGAATTTTATGTTATTTTACTGTCTTAAATTAATTTTGATTCGCCTCCCAGAGGAATGAGAAAGATTTTTGGCGATGATTTGATGGGAGTCTCGACTCTTCAATGTTAGTTTGTTTTTTTGCTTTTTGTTTTTTTTTGTCTTTAAGCTCCTTCTGTTACCCACAAACATGTGAAATAAAATAATCTTTAATTGTTAATGCTGGTCTCCTCCACTGAGAGCTCACTATACCAAAAAGCAGCACATAACAATATATCTGTAGTTTATCACAAGATGCTTTAATTTTTTAACTGCAAAGATGTAATCCATGCAGCCATGCTCTAGTTGGAACGCTTCAACAAAAAGGCTAAAATGCGTGAAAATAAGGGAAGGAAAATAAAGGGAAACAATAAATCTATGCACACAACCTAAAAAAAATAAAAATATCACAAAAGCACATAAAATCAAAATGAATAGATGGACTCTACCCAAAGAGTAAGAAAGAGTGTCCTAAAATTGTCCGCACATCGTATTCTGATTGATTTATGAGTTTGTTTGTGTGCTATTATCATATGCAACTAAACAAAAATCGATAAATCTCATATACTACTACCAAAATCTGTATATCTGCAACAGCATCACTCGCCTAACAAAATTTTTCAGGATTTGTCTATGGAATCACTACGACTCCAACAGCTTATCTCATTTTCTTTTTTCTATTTTCTGATGCGGAGCAGCTCATTTCTTATGCTTTGCAATCAGCAAATGATTTTCGGGAGAGATGTTAGACGGGACGTACTTGACAAGCTGAGATTCTAAACCATGTTTTCTGAGCCACATCAACCTGCCCGTGTCAATTATATCTTTGCACATGAAGCCCAGAACTGCCCTCTCCGTTGCAGTCATATTCCTCAGTCTTCCTTCAACTCCAGAAATACCAAAGTCATTGCAGCATTCGACCTTCCCATTGCTAAAACACAAAGAGATGCATAAAATTTACTATCCCCTTGAAGGAAGGAAAGTAAAAAACAATAGTATCGAAAAGAACAAGAAAAAATAAATAATGTCATCTGTTTCTAAGTCTGTAAAATTTAATTTAGGTTTTGATTTAAAAAAAAGGCATAAATGTGCTTAAGGACAGTTGCACTAGTCTTACATCATTTCTAGATCTGAGGTGCCATCAATAACAGCAGAAAGGTCTGAACCATGATCTGCATCTACTGCCCAGCTGGTAAACCATGTAATTGCATGGAAATCTTCCTTGGAGATTCCTAGGTTTGACATATATTGCTTATCTGCAAGTCAGCCAAGCGGTTGAAGCTAAAATATAAAATGACATAAAAAAATGAAAAGCAGAGAAACAAAAAAAAATTGCTTCTATTGTTACTGGTATAATAAGTGTCCATGTTGTTGACCATCTTAGTGAGCTACTGTTTGAGAAAATACATAATGGAAACAAAAAGAGATGGTTACAATTATCTTTGCTTTCATAAGAAGCGGGGTAAAGAGGTTACTTATGTAATTCTTCCACTGGCAAAGATGATGGCAGCATGTTGCTAATGCTAATCCTCTCAGGTTATCACTGGCACACGAATCAGCAACATTATCTTGATTAGTTTTTTCCTCAAGACAACATCTTAAGGTCATATCTGCACAAAATTTGGCGTGATGGAACAGAATTAATATCATTATTTCAAAGATCTATGATCAGGGTTTAGGATTAAGACTAAATGAAACAACATTTTGATTACCTGTTGCAGGTCCACAAAGATGTTTACCAATTGCCAAATAAGAAATTCCTTTAAGAGATTCAACAGCAGTCAAGTTTAAGTCCTCAACTGCAGCAGTACAGCAGGGGGGAAAAAGGAAAAGCGAAAAATTAAGGAAAAACAAGCATCCAAGTATGAGTCAAACATTAACTCAAAAGTTGAAACATTCATGCAACAGTGAATATTGAAATATTTATGGAGAAGAGACATCAATAAAAGCACATAAAGGCACTTGCCCCTTGTCTTTCTTTCCTCTTTAGGGCTTAAAATATTAGGTTGAGCACTCGTGACTTATCATTGGATGCAAACCATAAGGACCAATACTAATAGAGAAAATCTGAATATTTATCAGAAACATTAAAAATTTTAGAGAACCTTACTATCAATTCTCAACCGCTCTAATGCCAAGCTCTCTATTTGTCGCAAGCTCCGATCAGCCTACACATGGCATTATCAGGTCATGAAAACTTAATAATAGCATCCATCAAGTTGGAAGACCTTGATCATCTCAAATGACAAAGAACCAATTTTGACTATATTAAAATCTTTTGTATTTTGGTTTTTATTTCATTTTTTTCTATAAATGCAATGAAACATGACGTACAATAAATTACAGCTCCAATCTACTAACCTTAAGTTTGTATGAATTTCTTTCCACTAAAAACACTTTACTGATCCCGTAACAGTCTGCGAGCATTTGGGTTAAGTATCCCCTCCCAGCTCCAAATTCAACTACTGCAGGAGTATCATAATCACCTGCATATGATCCGATATTCGATAGTTCACTTGCAGTAGCCAAGCCGAAAGGCTTCAAAACTCCAAATTCTTCTAAGTTTCCAAGTATTGAGGCCTGCTGAGATACATGTTTTTCTTGAAATGGCAATTTTCTAGGGAAAGAAAAACAAAAAATAGCAACCCAAATAAATAACACACACAAAAACAGAAAAATTAATTAGTACAGTACAATTCTAACTTTTAATACAGTACAAGTACCTGTCTACTTCATGATTGATCCAAACCCCACAAGTTTCAGGAATTTTATGCGAGTCTTGAATGTCATCACGAATCGAAGCATGAATGGACTTAATTTTACTGATCAATTCCAATAATCGACGTAAACCCATATCATACACAGCCTTCCTCTTCATTTCTGAAGTGACAGTATCAAATGACTTCGAAGAGTATTTATCTTCTTCATCTTCTACTCCATTATCATTTTCTGTGCCACTGTTGATGCCCTTTTGGTAGAACGGTTGGCGAGAAAGCTGCTGAACATGTTTCATTAATGGGCATTTTCTAAGGTGACCCTCAAGATTTTCTTGAAGAACAGAGCTATTAAAACAATCAAAAACAACAACACAGCATAATTCATGTCAATACCAAGAAATTTCAAAAAATTTACGGTGATTATCAATCAACAACAAATGAAGGGGGGAAACATTAACATTACTGAGAAGGGTCAATTGGGCATGGAACCCATTGGTCATTCGATCTTGTCGTGTGATTTCCACAAAATCTGAGACATTTTTCAAATCAAAATCGTGATTTTTTAGTTAGCAATTGGTAAATTGCATCGGAAGAAGATAAATATAGAGAGAAAAGAGGGTTGAGCTTACGGGGAAGAGCCTAGAGGAAGGTTTGAACAGAACCTATTCTTCTTTGGGAGCCAGAACTTGCATTTACTTGCCATTAATTTTTGCTCTCGTTCGCTTGTGCTCCTCTGCCGCTCAACTTAAAACCCTAGATTTTTCAACTTAGCAAAGTAGCAAACAGTCGACAAATGCAGAGTTTGGAGATCCTGCTAGTCTGCTACTGAGCTACACCAAAATCAAAAATGAAAAAATAAAATAATTTGAAATTTGATAAATAAACACCATATTTCCTTTGTTTCACGCATAAATATGTTCCTACAAAATAGATTTGTAAGATTTTACAGTTTTTAAAATTAATGCGAAATTTTTAATAATTTTAAAGTATAATTTCATGAAATATGTAGACAATATCTTTAAACATAAACTTTTATATTTTATAAATTTATATAAAAAATAAAAACTAAAATTTTATAATTTATAAATAATATTATATTAAAATAAAAAGAAATCACTAATTTTTAAATAAAATACCTAAAGGAAGTACATTTTAAATTTTTTGTCTTGCATCTTATTCTTTTTCCTTTTGTTTTGTTGTTATTCTCATCTCGTATAGTCGTATCCAAGTTTTTTGGTCGGATCTTTTCTCTTTCTTTTTTTAATACTTGAAATTGGCTTGCGTTCTGTTTGTGGGTTTAGACAAATAAAAAAAGTTAAAACACTCAATTTTGATAAATAAAAAAAGGTAATGAAATTTTATATAAATATTGCTAACGATAAGAATTGAAACAAGATATAATAATATTAAAATAACTGTAGTAAAAACTATGCGATCTATTGACATCTCAGTAATTTTACACTATTTTTTCTCATAAATGTTAGAATAATAAAAAAGAATTACATATGTCTAAATTGACTTTTTGGTACGTATTTTTAAATCTAATTTAGTACGTGTAAAATATATTATTTTAAATAAAAATTATAATATAAAAATATAATAGATGAAGATTAACACTATAAAAAATTTTAAATTCTTTAAAATATCTAACATGTACTCAATCTCAAGAAAAAATGTATACTGCCATAGGATCTAAGACATCCTTTTCAAAGATAGTATATAAAACAGAAACATTACAGAAATTCTCATGAAAAGCCTATATAATTATTCAGCAAAAAAGTAATGATATCTATTTAATTTTTCTCTGAGATAGATTTCATATCCCCAAATGGAGAAAGTCCCCCTTAATATCTAATTCTCAACACAAACTCAGAAGTTGACATCTGGGGGCCGATGGAAAAAATATTAGTTATTCAGATTTCAATAGTCTTTTTGTTATGGCTGTAGAAATTTTCAAAGCCGGACAGTCCATTTCAATTTCACAACTTTTTCTTCTTGTTTTTTTTATTTATTATTATTTTTTATTGTACACTACGATTGAGCCAAACTATTTCTTCTTGCTTTTTTTTTTTTTTTTGTTTATTTATTTATTATTTTTTTTTTATCGTACACTAAGATTGAGAGCCGATTCATCATTAATACTCCTTACAACTTCTTGGGGACTTGGACTACAAATACTCCAACTTCAGAACTACTACTACATACATACATATTGGTTTCATTCATTTTATCAACTAGTATTACATTACTTGTTCTTATAAGAAATTTAATCTGCTAGTCAAAGAACACATTGTTCCATCTTATATGATGAATTACAGCAGCTCAATTTTACAAGTTCTTGCAATAGTTTCTTGTTTAATTTTCTGTTGTAGTGTATCTTGTGCCTCTCCACCACCACCACTTAACATTGGTTATTATGCTACAAGTTGTCCGTCCGCAGAGCCAATTGTGAGGGATGTTGTCAACAAAGCTGTGTCTATGAATCCAGGCATTGCTGCTGGTCTCATTAGATTGCATTTCCATGATTGCTTTGTTCGGGTATGTATAATTTTTCGAATAAAAAAAATTATATTTTAATAATTTTGATAATGAAATTACAAAAAGAATTATATTATACTTTGACTTGGCTTTTAATAAATAGCTTTTTATCATGTTTCAGGGTTGTGACGCTTCTATATTATTAAATTCAACACCGAATAAAACAACAGAGAAAATTCATCCAATCAATAATAGCCTTCGAGGTTTCGAAGTAATCAATGAGGCCAAAGTTAAACTCGAGTCTGTGTGCCCAAACACTGTGTCATGTGCAGATATAATCGCTTTCGCTGCTCGTGACAGTACCCTCAAAACAGGAAAAATATGGTATTCAGTACCTGCAGGACGTCGTGATGGACTTGTTTCATCAATTAATGAAGTTTTACCAAACCTCCCACTTCCAAATATGGATTCAACACAACTCCAACAAAATTTTGGCCTAAAAGGCTTGACACTAGATGAAATGGTCACCCTCTCTGGTGCTCATTCCATTGGTGGCTCATTTTGTGTTGCATTTTCTTCTCGACTAGACAACTTTAATAACACAAATTCAACTGACCCATCTATGGATTCAAGTTACGTATCATTCTTGAAAAGAACATGTCCACGGGCCGCTGGTCTGGGTCAGGGCCCGAGGGTGAATCTAGATTATTTGACACCGACCCGCTTGGACAAGAAGTACTATATAGAATTGATGAAAAATAGGGGGTTATTATTTTCTGATCAGACATTATTTACTAGCCCTTTAACTAGTAAGATGGTGGTACACAATGCTAGATATGGTTCGAACTGGGCTGCTAAGTTTGCGGCTGCAATGGTTCGTATGGGCTACATTGAAGTGCTCACCGGGTCACAGGGCGAGATTAGAAAGACTTGTAATGTTGTGAATTAAAATGATTGGTGCCTCATTATCTTGAAGGTGTTTTAACTGTTTCATATTTTGATATATTTTTGTTGTTGCTTGTCAAATTTAAAAATAAAATGTTTTTTAGTCTTTGTTTATTCACGTTTTTTCACAATAACGATATATATTTGGTATTCGAGTTTTTTCAACCAATTTATATTATACTTCAATCAAACAGACTCTTTTGGTAGAGTGTTTCTATCAATGTGATTTACATTGTCAGATAATTAAAAAAAGATTATATTTGAAAATTGAATTTATTCATTACTCTAAGAACAAATAAAACGACCACGTTTGATATGATATCAACTAATTTAGTTTCTATACCTGTTTGCATACAGGTTGGATTATTCACAATTACGAAACGGGTCCAATACTAGCGTACAATGGCAATTTTAAATAAAACGACCAAAGAAAAGGCTAAAAACATTGTGTTTGTACATTCAATTGTTTGTCTTTAATTTTTCGGAAACTACCAAACATTTGTTCTTCGGACTGCAGCTTTGTTTCCACAAATTCTCTCTTGTAGGCAAATTTCCCTTCGTTAATTACGCCTAACCGATTGTCATTTTTTTCCTAAGCTACTTCCAATAAAAATGCAGCACTACTAGACAAAATATCCCAATATATTTTTATTTTTCCAGAACATTTTTTAAAATAAAAAATTTACATATCAAACGGTTAATGTACGTACGTAGCATTTCAATAAATAGGCTACCAAGCGCACAGTAGTGTACCTAACTCAAGTCCAACTTCTGAAATTACTTCAATGTCTAAGCTAAGGTGATGCTTTACATCTCTTTTTTTTATTTATCGTTAACAAAATTTTGGAGCTTATTTATCGTGTAAATAATGAAACCAATTTGAATTGTCAATGAAAATCACATTTATTTATTTTATTTTCTGAATAAATTTCTAGGTTAGAAGGTAAGGTTGCGATAATCACCGGAGCCGCCAGCGGCATCGGCGAGGCGACGGCAAGATTATTTGTGGAGCAGGGGGCTTTTGTTGTTATAGCAGACATTCAAGACGAATTGGGACACCAAGTTGTTGCTTCAATAGGCTCAGATAAGGTGACTTACAAACATTGCGACATTAGGCACGAAAAAGAAGTCCAAGAAACAATTTCTTACACAATAGAAAAACATGGCACTCTTGATATTATGTACAGTAATGCTGGAATTATGGGATCTCTAGACAGTCTGTTAGACATGGATATTGACAATTTCGACGAAACCCTCGCCGTTAATTTGCGGGGTTCGGCTCTGGCCGTTAAGCACGCTGGCCGAGTCATGGTGGCTAAAAAGGTCCGTGGCTCGATTATTTGTACGGGGAGTGTCGCGTCCACGGCCGGTGCCAACGGTCCTTTTCCTTATACAGTTTCCAAACACGCGCTGTTAGGACTTGTGCGTTCTGCTGCGAGTGAACTGGGGAAATATGGTATAAGGGTCAATTGTGTTTCGCCATTTGGCGTTGGCACGCCAATGTCGTGTAACGCGTATAATAATGAGCCGCGAGAGGTTGAAATGGTGAGTGCGTCCATGTCTGGCTTGAAAGGGATTATTTTGAAGGCGAAACATGTGGCGGAGTCTGTTTTATTTCTTGCTTCCGATGAATCTGCATATGTAACTGGACATAATTTAGCTGTTGATGGCGGTGTTTCTGTTATTAATACTGCTTTAGCAATTATGCAAGACGGGGGGATGGCCAAGTGACTTTTTGGTGTGTGATGTGATGTGATGTGCGTGTTCAATTTATTTTTACTGGTATTACCTTTTGCATATACAATGTTCTTTGTCCAAATTTGAAGATTTTTTTTTTTTACTAGAGAGCATGCATATGTTCGTCTTTCTTTAAATTCTAGCGTAGGTGTGTTTCTTTTTTCTTTTTCTTGAGGTTTCCATCCAATTTTCCCAAATTACATTTGAAATTTACTTGTAAGCATGGAGTATTGGAGTATAATGTTCCTTTTAGCTTAAACACATTTTGTGAGCCTAGTCAATCCCGTAATAACAATAAACTAATGATAAAATGATATTTCATGCGATAGTAACATTTGAATTTTTGATAACTTGTAATTTTGCATATTTGACTAAGAATTATATGTAGCAATATTAAGTTTTTCTCATTAAATTTGTTATAAATGTCCAATTAGATATCAATTATTTTATTTGGTCACCGTAATTTTGTATGTTTTCAATAATCAGTACGAAACATTTTAATTCTGAAATTGACGTGGCCGGAGCAATCATATATTTGTGAACCCCCCCCCCCCCACCCCCACCCCCCTCCCACCCTTCTTTTTAACCCTTAAACTAAGAAGAAATCCATATTAAGAAAACCAAATACAAGATAAGGATATGACAGGAATAAAGTCTTCCTTAGGAGGATGAATTTGGTAAGTACTACAGTCTACAAAGTACAAACAAGCATAAAATCTGATAAAACCCCATAAAACAACTCTAAGAAACTCAATAAAACTTGATAAAATTGAGGCTACTATTTCAAGGATCTTTTAATCAAATGAACCAAAGGAGCAGCCAAATTAAAGATCCAAACCATCAAAATCGATTACAACGTTGTTTAGCTTAATTGAAAATGACCGGAACAATCATATATTCAAAACGGTTTGTAATGTGCGAATCTCACAACTAATACTATATATTTAATCATCCCAAATCATGTGAATTCTTCTGGATTGGAAAGTTGTTTAGCTTAATTTCTTGAGAGTCAATAACAATTTAATATTTCTTTCTTTCAACATTTTAGATTATTTAAAATTTTAGAAGGGATAATTACAAATAAATACCTTCAACTATGTACTAATTTTCACTTTAGAGATTATTCTTTTATTTTTTACAATTAAAAGATTCAACTATAATTAATTTTCACTCTAGTGGCCGTTCTTTTAATTTTTACAATTAAGTGACTCAACTAAAAGTTAATTTTTACTTTAGGGACCGTTTTTAAATTTTACAATTAAGTGATTTACCTATTGTGTTTTTTTAAATATGATATAAAAATTGATGTATTAAAGGCATTTTTAATGGAAAAAACATAATTATTTATTATTTTATTTCAGTTACACAATTTTTAATGGTCTTATCCACAAATTTTATTATTTGATAATGTGTCATGATGACATGTCAACTAAAATTATTTTCTAATTAAAAATATTATTAAAATTGAGTAATTGAAAGAAAATAATTAAAAGAATGACTCAATTTAAAGAAAATAGTTTTAAAAATTACACAATTAATTTTTCTTTAAATTGAGCCATTTCTTTAATTATTTTCTTTCAATCACTCAATTTAATGATATTTTTCATTAAATAATAACTTTAATTGACACGTTGTCAATGGATAATAAAAATATATGGATATTTCCATTAAAAATTGAGTGATAAAAGAAAATAATAAAAAATTGATATTTTTTTAATTAAAAAGTGCTTTTGATTCATCAAATTTTAGGCCATACTAAAAAATATAATAGGTAAATCTTTTAATTATAAAAATTAAAAAAAAATGATCCCTAAATTAGAAATTAACTTATAGTTGGATTCGTTAATTGTGAAAATTGAAAGAACGATCCTAAAGTGGAATTAATTCAAAGTTGAATCCCTTAATTGTGAGAATCAAAAGAATAGTCCCTAAAGTGGAATTAACTCATAGTTGAGGATATTTTTATATATTTATCCCTAAAATTTAATATAAAATTATTTATCTTAAAAAATTAAAAAAATATCTTTAATAAACAATATCAATTAATCATACCTTAAAAAATTGAGTCAACATGACTCATTGAACAAATTTTTTATACGAATTTGACACGTCAAAATTGGTACTATCAATTGATCGAAGATCTGTGGAATTGCAGTTATATCATTTTCTTCTTTTTTCTTTCTTACTTTCCTTCTTTTTTACCCAAAAAATAATAATAAGAGATTTCACCATACGCAAGCCGGGAAATTGGTGTTGTGGACCGCTCGAATCATTGGGATTAGGTGGCGGAAGAATATGTGAGACTCAATCTCGGACACTGAAATCATTGCCAGGACACAATTGATTTTCGGGTCAGCCTTTTGATCGGAGGCTAATGGCTGCAATAATCGCTGCTGCTGCAGTAGTGTTCCCCACAAGCAGCTCCAATACTCTTAACCGCATCGACGTACGGAGAAGAACTAGAAATGGGGTCGTCTTCCTTCTTCATAAACCCACATGGCCATTGCCATCTTCATCGGCTATCAGTGAGTTTTTCTTCATCAGATGCCCGTATAGAACACGACCCTTCACCAGAATCAGACCATCTTCTCCTGTTATGGAATGGCAGGACTCCAAGTAATTTTCTACTTGTTTAGCTTCTTGTTTTATGTTTATTCGACTGCTGAGATTTCAAAATGCAATTTTGTGTTGAATTAAGTGTGTTTTATGAGGAATTGGCATTGCCGGAACAATCATATATTTGTGTCACTTTTCCAACTTATTGGGGACGATTTATACTTTTAGCAACGCTTATTGCAACATTCAAGCAAATATTTTTGCTTGGACAATATCAACTGCCTTTTTCATCCTTTACAATCTGTGCCTCTTGTAGTTCATGAGTAAATATAAGTTGCCCTTTTGCTCACTAATCATTTCTTATTGTAGTTAATATAAGAGGAGTTGTTAAGAGCCAGTATTAGGTTGTTTCAGGTTCCAAGTAACGTTTTTGTCTATTTTGACTGAGAGGGGGTCTTTCTCATTGCTCAAACTTTTTACCCCTATCATTGCTAATTTACAAATTGCGTCTTTGGTTTTAATTTGTTCGGTGATCACTCCTTTGAGTAACCGATGGCCAATCTTATCTTGGAATCTTGTTTTGCATTGTATCCTTAAGCTTCCTGCACGCATTAACTCAAATATTTTTGTGATGCAGGGTTAAAATGGAAATTGATGTCCCCGTTTCGGTAGCTTATAATTGCTATTCTGATCGGGAAGCCATTCCTCGTTGGATGCCCTTCATTTCATCTGTTAAGGTGTGTAGGAACATGCTTGGTTGATGTATGCTTCTTCGTATTAGTGATTCATTGTGATCTATCTCCAAATGATGAATATCTGTCCACTTTCCTATAACTAAATTGTCATGGAAGGACAGAGGGATACATATCTTCAACTTCTACCCATCCCTTTTGTTTTCAAGATGATTAATTTTGTGCCAGATGTTGTAAATTGTCCATACTAAGACCAAACTTTTGAATAAGCTCATGATTCATTACATGAAAGAGGGATTCTCTTAGGTCCTTAAGATTTGTTGTAACTATACCATTAAGCCTCTACGGCTTGGTGAGAACCCAATTTTGGTCTACATTATGAATTTCAAGCAAACCTGTCTGGGATTACTTGGAAAGGGTGAGCTTCGTATGGGTTTTTCTGTAATTAAAGGGGTTATGCATGTTGGAGTAACAACAGTGTCATTGGAAACTGCCTAATATACTGGAAATTTGATTTTCAAGACTAGCTTCTTCTTCTATCTGGGTGAAGATACAAATATAACTTCTTCTTTTGCTACTAGCTTGCATGCAGTTCTGATAGGGCTCTAGAGGGAAGGGGCAAACACAAGTAAAATAAAAGAAAGATAAAGGAATGAAGTTAATATTCCATGGCGTAGTTTGCTAATTCCTCTGTATATTATATTCATAAAACTTTCATTTTAATTTAGTTGATGGCAGCTACCTGTCAGAACTAAATAATGGATTTCATTTACAGATTTTGGAAGATAAGCCTGACCTATCACGGTGGTCACTGAAGTACAAGGCATTTGGGCGTGATATTGAATTCTCTTGGCTTGCTCGAAATATGCAGGTAACAGTCATCAGTATGTTGTTGCCTTCACATTATACACACACACACACACACACACACACACATATTTCTACTACTGCTATATTAAGAGTCATATTTGATCTTCACTTCTTGCAGCCTATCCGAAATCAAAAAATTCACTGGAGATCCATGGAAGGTCTTCCTAACAGGTACTGCAAACGGTCTAGCAACAGGACATCACATTAATAGATGAACTGATTATCTTAGAGTACTGAAACCTAGTGAACTAGATCTGGAACACAGGACAAAGATAATTTTGTCAAATAGTCGTAATACTAAGGAATAGATTTTAATTTTGTAATACAAATAAATATTGTGTGGTACAACTACTGTACCTTGTTAGACATTTTGTGGGCCTACTCATGGTTTTATTCGCTCCGTGTTTCTATACGAAAATAAATACTCCCTACTTTCCAAATTTTGGTGTAACTTCCTTTTTAGTATGTTCCAGATTAGTGATACTTTTGTAATTTTAGACTACAAGATGGCCTGAATGTGTCTTCAGAATTTATCGCTCTATAAATGTATTTTGATTGGGGTAAATACTTGCAAGATAGTTGTGGTTTCCTATCCCATAATTAACTGATGTACCTTCATATAATGTCACCATGAATATGAGAAGATGAAAAGAAAACTGCTATGTACTTGCCTCGTGATTGTTATCAGAACCTTGTTTCTGCTTCTCATGTGGCAGAGGCGCTGTGCGTTTTTTCCCCAAAGGCGATTCCTCATGTGTAGTAGAAGTAAGTGTCCTTCACTTAATTTCCATTTTCCTCACAATCAATTCTCATTTGACCTTGTTCATAGTCTGTAATTGTAATCTTAACTAATCAAATTTGCAAAATACAGAGTAACATATTTTCTTCTTCGTTTGTGGCCTATCTGTGGTTGTTTCTTCACCTGACAAGTTATCAATAATTTTCAGCTTACTGTTTCCTATGAAGTTCCTACAATTTTACTACCAGTGTCATCTGTAAGCCTTCTATCCTTCTTCCACACATTATTCTTAAGAGGCGTCTCTACAAAATATGAGGATAGACTTACATACATGTTCGATCTTTCATGAAGACAAACTAAATTTGCAATCAGATACCAGAATTATTACTTCCTCGAGATTTGCAGTAATTAAACATTCACTGCAGTTGCAGTTGGTTTTCTTAGAATGTTGCACTTACTATAGCTTTACCATGCACAAGATTATCCGGTCATAACTTCTCTATTTTATTCATTCAGGCCCTACGACCTTTTCTTGAAGGATTACTCCTAAGGGGTTTGGAAAGATTTGCAACGATTGCAAAAACCTATGCAACAGATCCGACCTCATGATTAACCAGGTATCTAACACATTACATCCTATGATTTCAGCATTCTTTAATGTGTGGAACAGTTGCAATGGAAGATATACTTGAAACTCTGTTAATGTTGGGGTGTTTTTATCTTGTACAAGGACCAAAAGTCCCCATTCTTGATGCAATTATGTTATCCGACTTGTATGACGGATTCCTGGTCTAATTCTGGTGGTCCTGCAATGTGTTGAAAACGAGATAGAAGGGCCAATGTACAGCAAATCTTGTATAACATGTTAACTGCCATTGTTTTGAATTTTCAACAAATGTGGGACAAAATTGATTCTGGAAATAAAAAATCAACATTTCAAATTTGAGTGATTTTATTCTTGAATCATGTGCATGTCCTGATTAATTCTGTATCATCATATTTTTGTGTGGGGAAATTATGCTCTAGTATCTGAATACGTCAATATAGAATAATTCTGTATATTTTTTTTTTTGGGGTGCAAACCTTGTGACATGCGTCTTAAGCGTCATATTTGACTCGGCATTTTTGGTAATCTCATCTGTTGGGAAGTTCAAATAAAAAGGAATGAAAAGTCAAGATATTATTATAGTCTGATAAAAAATTAGCTTGCGTGTCATAAAACAATACTCCATATAATTAAATTAATAATTATAATAAAAAATTAAACTTTTACTAGTTCAAATATCTAAAGGTAAAAGGCTTCAGCAACCATGTACTGCTGGCTACAATGAGATAAAATCAGGTGTAGAGATACACAGTAACAAATCCCTTTACTCCAACAATCAGTCTACACAAGAATACTGAACTTATCAATTTATGTACAATGAATCACTAAATTACAACTAAAACGTGTCCAGTCTCCTACAAAATTGCTGGCTGCTTTTTTTCTGCTAAAACTGAAGCAACCAGAAACAGCACAGATTTTCAATTGCCATCATCGCCTTCCAACAAGCTCCTCAAGCAGCAAAGGGCCTCCGCAGAAAGGCTACAAGATTTTAATCTCTGTTGTGGTTCTGGTGGTGATGGTTCCTGGTGATCAAGAGTGGTAAAACAAACAATTACCACAGTGAGATTATCAAATGTGTTCAGACGAAGGGCCTCCATAACAAGGTCCCTAGCCGACTGCCCGGGATCATCATGCCGCCTTAGGCCCCGGCGCACGAGGCTCACCGCCTGTTGACTTGACATTACATCCCATATCCCATCGCAGGCAATGATGAGGAACTCATCATCCTCGGTTAGAACAATCTGATGGACATCAGGATCTGCTATGAGAGCTGAGGGGGAGCCCCGTGGTAACTTCATGTCCCAGTCTCCCAAAGCCCGAGTTATTGACAAAACACCATTAAGATAGCCATCATCAATAAACCCACCTAGTTCTTCAACACGCCTCCTTTCTAATGCATGACTTGGTCTATGGTCTTCGGACATATCAATAGCCTCCCCCTTCCGGGACAGAACTGCTCGGCAATCTCCAGCATTAGCTACCATTAGAAGACTGCAACATACAAAATATATATATATTAGTAAGAAAGGATCACTCAACATCAGGAAAACAATAATGCTCATTCAAGGTAATACATGCATCTAACAGTCTCTCACTTTATCCTAATTTTGAGGGTAAATGAGCAGTGAGGCCATTAAGGTGATATGAGCTTAAACACGATAAGACACCAATGATAATAATTTAACAGATGCAACTGAAAAGAAGGGGAAAAAAAACAGTGAGAGAAGAGATAAGTACCTTCCAAACACGAGAGCTGTCAACGCCGTGGTCCCAGAAGAATTACTCACACTGCACTCATCACCCAAAGCTGCATCAGCCAGAAGAAATGCTTTATGAAGAGAGCTTCCAACCTCTTCGAGGAATGTATCATCAACTTCGGGAGACTGGAAAGTTTGTCTCTTCAAAAAAGAATCGGTTCACATTTTTCCGGACATAAGCTGCAGCCTCGGGTCCACCATGACCATCGAAAACCTGGACCATGATTAGCACAATGCCACAATGAGTTTCCTAATAATACAATAATGAAGTATTCAAGTGAAGAAATACAAATTGAGGACTTCTAGAAAACAGAATAATTACCCCATAGAAAGCATTTGGTTTAGGAAACCTAAACTGTGAGCCCAGATGCCTTGACAGATCATCTATCCTTATATGTTGATCTTCCATGTACATCCGAGGGCCAATATCTGCAAAGCTGCCAGAGCGAATGCTAGGCATATATTGCATAATTGCAGATTCTGCAGAATCCTTGTCCTAAAAAGAAAGGTTATTGTCTATCAGTTATCCACACAAAATGTTATATGCATCTTGTGCAGTACTCTCTAAAGATAAAGAAGGTAAACCCTAACAAGGATACCATCATAAACCTTAGCGCGTAGTGTGTAATACCTGATAAAATAAGCACGCAAGTAGGACTGTAATCCATGAGACTATAATCCCTCAAGGGGACTTGTCAAATTAGCTTCTTTAATGTCACATGGTTGTCACCATTGCCAAGTAGACGTCAAACATATAATAGTAAATTTTGAATAAGATGGAGAGCTCATCACAGCAACCACAAAATCATAACAAGATACTGTAAAATGGTTTGCTGAAAGTATCATTTACGGTCAGGATCACGGATTAAATGCAACCCCAAAACCTAATTTTCATCATATTCAGCAGGACATATTCTACATGATCAGCTAAACCCATCAAATAAATTGTCCCAATGATGACAACTGGCAATCACACCACTACCAGCAATAGTAAAAAATCTTTTAAGCAGATTCAAGACTCAAACCCCTGAGAATTAATTGATAAAATTGTGGAACAACAATCTACTAAAACAATAATTTGAATTAAAACAAAAAAACTGTACGGAGAACACGCGACTAGCCTGCATAACTTGAGATCTACGCATCCACAACGATTCAACAACATGAAGCTAAATAAAAATCATTCTTGGTAAGAAAATTTCAATCGTAACCAACAAACCCAGATAGGAAATTGAACAAGACAATCAAAACAATAAGCTGGAAACATCAAAACGAAGAATCGCAACTGAAACTCACCTGTTGGGAGAGAGATGGATCCGACCCAGATGGCAGAATTGGGATAAAAGTGGAAGACGAAAGGTTAGCGGCGACGACGATATCTTCAATACCAGTATTAGCCCGTGATCTGTACTGAACATCCATAACCGCAGGGATGATGTTGTGTTGTATGATTACCTCAGCTTCAGCTCCCATCTTCTTCTTCTTCTTCTTCTTCTTCTTCTTCTTCTTCTTCACAACTTATATAAACAAAAATAGCAATTCAGAATCTTTCTAAGTTGGGATGATTTTCTCGAGGAATTAATAACTACTATATTGATTTTGAAGGGGTTGATTATCGATTTGGTTAGAAAAATTGGAGTGGCTTTTGGGTTTTAAACTTTTTTGGAAAGTGAGAGATCGAAATGAGAAAGAGGCAACTTTGAACTGCGCGATTTATTATAGTTGGACGGGAAACTGGATGCGCAGCCTGTCAAAGTCCCGAAACGAGTGCTTTTTTAAAATTCATCCGATAATATTGAATTGCAAGCAAATGGTGAAAATGACAAAACAATAAACGTTTATTATAATTACAACTATGGAAAAGAAAACTAAAATACAGATTTTCTTTAAGATACATTTTTATTATAGACATATGTTATTTATAGAATTCGATACTTTGAACTAACAAGACACAATTTAAACTTCCATAAATGAAGAAATAATTTGATTATACTAAATACATTAAAATATTCAAGTACATGTAAATTTCTTAAAGTCAACTATACCTTAATAATTCATTTCATCATTATATATATTGTAGTTACGCTCAAAATGATGATTGTATGTATAATTAATCATGAAGTATGTTAACATGTTAAAACAAAAACATTTTCTTTGACTAATTAATATAAGAGTTTCTTAATATTTGTGAATTCACTTAAAACATTAAATATATTAAAAGTAACTTTTATAAGAATTACAGAAAGAATACTTTTGAATTTGAATTAGATTAAAATTAAATATGAGCATTAAAAAGTTCAATCAAATGTTCAAGTTCTAGGATACTCATATTCGACTTATTTATACTCAAATTAATAAGAAATATAAATTAATTAAGTCTCCATTTATTTAAATTTAAAGTTAAAAAATTATAAATTTTAACAATATAATTTATATTAAAAAATGTTTAGATTTCGTAAAATTTTAATTCATTAGTTGGCAAAATTAGATCCGGAAACGGGGAGGCTGGCCAGATCAGTTTTCAGCTGCAGAACACGTGAACCTTTTTCTCGGGAAAACCGCGTGACTTTCGAACACCCGCGAAAGGCCACTTTACATTTAGCAGAAATTGAAGAAAAAAAAAGAAGAAAGAAGAAGCCACTTTACTTTTGCACGAAATTACATAATCGACCCTCCCCAACATGTTGCAGTTGATTTTCAAGAATTTTCTAGGCATGCAACTTCTGTTACAGTACATCAATAAGTAGTGTATACTCCGTTACTGCTAAAAAAATATTTTCCGTTTCAAAATTAAAAAAAAACATTAGTTTATATACGTAGAAATATCACATTCCCAAACAAATAAATAACAAAGAAAAGAAAAAAGAGGGATAAAGTTTCACAATATAAATTTAGAAAAGAGATGCTAGAAAATTTTCAAAATTACAACTTGTACACCTCATTCCAAAAATTCTACGTAGTAATATGCTCCCATCCATATGTACTTGTAATGGGCTTAGGCCATTTATTGGTTACGCGCATTAGGCAGTAAAAGCTTGGGCTTCTAACGATATTAAGAACATTCACCCAATAGTTTATCCTTTCATTCTTATGGTTAGTTGTGTGATTTGGAGTTTGGGTCGGGTCATCTCTGTGTGACCCATGAAATTTGTTCTCTTAACATTCATTTATACACACACACATATATATGTGTGTTGTGTGTTTGTGTGTGTCTGAGTGCGTAAAGGGCGCAAGTAACTCAACAAAATAAAAAATATTCAACATTTCTTTATATAAATTAAATGGTTATTTTTAAGTTCACCTTAATTATTTGAATAAGTGGGAATATGTGTTTGACATAGTTTATTTTAAAATAACTTATTTACGTAATAAGTAATTAATTGTGTGTCTGGCAAATAAATGTTTATTATAGCTATAAACTTTGAATAAGCTGTACGTTTTTTCGTAGAAAATTGGAATATATATTCATTCACTCAATCGCTTTTTCTTGTTCCCTGTTTGTTTAATATTTTAGGTTTAAGTATCAAGATTTTTCATGTATATCAATTATCTGTTTGTTTAAATTTGAATTAAGGTATGAAATACAGTTCATTACCAGTACCTTGTCATCATTACGTTGACCCATTTGTTTATTCGATGCTCATAATTTCTCACTTTAGAATAAGTTTAATATATATGTTATTAGAGAAATAATGTGCGTTTTTGTGTGTATGCTAAAAAAATCTCAACTTGACTAGTCTTGTCATTTTATTTTATTTTTCCTCTTCTTGATTCTTGTCTTATATTCCTCTTTTAATCTTTTTAATTGTCGCTCTTGTTTCTCCTGGCCTTTTCTTTCATCGTTATTGCCATTGATAACATATTCGAGCAAGTTACATTTGCCAAACTTGTGTAACTTGATAATCTAAATTTAGAAAGGAAAAGAAAAAGCTTCACATGCACATCAACTGCATGTATTTAGCTTAGCAGAAGGCAATAACAACATTAATGACCGATATAGTACTTCACCAGTTCACCTACATGCAGAATAATATTACTACTTGGAAAAAAAATGCAATTTTTTTTAATACGGAATAGTAAATTTATACTACAAAAATTTATAAAAAATAAATGAAGGGGACTATAGTCATAACTGGCACACGAATAACTGTAATAATATTTAAGAACTGGCCTAAGGTTCAATTATTTTGCATGACCCCTTATACTTAGATGATTGTGATGTAGTGTTGATTGGTTCCTATAAAGTACTCTACGTAAATTATTTGTCTAATTGATTGAGCTCTTCATCAAACTTTTAGTAAATAGATAGATGCATATATTGCGTTACAGACTAGAATTTATACACTAATTAGTATATGTGACAACCTTCTTCTCTCTTTTGTTATATATATCTTTAATATTATTTAGTTCAAATGGTAATGAACTTATTTTTATTAAGTAAGAGTTTGAATTTGAGTTTTGTGAATAAAAAAGATAAATATCGAAATAACTTCTTTTTGTACAGAGTTTGTCCAAATCAAATTTAAATTAGTCGTGTAAATAACCTATCAAATATTAGATCATTTAACCCAAAAAGACATAAAATTAAGATACGTAATGTATTGGAACATACAGGGCCTACAAATGGCAGCAAGAGGATGATGAATGACAGAGTCGAGTCAGAAATATTAGATCAGATAGAATCAAATTAAGGAGATTCCTTTAGTTTCTGTTGCGGATACCATGCATGTTTACCATTTATTTAATAATCCTAATAGCATAATTACGACAGTAAATAAATCAAGTATTTCTTTTTCTTTTTTGCAGCTAGATTAATTCTAGTGATTATGTTTATTTTACTTGTTAAATATTTAAAGTCAGTTTGACACAATTCCAAATTTTCTAATTCAAATAATTAAATTCGACTTATATAGCGTTAAAACTCATTAAAATTTTATTTAATTTGAGTGGGCTCAAGTTATTTGAAAATAATCCTTAAATACGATAAATTCGACTCTGCTTAATTGTTTCTCCTCCCACCTTTTCCAGTTGATATATCAAAATTCCTTAGTCAATAAAAGTTAGAGTGAATTATTGAGTTCTTAGATGATCAATAAGTCAGACAAAGTGTGCTACTATTGAATTAGTAGGTTTAGATCGTCATGAAACTCCTCTCTAGTTTACTTAATATCTATATGATACAAGTCAAATTGATGGATATATATATATATATTTTTTTTTATATGTCATATATTTTTATATATTATGTTTTAATTTTTACTTGTTCAGACCCACATATTTAAAGAAAATATTAAAGTATAATTTTTTATGTTACCATCACATTTAATACATCAGTTTAATTTTCAATCTTTATGACAATAATTATATAAAATATATTATATATATATATATATATATATATATATATATATATATTGTACATCAACATTAATTATAAAAAATTATATTAATATCATTTATTAATAAATGTATAGATGCCTAAGAGGATCTATGGGGGTTCATACCAATCAAAATTTTAAGTTTTCCCTTTTTGAGCTATTTTTTTTTATCATATTAAATTATCCTCGTGCTTTTTCCCTTGGGTAATCTTGGCCTAAAAGTTTTGCTCACCAGAATTTGACGAAATAAAGCATTGTGTAGGAAAATGTTAATCCATGGTATAAGAAGTTTCGTAACAGACATTTGCTCATAGAATCACATAAAGGGAACCATACTAATTTTGTTTCTTCAGCTGTTTATGCTTTTATTGATGCATCAGTTATTATAAAGTAGTCACATGAGTAGGTATAACAAATTAGTATAGGAATAAACAAAGGATATGTAAAATTGATCTTATACTTATATAGAGATTGTTCATATATAATGCTCCCTTAGTTGTAACTTACAAATTATGTCTTATATGTAATTATTATCTTTTTAATTAAATATAATCGAATAAGAACTAGAAGGGGGGGTGTTTTTTTATTTATTTTAGAATTTGGGTTAACTAGGTTGTTCATTCAAATTGTCCAAAGTTTTCAAATTAGTGCAACTTCGTATCTTTCTGGCATAAATTATATATCTCTGAGAGGATGTATTTTTTTGGGTTGGTAATTTGTTCATTTCTTGCGTATGATTTTTTGTTCACTTAAGTTTTTTTTATCTCGGCTCGTTTACAGTATTCAACTCGTTTAATTATTTAAACAAACTGATATCAAATATAATTTTTTATTTATTAAATAAAATATATTTAACTGAAACTCAATCTCCTCTTCTCCGTCTATGTAAAAAAAGAGTTATCTAAACCTTTTCTCAAAAAATAAACCATGTAAAATGCATTACTGAAAAGGGTAACATGATGCTAGTGGCCTAATCAACACACACAGAGTACAATCAATGGTATTGGATTATGATGAGAAGCTTCAATCATGTCCCTTGATATTGGTTATACACTTCTTGAATAATATGCACATCTATAATCCAGAGGGACAAAGGGCACACTCAATTATTTCCTAGCTAGGACAGTAGTGCCCCTAATTTATAAATATAGAGTATATAGGTCATCAATGATGAAAGATTAGTTTAACTGTTTTTAGCTGCTAAAAAACAAATGATTTCAAAGCTTTAGATGAAGACATTTTATCCACCTTCATATATTAGTCATTATTCTTCACATTATTCCATTTATTTTGCTGATTTATTTTATTATAAGAAAAATATATATATTTTAGAAAAGAGAGGATATTTTAGAAAAGAGAGGGGACCAAGAATGAGTGACCAGTTCATACAAAACTTAAGAGGGAATGATTTTTTATCAAATTTGTTTAATCATTTATTTTGCCAGGTCAAGTAAGCATCGCTTTTTTGTTTTTGCTAAGTTTATCAATATGCTGGCTTACACACTTCAAATTCTCAAATTTTTTTTTGAAGAACTAAAGATCTAAAATGGTCCAAATTATGTACTACACTCATATGATCATAATCGCATTGGTACATAATTATTTTCTGTAGCTTTTCAAGACATCATATTGCCATGACTAAGTTCCTAAAACATATCAAGAGAACTATGTTGTTGTCCCTCTCATAAAATTAGCCATAGCCCTCCGGTTGATACATGTACTTGTATATTTTATGTATGAACTCACACATGTATTCATAGGTTCAAATGATAAGTAATTTATTTTTTTAAAATCAATGTTATTAAAATTGGATTGGATCGACCTGTTCGACCGATTTAACCGCAAGCAGATCATGAGTCCGATCAAATTAATTAAAATTAGCAATTCAAAAGAAAATTGGGAAAAAATCGGTCGAACTGGTGAATCGGTTAGAATCAGATTTTCTCCTTTTTTTTTTTGCTAAGTGGGTTTCTCCTTTTGTTCCTTAAAACTATGTATTTTGTGAATTGGTTTAATGAAGTTTTAAAATATTTGATGGAGTTATTTTGATTATTAAAAATTTAAAACTTATATTTGTTGAATTTATAATAATATTTATGATTTATATAATATTTTTCCTAAAAAAAAATAGTGCAATTAACTACCTATTTAACTTCGTTGAATCGGTTAAACCATAAATTAGTAGTTTTACATGTTCAATGTCCAATTCGATTATGATAACATTGCTTTAAACCGATACTAAATAATCTAACAAAAAAAAAAGTATATAACTCTTTTAATAGTTATTCCTTTTCGAAAATTTCTATTTTGTTAATAATTATTCTATTGTAAATAAACTAAAAATATTTTCAAAATCTCTTTTGTTTCATTCTCAGATAACTAATTTATGAACATAATTTAGGAAATAATTAGATAAAAACTACACCGAGTAATAAATGTTCTAAAATCTTGAAATCTTAAAAGACAATTGAAATAAACTAGAGAGATGATCTTATAATTTTTTTTAAATAAATTCTGAGATGGCAAAAGTAGGTGTATAAGATTAAAAAGTTGACAGAAAAATCTACTCTTATAAATAAAAATGGAAACTAGTGTAATAGGAAATTTTAAAAGTATAGTTGAACGGTCAAAAAAGAAAGTGACCAATAAAAAATTAAAGAAACTCATAAATGTTTGGGCTTTGACTGTCAAAACTACTACTCCAACAAACCAAAAGCAAACAAATTTCATTCATTTCTCTCTCCTCTCTCTTCTCTCTCGCCGGAAAAAGTATCATCGCCGTTCGGCAAAAGGTCTTGAGTATCACCGGAATCGATCTGTTCTCAATCCGGTGCGTTTGTATTTCCAACTTAACGATGAAGGGGTCGTGACCGTTTTGGTCAACTTCTGCTTTCAAAGCATCTGAATCGGTATATTTCTTCTATTTTTTTAATCATTTTGATTTCTTTGCGTGTTTTGAGGTATCAAGTTTTGATCTTTTTGATGAAGTTGTTTTGATTTGTTTATTTTGATTTGGGCTGGATCTCCATTTTTGTTGATATTGTGGTTTAGTTACTTCTTTGTTACTTTATATGAACATCTAAGTTGATAAGAAATTTATGATTAAGCAAAGGAAGTTTTTTTACTTTTAGTAGTATTCCAGATCTATATTTCCATGGGAAGTAGTAGAAGTTCTGTTTTTGTTTTCTCATGTGAAGCTCGGGGAAAGCATCTTGTCTGTGTTTTCCTTTTGTTTGAAATCATTTCACCCGTAGTGTTTTATGATCGATGATTCTGGAGAAAGATATGCGTTTTGTGATTGATCCTCAATTATTTTTGGCATCTCATTGGAAAAAATTTTAAGCTGAATTTTATGCTTCAATCTTGGATTTGAGTATTTTGTTGTAGACTGGAGTTTTGATCAGTTTAAAAATGGTCATCTGAGCCTATCAGTAGTTTGTTCGTTGTTATTCCTTTGCGCGTGCAAGTTCTTTCATTTTCGAAGGCAAACAGATCTCTAAAGGGGCACAAAATGGGGTATTTACGAAATCCTTGAAACAGGAAAGTAGAATTTACTACATCTAAGCAGCGTACTACGTATCATAGAATCACAATCCCAAGATAAAAAGAATTTTCCTCATATCTAATTAGACTTCATTAACATTGCTTGTATCATAAATAATTTAAGGCTCATTCTGGTTGACATAAGTCTCATTAAATGAGCTATACAATGACTGGACAAATTTTTCATTTTGTTTTTGTCCTAGGTTTTTGCTATCTAGTTAAAGTGTAATTATCAAGTTGGGAATGTGGCACCTAGAGTTGTGTAAAAAATCCCTCTTTGTTGGTGATTGATAATTATTGTTTCATGAAATGGCTTTGGTGGTGAACTGCATATTCATTGTGCAGGTAGGGCGGTGACTTCACGTCTTCAGCTGGTATAGAATCCGGGAAGTTGCACATCTTTTTCTTGCTTTCAGCAGTTATGGCTTCAGTAAGTGTAGTTCCCAATTTGGGATTAAGAGATCCTGCAGGAAATAATGTCAGTGCAGATAGGTTGCCTGAAGAAATGAATGACATGAAAATAAGGGATGACAAGGTAGATATCTGTTTTAATGCTTTTGTTCAGCCACCTTCCTTTTTTTAGGAAGGTGGCTGACAATGTAGATGTCTGTTTTAATGCTTTTGTTCTTTAGTCTTGACCTCGCTACTAATTTCTGCTGTTTTAGGAGATGGAAGCAACTGTTGTTGTTGATGGTAATGGAACAGAGACAGGTCATATAATTGTAACAACTATTGGGGGTAGAAATGGCCAGCCAAAACAGGTATATCTTAACATCTGAGTTTTCAGTTGCACGTTAGTAGGTCTGGGGAAACTTGTATTGGATTGTGATGTAATTTAACGTTCTATGATCCAGACAATTAGCTATATGGCAGAGCGTGTTGTTGGTCAAGGATCGTTTGGAGTAGTGTTCCAGGTTTGTGGCAAGATATTGACTTCAGTTTCTGTTAGTGGTGATGGTTAAGGCTGATACGTTTATGTTTAATCTAGTAGCTTTACTTTGAGAATATTATTTAGTGCCACTACATATTTCTAGGCAAAGTGCTTAGAGACTGGAGAAGCGGTTGCAATTAAAAAAGTCCTTCAAGACAAGAGGTACAAGAACAGGGAACTGCAAACCATGCGTGTTCTAGATCACCCAAATGTGGTCGCTCTAAAACATTGTTTCTTTTCAACAACGGAAAAGGATGAGCTTTATCTAAATCTGGTACTGGAGTTTGTCCCAGAGACAGTTCATCGGGTGATCAGACATTACAACAAGATGAATCAAAGGATGCCCATGATTTATGTGAAACTTTATAGTTACCAGGTATTCATTGCCCTTGCATTTATATATATTTCCTTGATTCTTCATGGTCCCATCTTCTCTCAAAATTTGACTCTTGTGTTGCAGTGGTCCTTTTTCTCATGTACATGTGCAACATAACTTAATTGTTTTTGATAAATCTCGACTCCAGTTAATCAAAACATATCTAAATTGACCTTCTTTGTGTTCGTTGCAGATTTTAAGAGCTCTAGCTTACATTCATGGTTGTATTGGAGTATGCCACAGGGACATTAAACCACAAAATTTATTGGTAATTTTGAGACTATACTATCATAAGTGCATGTTTATCTAGTACATTCGCAGTAGTGACATTAGTTTCATGATTACCTTATTGTGAACTGGTGCTTCATACACATTGTCTTAAGCAGAAGATATTTTGGCTTTGGATGAAAAGAAATATCTCCACTTCCATAAATTTTTAATGCTTTTGTTACTACTTCTGACAAGGTATCTTTTACAGGTCAATCCACATACTCATCAAGTGAAATTGTGCGATTTTGGAAGTGCAAAAGTTTTGGTTTGTATTATTTTCCTGCTATCATCATGGTTATTTATTTAAGAGTAGTGTGTATTTTCATCTCACAATGCATTTTGACACTATTTTGGACAGGTAAAGGGAGAGCCAAACATTTCTTATATATGTTCTAGGTACTATCGAGCTCCCGAACTTATATTTGGTGCTACAGAGTACACTACAGCCATAGACATCTGGTCTGCTGGTTGTGTTTTGGCTGAACTGCTACTTGGACAGGTAGATAATTTGATGATATTTATTATTTTTCTATTACGATGGGAGCCTTGTGTTTGCAGATGCTCTAATGAACACATTTGTGATTATTTCAGCCCCTTTTTCCTGGTGAGAGTGGAGTGGACCAACTTGTGGAGATCATTAAGGTGAGTTATCACAGAAGTAGATCAGGCATTCTTGCATGCTTTCTTTCTTGTTTTTAACAATATTAGCTTGTCTGTTAGTCTCATATATTTTCAGTCCGTCACATCGTAGAAGCATTTTTTGACCTTGGTGGGGGTTCAATGATGATTCTAGCTTGTCATTTATTGACGTTGATGTTGATTCAGATTTTGAATGAATTTAAATGGGTCTGAGTTTGATGCTTGTTATGCAGGTTTTGGGTACCCCAACAAGAGAAGAAATCAAGTGCATGAATCCTAATTACACAGAGTTCAAGTTCCCACAGATCAAAGCTCATCCATGGCACAAGGTAGGGATGCAACTGTTTTGCATTCTCTGTACCCTCTTAAAATCATTTTGGGTTTTAAGTAACGCGTTTGTTCTCAGATATTCCACAAGCGCATGCCACCAGAAGCTGTGGATCTCGTATCAAGGCTTCTACAGTACTCACCAAATCTTAGAAGCACAGCTGTGAGTATACAAATTTTTTAGCAAATTATGTCCACGTTGCTTTGATCTTTTTATATTCCCTATAGTGGTCAGACTCGTGCATGCAGTCTTCATGATTTACTGGAAAGGAAATAACAAGGCCTAATAAATTTCTTCTGCGCCTGTTGTACGTAGTCTGTTCATGTCTCTAAAATCTAAACAGGGACTATGAAAAGAAAATTCGTTGGTTGATCCATTAATGCAATAATAAAACCTGTTTCAATGCGCAGCTAGTCTTTCTTATGATTTTTTGTACCTCCCATGTAGTTGGATTCTCTAATGCATCCCTTCTTCGATGAGCTTCGTGATCCAAATACCCGCCTACCAAACGGACGATTTCTACCACCCCTATTTAACTTCAAGTCTCATGGTAAGGAATCATCCTCGGATATTTGCTTTGACTTGGCGTTGTGATATTGATTGTTATTCCCGTTGTTTAGAGCTGAAAAAGGTACCAACTGAGATGCTGGGGAAGCTGATACCAGAACATGCAAGAAAGCAGAGCGCACTCTTCAGTTCTTGATGCTTCCGGCAGGCACATATATTTTCTGCAAAAATTGCTCCCTTACTGCAGAAAATGAGATGACATAGAGGTGTCCTGAAGTAACAAAACATATGGTATTATTGTGTTATTCGTTTCTTTGCCCGTTTGTTTGTTGTAGTCCATGTATTTATCTTCTTTTGTTGTAGTGTATGAATCGGAATGTTGTAGTGTATGAACCGGAATGTTGTGGTCCATTCCCAAACCCTCCCTAGTGGGTATGCTGACCGTTGTGTCTAGTTGGATGATAGATTGTAACTGTTATTTATATGCAAAGGTTGAATTGTCTATTACAAAATACAAACTATATCACTTCATTTCTGTGAATTTGTTTATCAGTATTATTGTTGATTAATTCATTTTTGCCAAGTGGGTCAAATTTTACATGGCAGGTTTCTTACTTTTTGACCGGTGCAAGTTTATTGTAGAGGGGAAATATGTATGGAACTTTGGATTGGATTATACTTAATTGTGATGGAGCTAGTATAGATAAGAATTGCTGCTTGACAAATGCGTTGGCTGAAAAGTGAAAGAGCTAATGTCTCCTACTTTGATAGTTTGATGACCTTTGTACAACAAATTATAGACTACAGTGTGGTGATTCCTATACTCTGTAACTTGTATGTTTTTAATACGAATTTGTATTCGTGCTATTGTTTTACTTACCCAGTAGTTCCTTGCGTTTCAATAATATTTCTTATTGGTATCCCCGCCCCTCCAAAACCCAGAAAAAAGGGGGGGAAGGGTGCAAGATAATGTAACTGGTAATAAAATGTGAAAGATGCTGGTACTCAATGGGTTGAAGATGGGCTTCATGTAAGTTGGGGTTGTTTTCTATCTCATTCTAAAAATATTGATTTTGAATATTCATATCAGTGTTAGTCACTTTTACATTTTTTTTTTTGTTATAAATTTAGAGATATATTTATTAAACTGCCCGTAAAGTGTACCCTAGTGGTATTAGAAAATTTACTCACTCGGCTATTGTTTTGAAAGATATGGGATGGAGATGGGGATGAATTGGGCTAGAGATAATAATTTAAATCGTAATTGAACTTGAATTGGTTAAATCACTTCAAACTGATCGATAATATCATTGATGTGATTTTGGTTCAAACATTCTTGAATTGGTTCGATTAAATCCAGAATCATTTGTATAGTTGTATAACATAACATATGTGTGGCTAATTAATACTCCATCCCATTGAATATTCAAGTTATTTTAAAGACTGTCTTTTCTCCGATCATAAAAGTTATTTATATTTTTCTAGAGAGAATTTATTGCTTCATTTTCCTAACTATTATCAATAATATTTCATGAAAGTTAATTCCTTAATAGAGAAAGGGAAGAAATACTTGTCTTTATGTATTCAAATATTTTTTTTAATATTATATATCAACTAAACATAATAATTAATAATATCTTAATATTTATATATTCTGAAAATGCTTATTTAATAGATGAATGGATACCAAGTAAACTACAGGCCATTTTTATTAAATAAGTCTCTGAGTGGGGTGGGGGGTGGGGGTAGGTAGGGAATTGGGGAGTTGGTTGGGGTTCTCTTGTTTTTTGGTGAGGTGGAAATTGGAAATTAAGAAATGAAAGACGCCAAAAGATGCTCCTACTGACCCTCCACCGTTGGGTGTTCACAAGCTTTTAGCTATGACTCCTATTAGAGTGCTCAACCACCGCATGCCCAAGTTTTCATCCCAACCCTTTGTTACAATTCAAAATTTAAAAAAATCGCGTCATTTTATTTTTTATTATTATTATTATTACCAAAACGTAACTTTTTAACTGTATAGAAAAATGAGTAAATTAAAGTATATTGTTCGATGTTAGGTGAAGGTTCTCGACTTTCCTAATTGTTTTATCTTTAAGAAGCCTGCTTAAAGTATTGGTTATAAAGATGATAATTTAGAGACCCTTCATCTAACATTTCTTTTATTAATTTATTTCCGGATTGCAGCCAAAAAAAATAAATTATTGTCATCTTTCTTTTAGTCGTTATTCATAGGAATATTTTTATTTTTATAGGAATAAAGTGGGAATAGTCGAGTGATATACTTTTATAGTGCAGACAAATCGAAGGTAGCTAGAGGGAAAGTTCACGTGTAGTTTGAGAAAAGCATAATAAACAAATAGAGAACTGAGAACTTGGTATTGGGATAAAGAATTGGCCAAATAATGACAAAAAAAAAAAAAAGAAAAAAAAAAGGGGAAGAAGAAAGAGCCCAAGCCGGCCCGGTTTTTTGAGCGATTAATCCTCAAGTCAATATTTTTTTATTAATTTTATGTTGATTCCCCCCCATGTTGTCAATAATAAAAGTGCGATTTGCTTTTGCTAAGTAAATTCAAGTCGACTGAGCAAAGATAAAATGACTTTTGACCGGAAGTTAGTATATTTTAGTTCATTAAAAAAAAAATGGTGGTGTGAATCAAGCTGAATTTGAGTTTATTATTATAACAGACTCTTAACTAAATTAAGAACTAAAACGAATCAATTAAAAAACATAAATAGTTAACTGAAAAGAGACAAAATTCTCATTTTAAGATTAAGACATGTCAATGGCTTATTTGAGGGAAAAAAAATTAATATAAGAAAAGGTCTTAATTTTAACTCTATAGACTAACTCAATTTTTTTTTAATTATTATTATTTTGTAACTGTGGCTATACTACAAACGAACTGGAGCTGCAAGAAAATTCTTTCCGAAGGTTCGTTTTTTGCCATCCTTGTTTTGGTCATTATTATACGGAGTAGTGGAAAAGACTCTGAGGTTCTTTTAGTCAAGTCAAGTTCACAAATGGGGGAAAAAAGGGGGGAAAAAATGAAAGAAGAAAAACATAAATTCCTCTTTATTAATAGTAATATATATATTGGAAAACTGTATTTCTTAGACTAAAGAGTAGGCTCGGGCTAGGCCAAATATTTTTGAGTTATTAATCCTTTAGTCAATGTTTCAAGTTTTTAGATTTTTGACTCTCTCCATGTTATTAATAATAAAATGACTTTGATTTTTTAATTTAGCCAATTTTTTATCCTAAAAAGATGGTATTTGAGCTGAATTTAAGTTTCTGAACGACTTAAAACAAGATGAATTGACTCATTTTATGGATGAATATAAATTTTGCTTTGCTTAGTAAAGTTATTTTCAAGTTGTATTTTTTGACGAAAATATTGATTTATTCACTCTACAAAAAGAGTTGCAGTCAAAAAATAAATTTTGTTCAAGAAAATAAAACATATATGCGTAATATTGTTATTATAATACTATATTTTCTCAATGCAATCTAATATTATCAGAACATTTATGATAAATTTTATTATCAATCAACTATGTAATATTATTTTTTGTTAAACACAAACATATCTAATTTTTTTGTAACACGTAAAGAGTGTTGTATATGAGTCAAGTTTAAATAAAGGAAGCTCAAAGAAAATGTAATTAAATCTGAAACAAACAAAATAAAACATAAGTCGATAAAAGCTCGTATATGAAATGAACAAGAAAATATCCTAATTTGACCCAATAAACGAACTCAAGATAGATGTAATTTCAAAAAACTATAGCGTCATCATCTTCATGAAAATAGATGAAATGAAATCAATATCATTTAAATGATGAGCACAAATATTAAATACTTCTTCCGTTTCCAATTAACTGATATCTAAATATATTTTCTTTGTTAAAGTTGACTTACTTTTGAATTAATTTTTTTTATTTTATAAATATATATATATATATAGGTGACAAAATTATAATTACAAGAAAATTCATACTATCTATGAAAAATATTTATTTTCTGTAATTGTATATATAGAAGAATATATCTTTAATTTTAAAGAAAAAATAATCAATTTAAGGATTAAAAAATGACAAATAAATAAGAACGAGCACAAATAATCAAATGGTCCGGTTATCCTCGGCGAGATGCTTTGATTCAAACGGTGGCCGAAACCATGTGGAAAAAGACTAAACGACTATTTATTTCATACGTCCGTCCTTCACAACTTACAAACAATTTGTTATTCCATACATTAATGAAATTATCACATTCTCTTGGAATTACCTTAGAAACATCAACGAAAGTTCACAACTAAACTAATCCCCCTTTTTCCCCCCACCCCCACAACCACCCCCACAAAAGTTAAAAACCGTAAAACAATTTAATTAAACTGCTCGTGTGCTCTATTTTCGCATTACATTCTTGGTAGTTAACAGAGAAATGCATAACATGGACGTGGAAAAAGAGAGAGTTTTGGACGAGGATGAAGAAAACATGGAGAAATTCTTTGCCCTTGTTAAAGAAATTCGAGAAACTCGCCATTATATCACAAATGTTGCCTCTAAAGAATCCAAATCCGAGGAAATCGAAGTAGACAATACAAACAAGAGGAGAAAAGTCGAGGGAGAGAAACCGAAACCGATGGCGATCGCGTGGAATCCGTCGTTTCAGCTCGAGGATTTTGTGGAGGAAGACATTGAGGTTAAAAAATTTAGCAGTAATATTATTACCAATATATTCCAGGTGGGTACTTCTCAAAAAAATGTAGAAATTCAGAAAGAAAAAAATAAGACTGGAAGTTTAGCTTTAGGTTTAGATCTTAATCTTCCACCTTAATATATATATATGTATGTATGTATGTATGTATGTATGTATGTATGTATGTATGTATGTTGTTTCAGATTGTTGCCAATTACTATTATTTTTTAATTCCTCACTTCTGATTCACATTCACATTCCTTGGAAACATAATATGGATATTTACACTACTTTGTATTTGCTTATAAATATTATTAGTCCTTTATATTTCACAAGATTATGGTATTGTTTTTATCAGCACGAACTCTATATATTAAAATTTAGTTGAGCTCATTAAGTTATCAAACACGTTAATTAACACTTCTACAACATCAAATGTTATGCTTGTTTTGTTTATCTTATTAATTTATGAGTTCAATCTCGAGACATATTCGTTTATTTACAAGATATAATTAATTCCGTCTTGTAAGAAAACTATGTTCTAATCTTGTAAACATAATCCCAATAAAAACATAACAAAAGAATAAAAATAAAACTATACGATGGAGTCAAGCTTAGAAAATCGAGTTTAAGCTGAGTACAACTAAAGTGGGATCCGGTCCAAAGCACCTAATAAAAATTTTCACATCTTTTAATTAAAGTAAACTCGTAAAGCAGTTGGATAAATGAATGTGTGAGTTTTAGACGGTGATTTTTTGTGTAACTAATTTTTTTTTTTAATAAAGTCCATATAATAAATTTTAAATATTAAAATTATATTTATTGTACTTCTCAATAATAAAACATGTCCACTTAATTTAAATGATAAAATAGTTACAGATAAATTTTTTATATATAAGAACTATGAATTTACGGTTGGCCCGTTGTAAAATATGTACACACAACAATAAGATATGTTGATGTCTAATTGTTGGCCTATTAGTATACTGTAACAACCCGAAAGTTTGTAAGAAAATAAATTATTATGATGTCTAATATAAGTCATCATGACATATATAAATGAAGAGGAAATTTTATAAGATTAGAATTGAAAAAGTAAAATATAAAATTACGATTTTACCCATTAAAGCACGTTTATTGATTATCTTTCAATCGGAGTTGAATTTGAGAAAATGGACAAGCACTATTGTGTCCGAAATATCGAAAAATATAAGAATCGAATATAATATTGTTATGTCAAAATTTAGTGTGAAATTATCAAAATGCCCCTAGAACGAGAATAATGGCTTAATATATATGAAAATACTATTTACTTACATGGCAAATATGCAAATAAAGTTACTTCAAGAACTTAGTATGCAAATAAATTTTAATTGGAGGACTTGTGTGCAAATAGAATCTACTTAGAGAACTTGCATTACAATTAAGAATTACTTAGAGGGCTAGTATGTCAATATAATATACTTGAAAGACTTAAAAAATAATATTTACTTAGAAAACTTAGCATGTAAAGAGAATTTAGTTAAAAGACTTGACATATAAATATATAAAATATTTTACTTAATTCTTAATAAATATTTAAGATGTTTTAATAAAAATATCTAGATATTTATTGAAAATAAGATTTTATAATTAAAGTATCTAAGATTTTTATATATAATAAGATTTTATATAAATATCTATGTCCTTGTTTGCAAATAAAAAAAGTTAAAATCCTTGCAAATAAAATAAATTTCAATGACTTAGGATGCAAATATAAGAAAGTTTCATTTATAAATAGACAACCCTAACTTCATTATTTCATAACTTTTGATAGAATCGTTCAAATGAGACGAAAAAAGAGTCAATTGATCGGTTAAAAGAAATAGGTCGACCGACCTAAGAAAAGTATAGATAAGTAGTCATATATTAGTGCAAAAAAAAAGATAAAAATGAGTGGTTAGAGAAAAGTAAGAAGAAAATTAAGTAGAATAGACTTTCAAGCTAGTTTTATGATAAACTAACTAGTCATAAGCGATTATAAATCAAGAAACGATCATGGAGAGAGATTATAGAAGAATTTCAAGAAATTCATTGATGTAGACGATCTTAATGTGTGGAGATACATCGAGAACAGAGAATATAGTAAATAAACTCATATCACACAAGACAAGTAATATATTTATTATTTTTTCAAATCATAACACAATTGTTTTGTTATATTTGACCTTGAATTTCATATATGATTTATGGCAAGTGATTTATTTATATTTTTTTCAACGTATAACATACTTGTTTCGTTATGCGTGATTTTGCAAGTCATATGTTTATATTTTCTTCAACATATAACATAGTTATTTCATTATATGTGATTTTGAATTTGATATCTGATTTAATCATATATGCGAGATCATACTTGTTAAGTGTTTTTATAATACTCCGAATTGCGGAGACGATTTTAAATTTTAAAGTTTTCACTTGACAATTAAACTATCGACATAATAGTTATGTGGATTGGAGTCCGTATCGTACAAGACATAACTACCGTTCAGATAAAGTGATATGTAACAAATTTGAGTGAAAATCTAAAGTGAAAATTACTCTGAAATTATAGATTTTTTTTTGAAATCGTGGACTCCATAACAATTATAGCTCTTTTATTGGTTCATGTAAAATTGATAACATAAAGTCCTGAGTCCCTCGTTACAATATTATGTCATACTTTGTATTGAAATATATTATTTGCTTAGCATTGTTTGTTCATCTTTGCCAAAATTAAATTTTATAGATGGCATAAAATAAAATAATTATGTGAATAAAAGAATAGAACATATGTTTATTGATTATAGTTATGTTATGAGAATAGAAGACTTCTGCTACAGAATTATTGATACCCGAAAGGGGAGTTTGCGATTTGTCAGGTATATTTTAGTTGTTTTCTATTGGTGGTGTCTTAAACCTAACGAGACTTTTGGAGTTGTCACATATACCCAACAAACAATTAGACTTTTGACTTTGTTCTAAGTTATAGTTAGCAAGTTATGTAAGTATAGGCATGAACATTCAGATCGATGAAGCAAAATCATACTAGTTTTTTAAGGACTAAAGAATTAACTAGGCCGGTCTTGAACCGGTCCTTGTGTTGATCACCCTGAATCTGGAGGCAAAATGCATAGACCAATTTGGAGTTTCGGACTTGGACCATGTCGATCACAGACTAGACCGGGTTGAATCGTTTCTCCCTTTTATTTTGGTCAAATTTCAAATTTTAACGTAAATTGGTTGGATTATTTTTATTACAAGAGGAGGAACCTCCACTAGTATTTCTTTGGTGGACACAATTATATCATATCCCCTCGTACAGGTGTGGCTAGTGGCCTACTCCGTCCTTTTCTTTTGTTTTCTAACGGACTTCAATTCTAAGGGGAGAATCATTTTACCAACTTTTAGAGTTGATTTTACGGATAGCTGATTAGAATTGTTAAAAATACTTGTGGTGAGGTTTATTACATATTACGATGGCTTTATATCTTCGAAAGGTGCAAAGTTCCACATTCAATATTTTAACTATATAATATGAAATAACAACCTTTTATTTTCATACGTACCAAAAAAAATTGTTTTGCACTAATAAAATTTATAATGATATACAACAATATTCATTACATATAATCGTCTATCTTGGAATATAATAGAAAGTTATCTTGGTTCAAACCTTCCGTACAATATATGCTTAATTCAAAATATTGATAGAAACTAATAAAGTATCATTGATTAGCGAGAATTAAATTAATCGTTTAAGAGATTTTGCTAAAAAAAAGAATTAAATTACAAATATGAGTGGAATATAGCCATTACAATTTCTCCAAACAACTACTCCAAAAATTTGGCTTTAATTTAAAATTGTAAAATTCTGGGAACTACAAAAATATATTTATAACTCTGGCTGGCTGAGAGTGAGCAACTATTGGGAATAAGACCTTGACAAATACCAAACTGCAAGCAAAGAGATAATTTAATAACAGAAAAGAACACAAAGATTTACCCTGGTTCATCCAAATCCGGGCTACGTCCAGCCTGTCTGAATATTATTACTATTAATCCAAGTTTTCCACAAGATAGAATTATGGTGGAATATCTCACACTCCGCTAATCTACCTTGCAAACTCTTAATAGTTACATAATATCCTCACCCCCTTGTAAGAGACCCTCACAAAGAACTAAATATTATAATTTAGTTTTGATCTACCCATAAACACAATAAACCATTGTATTTATAGACCCCAACATAATGTTAGAAACCCAAAAGGAATTGGGAAAAAAAAAACCAAATCCAAAACCCAATTGGAAACCTATTCTGATTAGGAATAGAAATAAAACACATCCCAATAGGAAATAGAAAAACCTATTCCTAATTGGAAATAGATAATGTTGAAGTATGATCCAACTCCAACATTCTCCCACTTGCTGAATACTTCACACACAATGCAACAGCTCCTATACCCTGAGTCTTTAACCCAACTTCAGAAGTACACCACTGAAACTTTTCCAAAGTAACTGGCTTTGTCAAGAAGTCCGCACAATTTGCCATTATGTCAACCTTCTCCAAGTGCACCACTTTGTCCTCCACCTTCCTTCACCTTTTCTCGAATAAAGTGATATTGAATATCAATATGTTTCGTCCTGGAGTGATACGCTGGATTCTTTGCCAAATGTATAGCACTTTGGCTATCACATTTTACCACAACAGATTTTTCCTTAAATCCAAGCTCCTTGCATAACCGACGAAGCCATATTGCTTCCTTCCCCGCATGAGTCAATGCCATGTATTCTGCTTCAGTAGATAACAAGGCAACAACACTTTGCCTCTTACTCATCCAACTAACCGGTCCACTGAATAAGTTGAATACATAACCACTTGTCGATCTTCGACAGTCTAAGTCACCACCCTAATTCGCATCAACTGACCCCGTAACACCAAAAGACACCTTATCTCCATTACCCTCAAAACATAAAGCATAATCTGAGGTTCCACGAAGATACCTGAACACTCTTTTGACGGCAGTCCAATGCTCCTTGCCTGGATTAGACATATATCTGCTCAATACTCCTACTGAATGAGCAATATCTGGTCGAGTGTACACCATTGCATACATTAAGCTACCAACCGCGCTAGCATATGGAATGTGTGTCATCTGCTCCTTTTCCTCATCACTCTTAGGAGATAGCTCTGCAGACATTTTAACTCCAACTGACATAGGAGTCCCGAATGGTTTGCAATCAGACATGTTGAACTTCTTCAAGATTCCTTCAACATATTTTCTTTGTCCAAGCCACAGTTTCCGTTGTCCCCGATCTCTCTGTATATGTAATGCCCAAGATGTAAGTAACAACCCCAAGATCCTTCATCTCAAACTGTTGTGCTAGTAATCCCTTAACAGTTTTGATCATCTTCTTGTTATTACCCACCAAGAGCATATCATCAACATACAAAGTCAGAATGACAAAATCATCACCTGACCTCTTTACATATACACAATGATCGGCATGGCTTCGAGTAAATCCGATCCGTTGAGCATAACTATCAAACTTTTGATACCACATCTGAGGTGACTGTTTTAGGCCATACAAGGATTTATCCAACTTGTAAACTAAGTTCTCTTTTCCTTTGACCACAAACCCTTCCGGTTGTTTCATGTAGATCTCCTCCTCTAAATCCACATGAAGAAAGGCTGTCTTTACATCCATTTGCTCAACTTCAAGATCATAAGCAGTTGCCACAGATAAAATAGTTCTAATAGATGTTAGCTTTGCCACTGGTGAGAAGATCTCTACATAGTCCACTCCTTCTATTTGAGAATACCCCTTCGCAACCAGCCTAGCTTTATACTTCTCCACTTTACCATCTGCATTCTGCTTCTTTTTAAATACCCACTTGCACTCAATTGTCTTCCTATCCTTAGGCAATTTCACAAGCTTCCATGTGTGATTTTGATCAAGTGATCGCATCTCCACTTTCATTGCTTCCTCCCACAGATTCGCATCATCTAAGGCTCTCGCCTCTTTAACTGAACCAGGTTCATCACTAGTGACTGTCAAAGCATAAGAGGCACTAAGTGAATACCTGCTAGGTGTTTTCCTAACCCGTGTGGATCTCCTCAATGTTGGCTCTGCTTGAGGCTTTTGTTCGGCCTCCACTCCATGATCTGAATCAACATTATCATCATCATCCTGTTGAACTGATTGTTTTTCATCTGAATCATCATCAACAGCTTCTGATGTACCATATGGGTCTTCATCTTCCATATCCTTTATTGAGCTCATATCAAACTCAACATGACTAGTCTCCTTGGGTAAATTTTCAATGACAACATCAATCTTTGATGTTTCTCTAAACACCACATCTCTGTTGTACACAATAGTTCGGGTCTCTAGATTCCACAATTTGTACCCCTTGACTCCATCTTTATAGCCAACAAACTTGCACTTCTCAGATTTGTAGTCAAGTTTTATCCTTTTTTCCTTAGGCACATGCATATAAGCATCACAACCAAACACACGAACATGACTCATACTTTGCTTCTTTCCAAATATTACCTCATATGGTGTTTGATCCTTTACCGCTGAAGTAGGAGTTCGATTTTTCAAGTAACATGCTATAGCAACTGCTTCTGCCCAGAACTCAGGCTTCAAGCTTGCCCAACTTTGCATACATCTAGCTTTATCTATGAGTGTACGATTCAGCTGTTCCGCCACTCGATTCTGCTGAGGTGTATACCTTATGGTGTTCTATCTTGCAATGCCTACTTCTGTACAATACTTGTCCACGAACTTATACTCCAAACCATTGTCTGTCCGAAGAACTTTGATCCTTCTATCAAGTTGATTTTCAACTAATGCCTTGAACTCCTTGAACTTTTCAAGCACATCCGATTTCTTTTTCAAGAAATAAATCCAAGCATACCTTGAGTAATCATCTATAAAGGAAACGAAATACCTTGATCTTCCAAGAGATTCATCCGGAGACTCACAAAGATCACTGTGTATCAAATCCAACACCCTTGTAGCCCTTGTACCTTAACCCTTAAACTTTACTCGGCTTTGCTTTCCATAGAAACAATGCTCACAAAAGCCAAATCCCATAGAACAATTTAGGACCCCTTCCACTAGCTGCTTCGAGGCTATGGTAGAAAGCCCCTTCTCTCCTATGTGTCTGAGCCGCTGATGCCACAACATGGCTACACTAGTGTCATCACTAGGATTTGTCTCATAAATCAATGCACTCCCCAATTGAGGCTCAACAGTGTCTCCCAGCAGCTTGTACAAAGTACCATATCTAGTGCCCCTCGCAATTATCATTGAACCGCGAGTCATCTTGCATGAATCTTTAGTGCAACTGAAGGTGATGCTTGCATCTGTTATCATGCCTACTGATATTAAATTTCTGTTGAGTTTTGGAATATGCATAACTCCGGGAAGGGTCTTCACCATCCCATCACTCATTCTGAGTCTAACTTTCCCACGTCCAACTATCCTTAGTGTCTCACTGTTCCCCAAGTAGACACTACCCCCATCATATTTCTCATATTCGCAAAACCGCTCCTTGTGGGAAGTCATATGATAGGAAACTCCAGTGTCAATATACCACACATCAGAATCTGACTGAGCCACACAAGCCGCCACCAAGTACAAATCGCCGTCATCCTCCTTTTTCTTAGGATCACCCTTGTCTCCTTTGGCTGCTTTGTTTGGACAGCCTTTCTTACCATGTCCAATTTCTTGACACTTCCAACACCGCATCTTTGACCGATCAATGCTTTTAGATATCTCACGTGATTTAGATCTGCCGTTTGACCGCCTACTTTTGTCTTGGTTTCTACCTCTCACAATCAAGGCCCCCTTGGTGGAACTCTCCATACCTTGGCGTCTCATCTCCTCAGATAACAAGACCGCAACAACACTTTCAAACGAGATCTCTGTATTCCCACTACCAATCGCAACAATCAAATTGTCCCACGAGTCCGGTAGTGAACAAAGTAAGGTAATGGCTTTGTCATCATCCTTCATATCACAATTAATTGAAACCAATTGACTTACCAAGGTATTAAATTCCTGAAGATGAGCCGAGAATGATCCACCATCCTCCATCCGCAACTTGTACAATTTCTTCCTTAGAAATAATTTGTTGACAAGAATTTAATTTGGTAGAGGTTCTCCAATTTTGTCCATAGGTCCTTTGCAGATTTTTCACCGGCAACATTCACCAAAACAGTATCGGCTAGACACAGCCGAATCAATCTTCGAGCCTTTCGATCCAGTTTTTCCCACTCGGCAATTTTATCTTTTGTCGTCGTATTAACAATAGAGGAAGAACTACCATCCTCTTTTTCTGCAATAAGTACCGGCTTCGGATCTTCAATCACCGACCACAGATCACGATCCACGAGTAGATCCTCCATCTTGAGTTTCCACAACTCAAAGCTTTTCCCATTGAATTTCTCAATCTCAACTCTAGATGTATTTGTCGACATCTTAAACCCAGATTAATTTCAGAAACTCTGTGCGCAAACCAAGCTTTAGATACTAGATGTTGGGAATAAAACCTTGACAAATACCAAACTGCAAGCAAAGAGATAATTCAATAACAAAAAAGAACACAAAGATTTACCCTGGTTCACCCAAATTCGGGCTACGTCCAGTCTGTCTGAATATTATTACTATTAATCCAAGTTTTCCACAAGATACAATTATGGTGGAATATCTCACACTCCGCTAATCTACTTTGCAAACTCTCAATAGTTACATAATATCTTCACCCCCTTGTAAGAGACCCTCACAAAGAACTAAATATTATAATTTAGTTTTGATCTACCCATAAACAAAATAAACCATTGTATTTATAGACCCCAACATAATGTTAGAAACCCAAAAGGAATTGGGAAAAAAAAAACCAAATCCAAAACCCAATTGGAAACCTATTCTGATTAGGAATAGAAATAAAACACATCCCAATAGGAAATAGAAAAACCTATTTCTAATTAGAAATAGATAATGTTGAAATATGATCCAATTCTAACAAGAACCAATTTGAATGTAGTCCAATTAATGAACATAGTTGCCAAAAAAGAAAAAACTTGTAATGACGTTATCCAAGACGTCATGTCTCATAGTCGTTATCCACGTTATTAATTAGTGGACCCCACTCTAATTGACTCTATTAATAGTTAGTCGGAGTGATCACGTTGATTTGGAGGAAGGACGTACCAGCCATGACATCACCCAACCTGTCGTCACACATTACATTAATAACGCTTTTCGAGAGTGACCTCGAATGTGCCGCACGACAATATTAACAAAATCAAACTCATCTCACGTACTACTACTATATATGTAAATGTATGTGTGTTGCTTCATCAGAAAAAAGGAAATAAATTATGGAAAAACAGAAAAATGTTTCTGTAAAAGAAATATTAGATTGTTGTCGGGATCACGATAAAGAAGGTCAGCTGGAGGAGGAGGAGGCGGCGGAAAAGTTTTTTGCTCTGGTGAAAAATTACAGGGAAGCGCGCGATCGCCGGAGAAATCAATTGATTGAAATTGAAGAAGCGAACAAGAAGATGATGATGAAAAAGAGGAAGTTGATGATGATGATGAGTCCTGATGGTGATCGATCTACAGCCGTTGGATGGGTTCCGTCGTTTGAACCAGAAGATTTTGTGCAGCAGCGAGATGATGGTGATGGTGGTGGTGGAGGAAATCAACAACTCAAAAAAGAGAATGGAGGGAATGATCAATTAGACCTCAAACTTTCCCTTTAGTTAATTCTAACACAATTAATTAAGCTACGTAGTAGTAGTAATTTATAATGGTCTCGTGTAATTTAATCGTTTTGAATTTTATCTTTTATGATAAATTGTTGTTTGTGAAATTTATTTATTTATTTATGGTTTTATTTTATATATATATATATATATATATATATATATATATATATATATATATAAGATGATGCTTGTATGATATTATGAATATGAATTCATAATTTTTCTTTTAAAAATATTAACTGTATAAATTGTAAGACTATACAAAAGTAATACAATATGTTAGATTTTATTTTTTTTGGAACTATTTTACGGTATATGCTCGGTAAATATTAGGTTTTCAAAGTATTTTCTAACAAAAAAAAGGTCGATTTTATAAAATTGCAGTTTTTTTCTGTGTGAATATTTCACTTAGAATTTCGTTGAAACAAACTAAATATCTTAAACTAACTAATTACTGCATCCTGATAATTGCACCGTTTTAAAACTCATATGGGAAATTTAAAATCAAGTTAAGAATTAATGGTATAGTATAATTATTTTTGTTATTATTCTAATAAATTTTAGTATGTTTATAAGGTTATCAATTTATTTGTAGATGGAGGGACTTATAATTAAATCAGTAATCACCGATGATAATGTGATTTACTATAATTAATCACGCAATGACAATTTAATCTCTATAATGTCAATTATTAATTAAATTAATCTATTTTATATAAATAAACAAATTTTAAAATTGATTTCATTATTATTTGAATCATTTTTTTTATTTTCCTTATTATTCAAATCATAATTTATTTTTTTTGTTACAAAAATTTTTAGGTGCGGGAGTCTTCCTTAGTACAAGATCAGGGCATACCACTGACTTGTTTAAGAATTTATAGTGTTACCGATTTTTTTGAAGGCTTAGACTATTAAAACTCCAATTCTTAACTTAATAAGAATTTTGTTAAATCTTATCAGTTAAACAAATCTTTATTGGCGAATTATTTACATCAATTTTAATATATATATATATATAAACAGTTGACAAATTATTTGTTGATGGATAGAGTAATACTGCTTCGTATGTAGGAATACATGAAAGCATAATTATCAAAATTAAACCAAACATTGAATTAGTCGAGACACTAGTTAAATAATTTAGTGATTTAATCTGGTTATATATAAAATTTTATATGCTTAAAACTATAATTTAATATACTAAAATTAAATTATTAATATATTTTAAATATATAAATGAGGTTATTAACTAATTATTATAATAATTATTAATTGTAGACAACAAATAAGTGTAAACTGTGCATAGTTAACGACGTAAAAAATCAATTTTGATTATTAATATTCACTTATTTCAAAAAAATTATGTTTAAATGTTAAATTTTATTTGTAATGAATTTATAGTAGTATTAATAAATGAATTATATGTTTAATTTTGATATATATTAAAAAATATGAATTAAAACAAAAAAAAATCATTTTTGTCAACTACAAAATATGTATCATTTTTTTAAAAAAACCACTCAATTTACCGATTATTGTAAAACCGTCCAATTCATTTGATTTACTTCGATATTTTTTCTTATTCGATATTTTTGGCAAACCAAATCAATTTAGGTATTAATTTTTGGTCGACCCACTGGTTCGATCCCATCCGATTGTGATAATTATGGACAAAGGTCTACTCAATCCCATTATTAAGTTATTTATGTGTAGGTGCCACGAGTCATTACGAGTGAAGATGATTGGGAAAGCAAGCGGCGGCAACCACCCAACTAACTGAGCACCTCCTTGTGATGGGAATCTATGTCATCACCTACATGACCATTCTCCATGACGTCGATGCGTAGTTATAAAGGGGGAAGCAAATAGAATGCGAAAGCAAATGAGAATTGCTAAATTAAAAATTAAAAAGAATTTTGTGAAAAGTAATGGTAAAAAGAGAAATGAGAATAAATTGTCACATAATTTTAATTAATTTTCCAGAAATAATATTTTTATGAAAAATTATTTGAAAGGTGTTTTTGTTTTTTCGAAACAGAAGACAATACAATTATATGATAAATTCTTCTCCATAAAAATAAACTCAAAATAAAAACAACACTGAATTAAGTGAGACAAAATATTTCAAATTAAGTTAGACAACAAAAAAAAAAACACCCAGGAATGGAGAAATCCTTCACCTCCATGGGTTGTAGTGAAGAACCAGAGCTTGGGGAAGGAGAGGATGACAATGGACATACTGAACATAAAACTTATTGCAAGAAGATTATAATTATATTGTCATCGAATAAATCTTTATCCACAATTTAGCTTAGAAAAATAATTCATAAATCAATTACAGTCTGACATTTGTATATACTTATAATTTTTCTTATTTTATTTTTTGTAGAAAAATAATGGACAGTAATTTGGATCCCACAATTTATGAATTTATCTTATGGGCATATATATTCATCCAATTTTATTAGAATACATATAAATCTTTGTCGCAAAAACTGATATTTGAAAATTGATAAACAAAATTAAAGCAGCTTTAGAATTATCCTCTTGCATAATAACATACAGAGACTTGCACCCTAGGAAGATTAAAACAAATTAATTCTCAAGAAAAAATGCAGTTTTGCGAATAAATGCGGTGAACGTGGATCGAACACGTGACCTTCAGATCTTCAGTCTGACGCTCTCCCAACTGAGCTATCCCCGCTGATGAAGCGATCTTCGTTCAAAATTTAAAATATTCAAACCCAAAATTTGCAATTACAAAAATAATGTTTACTACAAAAAATTTCAAAACTATATTTCTTCTATAAAAGGATATTTCTGTGGTACATATATATTACTATTTTAAAAAATAAAGATAATAGTATGAGATTGTGGGAATAAGTAATTGTTAAAAGAAATACGTTTCACGAGTTGATGACATGTATTTAAATTCATTGCAAGTTAGGGTAGATTTTGTTGGGGTGTAGTAAATAATATAAGTTTATTTGGATAACCGTCGAAATAATTATATTAAGCAATCAATTATTTTTTCTTTCTATCATATTTAAAATTTTATCCACAATTTATAATTTTTTTATTGTCATACTTTAAATAAAAAATTCTCATCATTCTCTTCCCAACTTATTGTATTATTTGAAAATTGAATTATATTATTTTTATCCATTTCACGGACTGAGTCGACTATGTATGAATTTGTTTGCAAATTAAATTTTGAATACTTAACTAAACAATTACAATAAAATTAATGTAATCAAATTCACCTACTTAAAATATTTATAATAAATCCAATTATTACAAAAAAAAAAATAGCGAGATATAACTATCTAACAACAATAAAAGAAAATTTAATTAAAACAGTTACAAGCGTACCCACTCTACACGAGATTCAAAACTAATATTTTTTGTGTATATTACGTAATTATATTTATAAGTAGTGAAAATCTGCAATATTTGCAACAAATAAAAAAGGCAATATTTCAATCTTATTTCTGAAAGCAGGCTTCGGTCTCACCAGTCCGACCGATCCAAAGGAAGGAAAGAAACGAGTAAAAATTAGAAACAGCGAAAACATTTTTTATTTTCCTGAAAAAGGCAAAAAAAAAATATCTCCATTTGCTCTCTCGACGAATCTTCTGTTCATTCGGTCCTCTCTTTTTAGGTACTTTCAAAATTGTCATCTCTCTTCGCATCTGATTTGTGCTTCGATCAACGTACGACCATCGTTTTTGATTGAGGTTTGATTTGGTTAATGTTTCAATCTCTGCTTTCTTCTAGATCTGTTGAAGCATATGATTTGAATTGTTTGTTTCTAGCGTTCTGAATGTTGAAATCTGTGAATACACCAATTTTCCCCCTATTATGTTAGATTTGATTTCGATCCGTGTTATGTTCATTCGTTATCTAATCTAGATTTGACGTGGTATTTTTGTGGTTGTTTTCTGGTTAGATCTGCAAAATATTTATGTCTGATGCCATTGTTGTGTATGAATCACTGGATCGTGCTTGAATGTTACATATATAAATTAATTGAATGGAATTTCATGCTTTGGGTCTAATAAGTTTGCTTTACATGTTGTATACTTGTATGTTGTGAACCTGTGGAAGTAATTGTATACATAATTTAGAGTTAATTTGGCTTTTTGAGTCAATTTTGGAAGCATTCAATTCAAAACCGACATTTCTATGATTTTATGGCTTCTTATTTAGTATGGAGTAGTTGAAAACTTTAACTACTACTGATCTTCATATATTTCAGAAGTTAATCCAAATTTCAGTTTTTCACAATTCAGGTCAAAAGTTGTTTATATTCAGCCTTTTTCCAGTCACGCTTGGCATTTTTCAAGCTTATACCTTTCTAATTTTTCTGGATGCGATTCAGCCTATTTCAGAAATTTTACTTGTAATGAACTTATTTCATGTAAACAACTATTAAGCTTATGCATATTTCAAGATTTTGGTGCATTCTCAAAAGCAGTGTAGGCTGTTACAGAATTGAGTTCTTGTATACCCGTGTGTGTGTGTGTGTGACACCACAAACAATTTTTTCTTTCTATCATGAATCAAGTTATTGCTTGGACTCATTAACATTATGATTTCATTTGCCTTGTTGGAATTAGGAGTAGCAAAGATGGGGCTGTCTTTCACCAAGCTGTTCAGTCGGCTCTTTGCAAAGAAAGAGATGCGCATACTTATGGTGGGTCTTGATGCAGCCGGTAAAACAACTATCCTTTACAAGCTCAAGCTGGGAGAGATAGTCACAACAATTCCTACCATTGGTAAGATCAATGCAACTGAACATCACTTCGTAGAAGTTGTAGCTGTTTGCTGTTTGTAGTTTACCTGCTTTCATATATTTTTCCTTGCCGTTTATGGTGCTTTATTTTTTCATATTGTTATGGCAACGTTCTAGCTCCAAACTATTTCGAAATAACATATGAAGCAGGGATAGGACATTTTCTTTGTGTCATCACAAGTTGGGCTTTATTGAAAATATGCCCTTTTTGACAATGATGAATTTTTTAAGTAAATCATCCATGGCTTAACTCCAGCATCATTGAGTCACGGCTGTCAGTATGGCTATATGTTTGCATGTCGTTTCAGTTGCTGGAACATTTCTTTGTCTGAGTTCTTGCTGTTTGGCTGTTACATTTTGTCTTTAGGATTCAATGTGGAGACTGTTGAATATAAGAACATTAGCTTCACCGTTTGGGATGTTGGTGGCCAGGACAAGGTATGTAGCTTAACTCTTATACCAAATCTTAATGCAGGTCAAACTATTTTACAGAAGTATCTATGAATATAATGTAGATATTGCATGCACTAGCATTGATTGATTTGTTGTGTGAAGTCCATGAGGCATGCATAACTTGGCCTCTTGATAATTTACACTTTATCTAAATAGACCAGTTGCCTGATTATACTTTTTGTTAATTTATTGGTTACTTTCTTATCTTTCATATTCCGCCTCTATTGGATTTGATTAACAAAAGAAATATTAAGGGCTTACTATTTATTTACTCGTGTATTAATTCGCAACTTCGCATCTTTTGTGCTGTGTACTCTATTATTTCATTAAAATTTTAAAACTATATTTTATCAGTCTGAATGTCTCTCTGGAAACAATTTTGGGAGGTTTTTTTAAAGTTGACAGTGTATATTCTAAAATTAGTTTCAAGTTTTAACTGTGATTATCCATTGTTGCCAGTAGTTTTAATATGTAAAGTCCGTCTGGCTTGTCAAGTTCATTCTTGGTTCTCACTTGTATTTTAAATAGATTAGGCAGCACTTCTAGAATCATGTTTAACTTTTTCCAAACTCCCATCCCTAGAATCTGATATTGGAGCAAAAAGTAATTCTACCTACAGAATTGACTCATATTAGAGGAAGTTTTCACTTGTTTGTCAATTGAATGAGTATAACTTCTTGGTTATAAGCAGTCTAGTGCTGCCTTCCTCCCATCATTTCATCAAATATATTAGGTAAGGTAATATAGTGGCCGACAATCTGGGGGACCTTCTCCATAATAAGTACGAATTCAGTGTCTCGTTTTATTTTGATGTCTGGTTTGTAACGTTGAACCTGAGATTTTTGTTACAAAGATGTCTTGGTTTATAATGTTCATATCATGTGTTCCTTGGGTAATGTCATTGTAAATTTGTAATAGAATATTATGAAGTTTTGCGTTTACAACCAGAACTTGCTGTCAGTTGTTTTTTCCTGTTACATGAAAAAATTGAAATTGATGCTACATATTCTACTTTTTTCTCCTTCTGGAGTAATAAAAGAAAAAAAAAAACCCATCATTTAGCCAACATTATCTTTGGGTCTTACAAGATCATGGTTAATACTCCATATGACAAATCAAGTGTATGATTTATCTGAATGTCGTTCATACAGATCCGTCCTTTGTGGAGACATTACTTCCAAAACACTCAGGGCCTCATCTTCGTGGTTGATAGCAATGATCGAGATCGTGTGGTTGAAGCGAGGGATGAGCTGCACCGAATGCTGAATGAGGTAATAGACAACTCACATTTCTACTAGATTTTGTACATTAACGTGTAGAATGTATGTCAGCATATAAGATCTTCTGAACGTATCCCCACTTTTGTTACGCTTTCTACCCATGTTGTGACTTTAATATAATCTTTGTTGTACTTGTGAAGGACGAGTTAAGGGATGCTGTGCTACTTGTATTTGCAAACAAGCAAGATCTTCCTAATGCGATGAATGCTGCTGAAATTACTGATAAACTTGGTCTTCACTCTCTTCGTCAGCGTCACTGGTAAACAATTATATGGGATCATCCTCTCCTCTTCTCATCTCTCTTCTGCTAACACTAATATCTCTGTCCTGTTGCAGGTATATTCAGAGCACATGTGCCACTTCGGGCGAAGGATTGTATGAGGGGCTGGACTGGCTATCAAACAACATTGCAAACAAGGTAAGATCCTTTAAATTATGAATGCGATAATATATGGCACTGCTCTTTCAAGTTATATTTATTTTTTCTCTGTTGGTACTCAAGTTCTTCGTATCAAATTGTTACTGCAGGCATAGACGGAATAATCAGAGTTTGGATCATTACTGTAGCCAGAAAGAGGTTCTCATACATGTTCGTGCCAGAGATCTGTACTATGTTGATGTTCAACTCTTTTCTATAGGGTTTCGTATTGATAAACTGTCATTTGTTTCTTTATTCCTGTAGTTTCTGAATGTTTTCATTTAAAAAAAAATTGTTATTTTGCCATTTTTATCAACTTAGAATTTTGTTTTTCCCTAAAATTTACTGTTAGTATTTCGAATAGATATGGAACGCGAGAGAATAGCCAAATTCTATTTTAAAGTGATTATGATAGAACCGGGCCATTTATATGCTACCACATGAAAATATTGCACAATTTTTTCGGCGGGTTGTATGAATTGACTAATTAAATCTTTGTTGACCAAAATAAAAAAATATGTGGTTGTACTCGTGGTCAACACCGTCTTTTCGTACCATTAATGTTTTTCATTTGAAAGGCTGAAAATCTCTCTCTCTCTCTCTCTCCTACCAACCATGGCCAAGGTGGAAATTGGAGTTGTAAGTAACTTCGTAATACTATCATTTGATTGGATTGGTAGATCTATCAAAATTAATTTTTTGATACTCCGGTATTATGCTTGGTTATTGGGTGTGCAAATGCTCTACAAAAATAGGCATTCGTCGATTAGTCAGTTTTTGAGTTTTTACTCCTTCAGTACAGGATTTAAGAAATTTTAAGTTTTTACGCATTCAGTACAAGATTTAAGAAAATTTTGTTGATATCTGAAGATATAAATTCTTGCTATCCTAACATATACAAGACCTGAAAATTGATCTAGGATTTTATTTTTAAAACATATCAACATATCAGATGCATATTTTTTACTAGAAAAAAAAAATTGAGTTCCGATTAAGAAAAGTTATCCTTGGTCCTAAAACATGTCAACATTGGTAATTTCATTATCTGGCCATTATGATTCACTCCTTATTTCATTTATACAATTTGAATAAACTTAGGATCAACATTATTTGTTTTCATGATTTATGTATTAGAAAGAAGGCTCATACAGGAAATGACAATTAATAAAAAGATACTAATACAATGAATAAACTAATAATTACAATAGTAATTAACTTATTATGTGCGATTTGATTTCTATAGATACAATTTACTTGCAGAAGCGCAACTAAATCTTTTATTGCAATTTCTTAACCCTTCAAAATTGCAATTCACGTCGAAACTAATAATTCAACCTGATTGATGCGCCCGTACGGTTGAAACAAAGAGAGTACCAAACACATGCAACATAACGCCTACAATAACACGTAGTACCAAACAAAGGCATACAATTGTTTACGACCATCAACTTTTTAACTTTTAAATCCACAAAACATATATGATGTTATGATTTACCCGATGCTAAGATCACACCTTAGCCGAGGTTCAATATCTTTTGGCAGCTATAAATTATTTTTTTTAGATTTGTCTTGTGTTATTGGTTTAGTTTTTTAACTGAGAAATATTAAATATAACCAAAAAAAAAATAATAATAATATAAACGATGATATAGAAAAGTAAAACAATCCAACCAACTTCTCAGTTTAGTTTTTTAACTGAGAAATATTAAATATAAATTAATTGTCGATTCAAAAAAAAAAACGATGATATAGAAAAGTAAAACAATCCGACCAACTTCTCTTATGAGAATTCTCATAAGAGGTTGTTTCTTATAAGAGGACAAAACTGTGAAGATTTAATTTTGTGTGGAACGCGTTTTACTACCGTGGCAACAAACTTGGACGATGACTATTGTGATCACTTAAAATATGTAACCCTTTTTCGTCTTTTTTGTAAATACTTAAATATGACTTTTAAAAAATATTTTTTTTATCTTATTTGAAGCGAAAAATATACAATATCTTGTAATTTTAAAATTCTCTTAAGTCCATTTAAAATTTTACACATCACATTAAATTTCTTAATACGAGTGGTTAGCAATTTCAACATCTCTTCTAACAATTTTAAGGTTCTGAAGCCTCCGGTACCGCACTATATATTTCAAGGTGTGGATCATCTGTCGGGGAGACGTTATCTATTACTCAACATAACAATATTTCAAAAAGTTGAGCATAATTTTACGACACTAAAAGCACATGACCAAAATAAAAAATAAAAAATTAAAGCACATGACCAAAATAAAAAATAAAAAATTCCACAAACCAGAATATGCATTCCTTCTCACTAAGAGAATTAAATATCTTACAATTTGAGATCATAATGAACAAATCTCCAACATCTATAACATACCTATGCTTCACCCCATCTCACTCCAAAAACCATTGGATTTTTTAATTTAAAAAAACAAAAAAGAACGCCGAACTACACACCAAATGCACTTCCTATGTTAGGACAGTACCCCCACTACGCGGCTGAGGGCGCCGTCAAGCAAGTGATGGACGCCGCCTCCGCCATGAAATTCACCGGCGCTACGTCGCCGGCCGGCTCATCTACGACGGCCGCCTTCTGATGATCTAATGACTCGTCATTGTAGATGTCCCACCATTTCTTCACCAGCAATTTTATATCATCCCTATCCATGTGCTCTTCCTTCCCTGTATACCTCCATGGTTTCGATCCCTGCCCACATTTTTTCCCCACCAATTTAATCTTCAATTTCAAGAATAAATTACAAATTCAAATTAATAAATCAAAAAAATAAAAAATTACCGCTGCACAATAATGAACAACTTTCACTTTATCAAGCTCTATATTTTCCGGATGCCTCCACAGCATTGCAAGCACAAGATTGTACACCGACGGAATTGGCTTATAGATATCCCCAAAAAACATGTTCAAAAAATCCTGCAAACGAAAAAAATTCAAATCAAATGATTAAATAAACAACTAAACAAAATACCCATTTTGAGGGAAAAAAAAAAAGTTAAAAATGTAGAAAATTACTTGTTCTGCAAAAGGAGTTGGAGGGGTTATCTTGAGAGTTTGCAAGAGTTCTTGATAAGTGAAGAGATTTGGTTCAAACACAAACATTCCGGCGTTGAAATAAAGCGCCGGCGGCTGACCCATCTCGTCGGCCGGCCACTTCACTTTTTCCGGGCACTGCTGGCAATACCCGATCTTATACTGCGGGGAGTTGCTCCATGTTTTTTCACAAAAACAGTCCATGACGGCGTAGAATTGGCCGTCCGGCAGGTCAAACAGGTGGTCAATGTTGTCGAACACCTGGATGTCTCCGTCCAAATATATCATCTTGCTATACTCCACAAACTGCAATCGGAAAAAATAATTCTTTATGACGAAAATACCCTTTTATTGACTTAAAATAATTGAATTTAATAAACAGAGTTTTTTTTTTGTTCACATAAAAAGCTGATTTGCATTTCCTCGTTCGATACTACAAATGGTTGTTGTTGATGAGACGTGGCAGTACGTGGGGCCAAACGCTGAAGTTGCTGATTTGACACGTGTTCAATTTAAAAATGACACGTGGAAATTTGTAGAAGAGACTGCCACGTAAGACAGAAGAGATAACGAACCTCCCAAATACGAAGCTTGGAGTAGTTGATGACGTAATAAGCCATGGCGAACTGGGTCTGATTTTCCGGTGGGTAAACGGGCACTATTTCTCTGACGATGCAGTCCTGCTCCTCCAGTATACGGCGGTGCTCCGCCGGAACATCCGGCAACACCGCTACCACAAGTGGGTACGCCGTTTTGACCTTCCTTAAACCCTTGGCCAGCCCGACGACACCTTTCACGTAGTCACCGTTTCCAGCCAAGAAAGTGACGTAAGCTCTGGTCATTCGGGTCACGGGTTTCTCCGGAACCGACCCATTTTGTCCAAGATCCGCCGGAGAAATACTTGGGGCCATTTCTCAATCACCGGAGAAATACTTGGTTTCTTGGGAAATGCGAAAGCAAATGCTACTAATTTTGCTTGTTATTGGTGTGGTTTAAAACCAAACGTGAAGCTCAGCCTATATAGAGGTTGGATCAAGTAGAAAATGATAAGTAGAAAATGATGTGTATATTAGGAGAAATTATTGTATTAATGTAATTTTAGTAGCTGATTTTGGATGATTATGGTGAGTTTGTGCCACGTACCCTTGATCGGACGGTGGAAATGGAGAGTGATGTGAGGGAAGGTTCCAGAGAAGGAAAAGAGTAAAAGAAGTTGCGTGGTTTTAGAGAACAGACTAGAAGGTACTGTGAGCTTCTTTCTGTTAATTTTGTGTAATTAATAATAATGGGATAGACTTGTAGGATCTTGAGTCTTCCTATTAATTCCTTAAAAGAATTTGGTACTAGGAGGAGTCTAGGAGTAATGAATTTGCTAAGAATAATATTCGGGTCGTTTTACTGAGATCCGAACAATATAATTCCAGTCATATATATGTGTTTGGTTTTGATGATTTTGATGAATCCCATAGTATCAAATAGGTTTAGCATACCATATTGTTTTTTGATTCAGGTTCTTAATTATCTGTTTATATCCAGTATTTTTTTGCAATATCTGTCGATTAATTCCTAATTTTGCAAACAAATGTTTATGAACAAGTGTTTCAAAAAGGAAATATATCGATATCAGTATCAATGTCATGGTATTATATTAATTCAATTTAATCGATTTGATCATTAATTTTATTGATTATCGAGTTTGAAGTGTGAGAAAAACAATAGTCTTATATATAACAAGGGAAAAAAACTCATTTGAATCATTCCCTTTTTTTTAATTACAAATATCATTTTTCTGCATTCAATTTGTAATTATATATTTGTATAGAAATTATCGAAATTCTATTTTATGTATTAGATTCGTACTAAATCAGTTGAACTTATGTGATTTGGAGTCTTAATGTAATTCTTTAGATTTGTCTAATTCAATTCTTTTCTTTTTGACACTAGTGCAGTGTACTGATAATCAAATTAAGAATGCCAATCTTGATAAATATTTTAAAGATAAAATACGATCATATGTACTTTTGTCGATACCATTTACATCAAAAATAAAATAAAACTATATCATCACCTTAATTTGAATATCCAACAAGTTTCTTTGATTTAGTCGTATTTAAATAATGTGAGTTTGTAGTGTTGAATGGGTTGTGTATAATTAATAATGTGATTGACTTGAAAGTCTTTCTCGCAATGTTCTACATCTTTCTTTGTACATAAAAAATTAAAATAAAAATTTTATCAAAAACCTCTTAAATAAGTGCTTAAATTAATTTTATCATCGTTTTAACTCGATTTAACATTCAATAAAACTGATTTTTAACGAATTAAAAAAAATCAAACTAAAATCACTAATTAAAATTTTATTTGTAATGAACTACAGTTTTTATGTAATAAATCAATTTATATAGAGTTCTAAATTCTTAACTTTTTATCGTAATAAAATTTTCTTAAAATATATACTAAAATATATAATTATGAGAAATCATGTAAAAAACATATTAAACATACATTCAAATAATCTAAAAAATACTTATAAAATTTTTTTTAAAAAAATAACTAAATCGACAAGTCAAACATTATTAATATTTATAATAATTAAAAATATGAAAATTAGTTTAACTTTTATAATTAATTTAAATAAATATACAACTATAAAAAATAGAAGTTGTATTTGGCAGGATAACGAAATTAGTTGTAGTAGAAGCATAACCATATGAGTAAGATTATGTATAAATGAAAACATATTGTTTGGAAGACTAAGCATTCATGTTGTTACTAATATTCAAATAATAATTAATAGAGTCTTGTTTATCAAACTTTGTTTTTGAGAATAATCCATGGTATCTTAAAGATTTAACATAATCTAACATTATCTTCTTGATTCATGTTCTTGAATTCTTTATCTATATCCAATATATTTACATAAATCCCTTTATTAATACCTAATTTGTTAAGAGACGTTGATCTCAGAAAAGTCCCTCAAAAAGATGCTTAAAAAATGAAGTGTTTGAATACCAATACTAGTCTCATAGTAAGAATACCAAATTTACTGATTAGAATCATTCTATTTTCTATAAATATCATGTTTTTGGCATCTTTTTGCTAATTCATATTTGGAGGCTTGTGGAGTCTTCACTCGGTTTTCTCGATTCACCAAGATTTATTTACATTTTTAAAAAAATTTCTCTTTATGACACGTGAGTAGTTGTAATAATGTCAATATATTAATAATAAATATTTGAAATAAGAAGTACGTTACATTCGTTCCATTGATATTGTCGATTTCGCTTTTATTGTATTAAAACATTGTTTTGAAATAATTAAGAAGCACGTTGCATTAATTTCGTTGTTTTTGTTAATAAATATCTTATCATGAGAATCAATTAAAATTTTTAAATGACTATATCTCATATTGTCTCCGGAATACCAAAAACAAATTGAATCGAATGAACTTTAAACGAGCCGAACATGAATTTATTTGGGAATAACTCGATTTATTTACGATCCTACATTCTATAATTAATAAGTTGTTTATATTTTAAATATTATTAGTAAAGAAACACACTAAAGCCTCAAGAAACACTTAATAATGTTTGAAAAAAAATGTGAAGGACATATCGTAGTAGATTAGCCCGGGTGGCGGAGCATTTTGAATTTGTTTCTATCTTTTCGTACTACTCTTTTTTCTTTTTCTTTTATAAATCCGACTATGTCGTTTTGAATTTGTTTCTATCTTTTCGTACTACTCTTTTTTCTTTTTCTTTTATAAATCCGACTATGTCATTTCATATTTTATTCCCATGATATCGTACGTTTCATCTTACGAGAATTCACAACGTGCACAATCTTGATGAGGTCTAAAATTCTTTCTGATTGCTTACATGTAGAGAGAGAAAGAGAAATGGACTTTAAGCAGATATCTTAAGTGATATCTATTGATTTTTTTGGGTACTAATTTTGGACTTAAAATATTTATTTTATTTTATATATATATAAAACAAAATTATAGTCACAAAAAAGTTTATAGAATCTATAATAAAATTTAATTTGTATAACTTTTTAATTATAAATATATGTGTAATTTTAAAATTAAAACATGGTCAAATTGATCATAACAAATTTTTAAGTGACAGTTATTTTATTAGAAATAAAAAAATGTCACCGAGTATGTTAGTAACATTGATGACGACAGTACGTCTCTCACAAAAATCATTATTTTAATCGAGTTCCATACGTGATTAGCATACCAGTAATGTAGAAAAATTGTTAAAATGTGAGAATTTATACGACTTGTTCACGTACTAAACTCTATGGGACACCCGAGCTTATAGCATGATATTTGTGCAATACATATAATTTGTTTTTAAGATAGAAATAGTACCACTGAGTTTAGGTCAAGCAAACTTAATTCGTTTCTTCCAATTTTCAGCCGACAAATTCCTGTAGGAGAATGAATTATAGAAATTCTAGCAAAGATGATATATATTGATGCCATATATACTCCCAATTAACCAGTAAGCAGCTCCATTTTACTTTCTCCGTTTCAAAAATAAAATAATAATAAGATTAAGATTTGTTTCAAGAAAAGAGGAAAATTAAAATACTTTTTTGATTATAATGCTGTATTTTTTTTAATATTTGTCATTATAATATTCTTATTTTATTTGTAGTTGAACATTTATAACAAATTTATTATTGAGAATGTTTTGTTGAAATATATGTATATGAGATGCACACATTTCTTTAGTTTATTGGGAACTAAAACTATATTTATTACATGTTCTTATAAAAACTACAACTCCGCATATACCAATGTTTAGTTGAACATGGTTAGACATATATCTCGTAAAATGTTTAATTTTCGTCACAAAATTAAAGATCTATTTTATTTCATATAGAATAGATTTATAAATTTTTATAATTCAAAATTAAGATAAAAATTTCTTCATACTAACTTCAAAATGAATTATAAGGAAATATATAGAGATTACTCTTAAATATAAGTTTTATATTTTAAAATTTTTACACTGTTGCACAATTAAAATTATAAAATTATAATTTTTCAAATAGTGTTTATGTATATGCTTCTAACTTTGAAAGAGAAAACAAATATTTAAATAGAACATGTTAGAATAAAATTGGAGAATGAGGTGGTAAATTCTGGTCAAGTCAATGAACGATTGTATAAGATTTCAAAAATACTTTATCATCTGATTTGCTAAAGCTGGCCAATGAGAAACGAATACAAGTCAAGATGCATTACAAACCGAAAGTTTTGACTAGTAAGGTACTACATGTTAATAATATATTTTCACCTTTTTCAGTTTCTACTCGGCTTGCCATGGTAAAATTGGAAAGCATGTTTCTCATTTTATGATTTCATATTGTATAATAATAATAATAATAATAATAATAATAATAATAAAATATTATTTGTTATAACGCATTAAGGGACGGAATATTCATCATATTTATGATTAATATTATTGATTCACGAGTATTTTATTTAATTAATCTGTCAAAAGTTTACTTAAAAACTAATGATGTATTCGGACACATCTATAACTAAATGATTAAGAAGTAGGAAATGAAATCAGAGATATGCACGTACCCTCGTCTGGAGTAAAAAAATCGTAAAAATTAACGCTAAACTTCACCCTTAAAAAGTCAATAATTTGTAATTTTATGTCTAATTATTCAGTAATTATTAATTTACTGAATGTAATTAATCTCAATCATGTTGGACATAATCTTATTGAAAAGATAAAACGCCCCCACTGTAATTTACCTCTCACAAAAAAACTATTCCAGAGTTTAAAAGTTTTTTTATCGACTTAATTACCTCAAAGTTATAGACAAGTGTTAATTATCACTTTAGCTAACTCATAACCTCCCTCGAAGTTATAAACAAGTGTTAATTATTACTTGAACTAACCCACAACTTCCCATATTTTAAAAATATTGGTTTCTCATAAGTAATGATTTACCTCTGCATTATTGTAAGCTTAAGTCTACACCGCACAAAATTAAGTCAAGTAGTAGTTGTAAATAAGTAAAGTCCTGCTGCTAATTAATTATTAATCTATGATAAATCAAATTAACCTCGTTACTTTGTCACCGAGTTTCTCCGAAAGTTAAAAAACTGACTTAAACATCATTAAATTTGTTAAACTATTGATGATAAAACTAGACTTTTGTATTCACTCATTCTCTATATATAGAACATACTTAATTTACTCCAGTATAAGAAACACATACTTAATCAAAACAAATTTTGATTACTCTTTTTGTCTCTATTATTCTCTTAATTAATTTCACATATATAGCTAATTAAATTATTTTTCTTTATCATATAATTAGATAATAATATATGGAGATGAAGAAAGGTCCATGGACTGAAGAAGAAGACTTGAAACTCAAAGATTATGTTAACATCTACGGTGAAGGACACTGGACCTCTCTTTCTCAATCTGCTGGTAATTATATATATGTCTTTCTAAATTTGCATGCTCAGTTTTATTTTATTTTAGTATTTTTTGTTAATTAGTCGGTCTTATTCCTATAAATTCTTTTTTATGATGAAATTTAAAATTAATTAATTATCAGGTTTGATTTGCATGGTCGGTTTTATTTTAGTATTTTTAGTTAAATACTTTGTTTTATTCTTATAAATTTCGAATTAATTAACAGGTTTGAATCGAAGTGGTAAGAGCTGTAGGCTAAGATGGTTGAATTATTTGAAACCAGATGTTCGACGAGGAAATATTACCTTACAAGAACAGCTTCTCATCATTCAACTCTATTTGAATATTGGAAATCGGTACATATATTTACTTACTATGTTTTCATTTCTTAATTTAATTACTGATCTTCTTAATTTATGAAACAAAAACTTAAATAAACACAAGAATTTATTGTAGGGTTCAGTTAGCTGAGAATTACTGGCTTACATACTGCCGTACTTGTACAAATTAGGTTAAAACATATAAGTAATTAATGTTTAAAACATCATTACTTAGATTCTAGCTAGCTAGGTATATATACAATTCTCACTACTTAACATCATAAGTATGTTACTTCTTCCTTTAATTTCTAAAAAATGGGAGTTATATTTCAAAAGTTAACTAATAATAATATATAATTTTGCTGAAATATGTGACTAAAAATTTTTAAATTTTATTAATTTCGATCGTAAAATAATTACATTATAAAATACATTAAGATTTTAACAAAACAATTTCTTTATTATATGAAATTTTGTTAAAATTCTTCCCATAATTTGAATTTTAAAATTTATTGTAAAAGACCAAACAAAAGTAGCCAACAATATATGCAAATTTTTCTCACACTTGGAATGACAATTGACATTCTGATTACCTAGCAAGCTCTCATTCAATTCAACCCTGTAAAACTCACTATTAATTTGGTGTACAATTTCCATATTCTGATTCATATATAGCTACATGTTGAAACTGATTCAACAAATCAAATATATGTTAAAGGTGGTCAAAGATTGCTAAACATTTACCAGGACGAACAGACAATGAAATAAAAAATTACTGGAGAACCAAAGTTCAGAAGCAAGCCAAACAACTCAAGTGTGATGTTAGCAGCACAAAATTTAGACATACATTGCAATTTATATGGCTTCCTAGATTGAAAGAACAAATCAATCGGGCCGACATTTCGTGGTCGTCGTCCCAATCTCCACCACCACCCACCGCCACTGTTGCTACTCAGAACCCTAAGACAGCACCACTAGGCCTGCCGACAGTCACTGATTTCGACACCGCGATCACGAATCCCGAGATGACTGAAGATAGGGTTTTGGTGAAGAGTGATCAAGAATATTCTCCTGTTGCTGTCCTGACCAAGGGTTTTGATAAGGAGATATTGGGAAATTCTAGTGAGTGTAGCTGGTCTTGTAATGGAATTTTTGGAGATGGGATTGGTTATGAAATGGAATCATTAATGTCTAGTACTGCCCCTGCTGGGAGTTGTTTATCAGGAGAAATCAGAGAAATGATTGAGGGCAATAATGACAAAAGTACATTGTTAAGTGGAGAAGACCGGTTAGGGGTTTTTCCAGAGAACGATGATATTTGGGACTTGCATCAGCTGCTTAATTATGATTATGAGGATAGTGTTTGTTATTTAAATTGAAGACATATGATTATACAATCTGAATGAATCAGCGATTCTCGTAGTTGTTTTATCCGTTGTTTTGTTTGATCATTTTTAAGTTGTCTCGTATTATTATACGGCATTATAACTTAATAAAGAGTATATATAAATATCAATTAAAATAGTATGTTAAGTCTGCACATATTAGATGGTTATAATATTTGAAAATAATTACATATGAAAGACTATTTTATGTGAAATCGTACACATTTTGAGTCCCTTTTGATATTTTCTTAATTTATCGATGTTAGGGTTTGCATAGTGAGGGAGAACTGGTCAGATACACACTTTTGACACGGTTAAGTTCAATTGTATTCTTTGTATTGTCATCTGGTCCATCTTACACTATTAATATATACTCTAGCCAATAGTACGTTTCCTAACTTAATCATAATTAATTTCATTTATGAATAATCAGTAAAGTTTAACAAGAAGCAATATATGTAACTCATCTGGTCGATGATAATGAGATGATCTGGGAAAGCATATCACCTCAGTTTATATGCAATTTTTTTGCAAATATACAGAGAGAGAGAGAGAGAGAGAGTAATAACAAGGAATAAGTACTTGGTATAAAATTCTTGGAAATTGATCTAGTTCCATTCCTGAATGAAATGTACAGATTAATTGACGTATCTGGAGACATTTTTGCATTTTTTGCAATTTCTTTTTTTTTGGTCAGGAGCAATTTTTGCATTTTAGCTTATTCATTTAAATATTCAAAATGTACCGATAATGGAAATCAAATAAATTCAATAATAATACACTCCTATCTCCACCAAAAGAATTGTTTTACTTTTTGTTTTTGTATAGTCAAAAGACCATCTTATATTTATATTCAAGCTACAGTCAAATAAACCATTTTTATAATAGAAAGTAGTTAATGCTATTAATATTTAGGGAAAATTCTTTTGACGGTCCCTGAATTATATTAATTTTGTGTATTTAGTCTCAAACTTTTTTCGCAACTTATTTGGTACATAAATTTTTTAAAACATGCGCAATCAGTAAATTTCGTCAATATCTCGTTAAATCTAGACAGAAAATACACTAATGTGAGTAATACATTTAATTTTTAATTGAAAAATTCTCTTTTAATTTTTCTGACCAAATTTGTAAAGTTGATATAACTCGAAAACAATCGAAAAGAAAGTTTACATATAAAATAAACTAATAATTTTATTCTTTGAAAATTACATGTGTGATTCGCATGAGTGTATTTTATATATGATTTAACGAGTGATTGATAAAATTTTCTTATTGCGCATGTTTTAAAAAGTTAGTGTACCAAACAAATTGAAAAAAAAATTTAGAGACTAAATATATAAAACTGGTATAGTTTAGAGACCGTTAAAAAAGTTTTCTCTAATATTTATACTGAATTATTAATTGAAAGGAGAATACTTGGTGGATCAGACATCACTGTATCGTCGACTTTAGATATTGAATTATTAATGGGCTTAGGCCTGATTGCACCTTGTGGGCTCTTAATTTTATTTCTTAGCCCTTATTCATTAAGCCCAAATCTGTAGTCTTCTAAGTCATGATAAATTTGTAACATCCCCAAATACTCCTGCTGGATCCATTTTCCTTGGATAGAATTGTAATTTACAGCTTCAGATATATTGGAGTTTAATCTAGGCCAATTCCCGAATATGATTCCACCATGAAAATAGTTGAGTGTCAGTAGTTTCAATATTTCCTATTAAATTTATGTCATTATATTATCATGTATAATATTTGGAAAAAATTATACAGTGAATAATAATATCATATATTGCTCGTGAATTATTTTTATTTTTTGATACTGATAGGAAATTTTCTAATAAATCTAAAGCTAAATGAGTTTAAAAAAAAAAAAAGACTATATTCCTAGAGCGTAAAATTATGATTTTTATGAAGATAGATATACTATTTACCTATACATACATACATACATACATACATACATACTATGTATATATATGTATATATATATATATATAACCACAACCAAATCATAGATATTGCATATATATTAGAAAATTTATTTTTAAAAAAATCAAATGCAATTTTTGAAAGAAACAAAAATCTGAAGGAGTATATAAAAGAATGGCAGAAGAAATTATAGAAATCTAACAGATAAATTATGGCAAGAGATTGCTACATTTCTCTTACAGGAGAGAGAAACAATTCGAAAACCATGAAATCTTTTTCCATGAATTTTATTTTCATGGGCTAAATAACAATGACCCTTTCTCATTAAGTATAATATTAATTGATTTTTTTGAGGAACAGGGAAAGTAGCAGATTGTATCATGATACTCTAGGGCCAAATGCACATGTCCTCCATCTGCCATATCTGCAACTCCGCTTCTTCTACACATGAGAAATCATCATACTTCTCTGTTTCACCTCCATTAGCAGCAACTTCTTCCAAAACTTCCTTCCCCTGAGAATAATAATACGAATCGCCGCCGCGACCTCGAACTAGAGCTTCCAGCAGCAACATTAAAGAAGCCATATATATAGTTTTCACAAACCTAAATATTTCCTAGCCCATCTATATATAACCTGATTGTGATTCATCTTTTGTGCATGTATTATTTATTTTATATATAATCTGTTCTGATTCTTTTTTCTTTTTCTTTTTTTCCTCTTATTAATAATTTATTGTGCTTGGTTCAATTTTTAGCATAAATAAATATATTAGGTGTGACTAATATTGTTGTGACAGATGGGTTTAAAGTTAATTCACAAGAAACATTAGATGCATGTACAAATTATAAATTGTTAGGGAAATAGTAAGTTTTTGGACAATTTGAAGTGAGATAGTTTCATGAAATTTGTGCCACTACAAGTTTTTTTAGTCGGTTACCAAATTAAAGTTTCCTTTACATGAGTCTATGGTTGTTGGACAACTTCATACAATAAGAGAGAGCTAGTCATCTGATTCTAAATAGTTTTTAACTTACTATTACTATTAAATCAGCCCTACTTTTAGAATTTTCTCACCAAAAATTAGAAATCATCACCTCTATCTTTAATTCAATCAAGTTAACTTTTTAAATTAGAAATGAAAAGAAATAAAATTAAAGGACTACACAAATATATTATCCATCAGTTAACAATTTGGTAAGATTTGCGACATTATATATCCATCGGCAGCATCTATATATTACTTGAAAAGCAACTAAATGAAAATTCTCCAATAAATAGTTCAAAATGATGAACTGATTGGGATCAACTGATTATCTTACAAAATAATTCAAGATTTAAAAAAAAAAAAAAAAGAGAACAGAATTCATACAATATTTTCTCTCAAGAGAATTTCAACTAATGGACTGGACAAGCTCCACTAGTCAGGCCATCTAATGAATTGATCGACACAAATTCACACTCTAAATCCTACAAAAAAATCACCCCCCGCTCCATGAATTAACACAAATCACCTTCAAAATCTATGCAAATATACTACATAAACAACTCTTTCATTAACCTCATTCCTAATCCCTACTCCTAACCATGAAATTGGATTAAATCGAGAATCAGGTAATAGCGCAGTGACACTTGTCGTCTGTAATCAGTCTCGCGATTTGTAATTTCAGTCCAATCATTTCTTGTGTGACTATGTTCTTTTCCCTCTTCTTTGTTTTTGGCAAACAAATAAACTCAACATTCTGCAGTCTTATCAACATGATTGTAATACTTGAAAAGATCGAGACGTCGATCTGCCAAACGTAGAGAATATGCAGCTTTTTTGTATTCACCCCAAGTGAAAGGCTTGTAAATGCTTGGACTTAAGGGCGAGACCATTTGGGGCAAAGGCGAGATCAATGAATCAAGTGAAGGGGCCCCAAAATACATCATTGACATTCTTGACTTTGTAGAGTTTGCCATCACTCTATGTCTCACGCTCATAAATCTTTCATTTGTCAAAGCCTAAATTAAACAAAAAAAATGTAACAATATCAATAAATGTACAACCACAAAAAAAAAAAGAGTAAAATTACTAAAAAGAATAATACTACAGTAAGGTTAACGGCAAAATTAAAGTATTGATTACCTGTAAAGCATCACCAACGAATACGCAAAATTCAGCAGGGTTAGGAGGAACAGGAATCCAAAGTCCATCAGAGGAGTAAATTTGAAGGCCACGCACACCGTTGGATCGCAAGATGGTCAACATCTGAGGGTCAGAATGCTCTCCAAATCCGACTCTGGAAGTATTAATATTACTATTGTTCCTTGGAAACTTGGGCACTGTTGTTAGATTCGAAACCTTTTCATTATTATTATGATTATAATCAACAGGAGGATAATGATTCACTCGAAAACATGAATCACCATCCATATCTTTGATGAGCCTACTGAATACAGATTTGTCCGAAAGATGTAAGCCTTCGGCCACATGATCAAGAATCTCACAGCACAGGTCGCTTACAGCTTCTACATAATCATTCACAACACAACTGCATCAACCGCAGGAGAAAATGTTAGACAAAGAAAAAGATTAAGATATATTATCATTTTTCTATCAGCTTTATTTGTTGTTTCATCTTTTTAATAGCTAAGGTGCTTTCAACATCAATGATAAGGAAATAACAAAATAAATATTAATTTTATAAACATGAAACAGGGGATGAAATATTTTTGGAATGATCAAATCTGAAATGATTGAAGTGAAATGAGAATCTGAATTGATTGAAGTGAAATGTGATGAAAAGAGATTCCATATTTTGGACTCAATTCTGGCTAGTAATGGAGCACATTCATTTACAGCCTGTTTGGAGTTTTTGTTTGAGAATAAAAGAAAAGAACGAGAATAAATGAGTGTTGGAGAGTTTTTTTTAGGGGAGAAAAAAGTAACTTTTTTTTTCAAAATTTTCTCTCCAAAGGAAATAAAATTAAAATAGCAATTTTACCTTTTAAACTTAATAATAAAATCTTCCTTATTTCATTCATATACTACCAACTACCAAGTTTTTTCTCTCTCCCAAAACTCTCAAACAAAGAAAAATAATTTATAAATATACTTTTTCTCTCTCATTCTATTTCATTCTTCTCTTTTACCTTTTTTTTACTTCTCACTAAAAACTCTTAAACACTATGTTAACCTTTCCTCGACTAAGACAAGTCCTATACTTGTCCCCTAAATTTGGCCAAATGCACACATGGTGGGTTCTTAATTATTCTTTTGATTGATTAAACGACTAGGTTATCATTGATTTGCTTACCGTTTTGCTTATTTAGTTAAATAATACTTGATTCTAATTTTAGTGCTAGACAGCTACAACTGTTTGGTTTGAAAGTTAAAACTCCAAAGAGAAAAAGCAAGTTAAAACGAAGGAAGGAATCACTGCCAAATATAATAACCAATAAAAATGTTTTAGTAAAAAAAATGACCAACTAAAACTTATCTTTAGTTCTAAAAACGGACATAAATTTGAAAACTTACATTTTACGTACATTGTTGAATTTGGCTTATTGTTCTGTTCTCTCCGTCTCGAAAATCATTTCCTTGTTAGTAGGAGACACTTAAGAATTAGCTGGAATTTTAGTTTCCACTTTCCACCGACCATGAGTAAAATATTTGCACTCCTACTACTTTTTTGAATATTTTTCAAAAATAATTATCAGTAGTAAGATAAAAAAAAATGTGATGCAGGCTATACTCTTTTATTCTAATTATAACATTCCATTTATATTTATTTTCAAAAATTAGTATTTTTTGAAAAATATTTGAAAATTAATAAAGATACATATATGTATATATTTATGTGTAAAGATTTATTCATATTTGTGTATATCTCGGCTTTAGTTTAAATTTTTTCAAACATGTGAGCTTATTTCATAATTAAATCTGGTATCCACTAGCACTATATATTTAATCATTGTAAGATTCGCAACGGTTTTAGTTATAATTAGTCTAGTACATATTCAATTATTTGATTTAAGTTAATAACTATTTAAAAAGAATAATTAAAAGAGAGAGTTTCATATTAAATAAAGGCAGGCCGGGGGTGGATAAAAATAAATATAAGGACTGCAGGTTGCAAATTGACATATGATATATTGATAATACTCCCGCCCTCCGCGTTATGGGGTTTTGTGCACGTGTAGAGTATTTGACTAGAATTTTCCTTCTTTTTTTTTTCTTTTTTTTTTAAATTTAATGTGAAGAATTGACTAGAAGTTTCGCTTTTCTAGTCCTAGTCATTTTCATTGGCCGACCACCAAACATTACGCACCACATGATCTCATGATTTTTATTTTATGGAGTATATTTCTAGAATCTCCAATTATTTATTCTCTCATAGATTAGTATAGCGACCTAAGACTTATGGTGAGCTTCTTTTTTTATATTATTATTTATTTATTTATTTTATGTAGGAGCAATGATGTTTGTTAATGTAATTTAAAAGTAATGTTTTCTTCATTAATTATATTTGAAAATAAAATATGTTCTACGAAAATAGTTGCATTTGCTTAACTTTTTATTATAATATTACAAGCAGTAATCGAACATTAACAAATTTTATGATTTTTTTTATTTTTAACTTTTAATCAAAAATATAATATTAATATTTGTAAAAAAATTAAAATGCAACTCTTTTAATTTTATGGAATGGAGACAATAATATTTTTGCATCAATATTTTACTTTAATAAAAATTTGAAAATAATATAAATGGGTCAGTAGCCTCTCTAATTATTAGTAAACTAGAGAATGAAGAAACAACTAATTGTTATGGGAATAAAATTCAGGTGCTGAAGACTTGTAAATATAGCATAATTTGTATTGTGCATGTCTATTCGATTGAAAAATTGAAAGGGAAAGTTTTAAACCGAAGGTCAAAAGATATATTGTTAAATGATTGGAAAGCCCATTTCTTTTGAGATGAAATTTATAGATAATTTCATGGCAGTAGGAACCATATATATACTATTATATTAAAAGATTGTTCTTTAAAAAATGTAGCTAGTTGTTTATTAGGTAGACCAGCTGTAAGGTTGTTCAACACTACAAAGGTTCTCGGATTGCATTGTTAAAAAGTTGACTAATTAAACAATGCCTAAAACAAGAAAGTTGACATCAACAAATTTCCGGAGCAAATTAGAGAATAAGCAACTTTACTATACTGTAGTGACAGACGACAATTATAAACAAATAGTGCATGCACCATCAATATATGTGTTGTTATAATATATTAATAACAATATTTTTTTTGTTACTTACATATTTTTGCAATTATATTTAAATTTGCGTCTCAAGTTAAAATCTACATTTAACTTTTCCAACTTAATTTGTATAAGCACCTTTATAGTCATCGGGAGTTGTTAATAAAAAAAGTGTAATGATAAAAATATCAACTTATACACAAATAAATATGTACAAACTGATATGAACCATAAAAAACCTATATTTTAATAGTTAATGATTCAAAATTTAGCACGTATATTTGTGTACATTCGTCTGTGTAATTTATCGGTGTCTCTAGCGTTATTGTTAAGAGAGAAAAAAACCATTTTATCCCAATGCTGCATGCCAATTAAAGAATGAAGAGCATTTAAAACATACCTAAATTTTGTTGGATCATCAGCAATAACTTGTGATCTTTTGTCAATGGAAGTAGCATCAGCTTCAAGGAGGAGATACTCAAGCTCACCCTTATCACCATTGAAGCCGATAGTTTTGCAGCCGTAGCCGAAAGGAGTAGGCGGGCCAGCTAGCTGTTTGCTCGAAGCCGGCTTGGAGAAAAAATCAATACATTCTTGTTCAATTCTTGAAATTATTTCACTAGAAACTCCATGGTTAACCAGCTTGAAGAAGCCATATTCTTCACAAGCTTTGACAATAAGCTTTGAGACTAAAGACTTTTCAAGAGAAAGATCAATGGTTGGAACTCCTAAGGCTTTGCAAGTTTTTTTGCTACGCATGAGGTTTGTAGATGGCACAACCATTTTGTAATTTATATATATCCGTGTGTGTGTGTATTTTTGTGTGTGTATGTGTTTCTATATATAGATATATAAGTGCTTCTAATGATGGAAGATGGGGAAGAATAAAATGATTCTAGTAGTTTGAAATAGAAGGGAGAATCATAGTTGTGGTCATCTATTTATATAGACGATAGGTGGGAAAGAGAAGGAGAGACATTGATGCTCTAACATAACATTGTAACAAACTTATATCAAAAAGGTGTACCGGCCTTCAATTATATTAAGGGATGAGAAAAAATATAAGTAATTTAAGAAAGAGTCAAGAGTTGTTTTTGGAATATTATTTAATAACGATTTCTTGTTTAATAAATTAATCATCACAATTTACGCGTACATAACTATAAAATATAGGGTGCAAGTAATTGGATATGTAAACTATTCGGAAGCGCATCAAAGGGGTGTAGAATTTAAATAATTAGTACTAGTTAACGAATGTTTCTTTTTATTTTATTCGTATGAAAGGAAGAAAATAATTTAAGATAATATTTATGTAAGCTTTTTTTTAATTTAATAAACTTTGGGGGGCAAAAAATGTTCATAAATCTTATGAAATTTATAATTGTTTATACTTAATATTAAGTGAGGAATGAAAAGGCTTTAGGCTCTTCACAACAGTTTCCCTCAAGAGATTTTCTATTTTATAAAATTAAGCCTAACTTTTTATACATATATAAATTTTCTATTTATCTCATCTACATTAGATTCTCTAATATATGGCACACCATAATAAAAATAATAATATTTAAACTTTTATCATTTATACTTGTTAATTTTTTAATTAACAGATAATATGTTATTATACATTAATATATTATAAAATAATATAATATTATGGTGTTTAGGAAAAGTGGTACGATTCGTCTGATCGTAGTAGTAAAAGAAAGAGGTGAGGCCAATTAAAGTAAAAAATATCTTTCCTTTTTTGAGACCTCAAATAGTTAATGCTCGGTAGGAGTGATAGCGGCCGCTTGTCTCTACTTTGATACAACCAACGCCGTGTATTCCTACGGTCCCCAGTACGCGGTCGTTTGACTTTTTCTCCGTTAACAAGTCAGATGTCGACTGTGATCTTTGTTCTACCGGCAAGGCGGCCTAATTGATAAATTAAGAAAAAATATAGATGAGTAAATTATAGCGATAATTTTTGTTGAGAAAACTTTTATTACCATTAATTTACCCTTATAAAGTCAAAATATATTTGCAATTCAATTTAAAGCAAAAGATAACACTTATTTCGTGGTAGTATATGTATATATACACACACTATAGAGAAATGGAAGAGCGAGGGAAAATATTCTTTCATACCACTCTATGTACGAGTTATTACTTATTACTATACAATTCTCTTCGACAACTCATGTGCCTCTTATTCTTTCCCATTGGCGAAGTAGTAGAGGACACCGGTTACGTACCAACTAAGCAGATCATATTGGTTAATAAATTATGAAGACCAATTATACGTACCAAACTAGATAGATGTAATTTTGGGAACTATATTATACATACCAAACTAGTTTTAATATGCCAATAAAGTTAGTTTAATCAGTAAGATTCCGTAATTATTTTCATTAAGTTGATATTTTGAGTGAGATCGTGATTAACTCAAGTGGTTAGAGCACACTCCATATATTCAAAGGATCGTAAAAATTGAGTGAGATAAAATAAGTGATAATTAGGTTAGTTGTATAAGTAATTTCACTGATAAAAAAAAAAAGTTGATATTTTGAGTTTAAGATTTATTTGTCGTCTTTTTTGTTAATAATATGTAAGTACCACTATAAATCCTTAAAAAAGTCAACGCCATACACTATCCCTAAATTGAAAGAGTTTTCAATCACCTAAACTTTATGTTAACAATATGACATACATGCGCGAGCACACACACACACATATGTGTGTGTGTGTGTACACGTACATGTAAACACACTCATAATATATATAGGATTTAACATACAAACTACCAATTCAGTAAGCGAAATTTTCATTAATTCCATTTCAGTACTAAAATTTTGATTAGAGTTTAATTTTTTCTCTTAAGAAATACTAAAATATCTTTTTTTCATATATATATATATATATATACACACACATATATATATGGTGCATGATTAGAGACAGAATTGGATATTAATGTTTCATTATTATTTTTTTGTTAGAGGATTAGGATATAACTTGCAAATGTACATACTGTGTTTTAGAGAAGACTTATATGGTTAGTTACAGATTATCCAATAAAAAATATAATTAATAAGAATTGAATTCTGAACGTTATTATAATACTGCGTACTTATTACTTTCTTTAACGAATCAATTAGTAATTTTTAATTTATCAAATATGTGTATCTAATTGTATTGTCAATTGTCTGTCTCATCATTGGCCCATATGGTATATTTGTCCGGTAAATTTCATCTTAAATGTTAATAATTTTAAATTATTATAATATAAATAATCCTGTCAAAATTTTTAAAAGTTTTAAAATAAGCGGATGAATTATGAGAACTGGAAAAAAGCGACATTAGTTTTTATGTTGGTATCTTCAAAAGTTTGTACGGGCGTGAATGCATTAGAAAGTATGAAGCTAACATGCCAATAATAAATGAATGGGCACAAAATTATACCTTTTGTGAAGAGCAAAGTGATCGTCAAATATTTCTTTACAAGAGAACCACTTGTTCTATGTTCTATGTCCATAGGATATTAATTATAGCTAGCTAATGCTACTCCAATTGTAGGGGTGGCAAAAGGGCAGACAATTTGCATAGTATTATTCATTATTGTAAAAGTTTTCATTTAAATTGATTAATGATTTTGTGTAAGCGTTAGATGATCATCTATCGCTTAATATATTATTCCGCATATTTTTTTTAATTTCAAATAAATTTTTATTTAAACGTTACACGATTCTTTACTGACTGAGTCTGTCTAACATTTACAACGTTGATATTGTTGGAAAAAAAAACATAGAACCAACAAGAAACTAACTAAGTGCGTCATAGTTTATTACGTTAATTACTTGATACATTTAATTAACCTTCAAATTACTTTGTTAAGGCCTTCTTTTATGGTAATTGTCACCCATGGCATGGCCGGCTACCGTTAAACAGGAGACAAAGGTAAGTGGAACTTTATAGTTTTTATTTTTATTTTTATTTTTTGTGGGGTTCCCTTAAGATCATCCGTGACAAAGAAAAAGTGGAAGTTGATTTTATGGCAGATGAATGTAGAATCTAGTACGGCGCAAAAAAATAAACTAATAAATATAAGCCTTAATTTATTCATGGCATAATAATGGATTGATCATTGTTATCACATGGGTTACCCAAAAATTTCATAATATGGGACCTTTTGTCAATATGATTTTTCAGTACTTTAACTTACTTGAATAGTAAGAAGTCAATTATTTGTGTTTTGTGTTCTCAGTTCAAGTATAAATTCAGTTATTTGAGTTTCATTTTCTGGTAATTCCCTTTTTCTTTTTGGTAAGTCCTTTTTTATTTTGAATTGTTACTGTAATACCCGATTTTAGGGAGATCAAGGGAGGAGAGAAATATTGGTCATCTGTATTTGTTACCGTTAGAAAAGATGCATCATATTTTGTATACTCCGAATAATCATCACAGCAAATATTCTGCTGCATGCCTCTAGTAACCTTGTACAACATAAAAACAGCAGCTAATACTCTCAACACTATTAACGTAAGAATAAAACTTTGTTTCCGTTTCCATATTAACAAACTCAAAAAATACATAATGACAAATAAAATTGATGGATCTCATTGAATAAATGAAAAAAAAAAATTATTCACATGTCAAATTTTTTTTTTTAATTTATCTTGTAAGTTTGTTTATATGCAGATATTTGTTTTTAATATAATCATTAGAATTTTAATATAACCAATAAACATTGTGATTGTAAATAGTTTTGTAACCACAAAGTTTTTTATGCACATGTAAAATATAGAAAACGCAAAAAATAAATGAAAGTGATCGCACAAATTAATATAAAGAGGGAAGAGAGAACATAAATCTCATATATAAATGTAAATTGGTTAATTGTTGATGAAAACAATCGTTTATTTATTTTCTTTAAAATATAAAATAAAACCAAGTGAATCTCCATTTATTTAAGTTTTGGCACATAGAGAGACAACCTATGAAATTCAAACACCTCAACTACATCAGTACGAGAATTGAATGAAAAGTCACTTGAATACCCACAGAAGTTCAGCGACAGGAATAGTCTATTACTGGCAGTGATACAGACTCCACCAACATGGTGTCGGTGCGCCGCCAGCTCGAACGCCTGAGTCGTGACCTGAGACTTCCGATCATCTCTCTTCTCTCTGCACAATATCAGCAATACGCATAAAAGTCGTTTCAGAACTCCCAAAAATCTGGCAAACTGCGGTCCAAATGTGCCGACGTAGTAACGCCCACCAACTGTTCGATCAAATGTCATGCTTAGAAAATTGTCGCCCGTTGTCTACCACGCATTCATGCCCATGCCATATCACGATACGGTTGAATTAATGCATTACAGAGACCAATTATTCAGTTTACATCGTCCCACATGCGTCGAGATCGGGCTATTCCTTCAAGTTTGGGGCTTGTACCAGTTCTATCCCGGAATGCCACCGCAAGTAACCAGAGGTTTGAAAGCAATTAGACATGGTCACGGCATATCATTGCATTGGCTGATCCATATGACATGGTCACGGCATGATTACTCTTTGACATTCTATACAATGCCATTTATGTTGACTTAAATTTTAAAGATTTTGAATGTTGATAATGTAAATTATATTATTTGAACTTAAAATCTTTAAAATTTAAGTCGAAATAAATAGTTTAATAATATAAATTAAGTGCAACGACATTCTTATTTTCACTTAATTAATATTTTAGTGCTCTATGGTACTAAATAACAAAAAATATTAATGAAAATTTTATATTCAAAACTTTCATAACTAATACAAAAATTAGAATGCAATAAATGAATATATCATATATTCATAAAAATTATCTCCGTTTCTAAAGGAGTGTAACAGTTATTAAAAAACGAATGTCAAGAAGAATAAAAACCAATGTAGTATCTGATTCAATTACCCATTAAATGAATGATATTAAAAAATATGGGACAGATTTTGTTTATATTAGTCACTATGTACGCCCCCACCTTGTACAATAAATAAAATAATAAATGGTACGGAGTGTGAACCGACGAAATCCCTCATAGGCAAAGACTGCAGGCGCCTTATTGCCTTTTCAAATTAACTTAATTAACAACAATAACAATAATTTCACATTCACCACGCGGTACAACTTGCATAGACAGAGCAGAACACACATGTGTATATACAACAGGTATGTAAATACAAATGGAGACAGCCAGCTTGTGTTGTAGCTACTCCTACTCCTACTGATGGTCAACAACATAACTATGTATGCAGAGAGATAACTGTTTAGGTATGTACGCACATTTCTATATATGTGTGTGTTTCTTGTGTGTGTATTTCGTATATACACTTATCATCGTCATAAGACCTATTTCTTCATAATCTTGATCATTGTTAGTATATACTTAACAGTATCGTAAAAATATTTTGAAAAGTGTTCTGAAAAGATATTATTGTTCAAAATTAAAGATGTTTTTTAATTTTTAAATTAAACGATAGCATACTAAACTTCAAAATTAATGTTAATTTAATTAATTTTAGTTGATTCAATTATTATACTCTTATAAATTGTTACAAAATAATTTACATCTCAATCTTTCATCAATCGCATTAATTTTAAAATTTAATATGCAATCGTCTAAGTAACTTAAAATGTTAAGAAATATTTCTTTTAAACATTAAGAGCTTAAAAAGAAAATGCATCTAATAAAACTTGGAAGGTAGGGAATAGTGTCTCTCGATTATTAATTAGGACATTGTACCTTACAGGTCTAATAATAGAATATAGAGTATTAATGGTACAGAATATATGTCGTGGTCGGTGAGATGGTGCAGATGCTATATACCCGCCACTCAAATCTGGTCTTTTTGTTTTTCGGTGCATGTATCAGTCCTCGGCCAGCCTAATACGGTTGAAAACTCATCCTATCCATATTGATATATGTAAGAAGAAACTTTTACTTTCTTTTTTATTTGTTAGTAGATACGGTTGAAAACTTTTATTTGATTTTTCTACATTTTCTTTTTCAATTTAATTTTTCTACATTTTCTAACTATACCTTTTTAAAATTTGAATCTCAAATGGTAATTTAATTTTGAATTTTCAAAGAAGTTTATGTTCAAGAATGTTAGTTAAAAATAAATTTCTCTATTCGTTTTAAAATTAGAGATACATTTCTTTTTTAATTTAACATTTTTTGTAGAACTTAAAATAATTAGAGATACATTTCTTTTTTAATTTAACATTTTTTGTAGAACTTAAAATTTCATTGGTGATATGAATTTGTAAACATATCAAAGTATAAAAGTTTATATATAAGAGTATTTTTTGTATATTTTATGATTTTTATTTTTAACTTTTTAAAAATAAAAAAATAATATAATTTTAAATTATAAGATTTCGTAACCTATATGTTATGTGAACTGAAATGTATTTTGGTGCACAATGATAATTACTCAATCCCTCCTCATATCTACTCATTTTAAACACTTCGCTCCATTAGTCAAGAACTTCAAATAGCCAAATACGCAAAAAGGACAGAGGAGCATTGGGCCCCAAAACCTAGAGATAGAGGTATAATATTTTTTATCTAAAGGTAATACAGCTCCATCAACTTATTGCTAGACTATTGAAAATTTATATTTGACACCTTAATTGATGGATATATCTCGGCGAAATATAGTCAAAAATTAACTTGAACATAAGAGAAAAATAATACTATCATCAGTTCTAAACTTAAAACATACATTTTGACTTTTTAAAATTTTAAATTAACATCAAATTAATTGATTTTAATTAATATAATTATTTTAAACTTATAGTTTATAATAAAAATTTTTGATTAAAATATAATTTTCACGTAGAACTATTATAGATATTATTAATTTTGAGTTTTAATATACAGTTTTGGTTTCAAAGTATTAAAATGTATCTCTAATTTAACAATAAAAAATATTAGACTTTTGATTAAAACCACATGGAATATGCAATATTATAAAGAGATACCACAACACCCACGAGGCTACAACCGACTATCAATCATATCTTCATATATATATATATAGGCTTCAAAAGTCGAGATTAGTTCCAAATTTCCAATTATTTATAGGCTACTTCATGTGACTTTTTTTTTTTCAATTAATTATGCCATATTTAAATCAAACTAAATTATCACCAACAGAATTGTTGACTCTCAAGGCAATAACAATTGCAGTTTTATTTAAAAAATGTATGGGGCAGTTTCTTTCATGTTAGGGCTTGACAATTGGCAATCTTATTGTGGTGTGGCCGTGTGGCTGTTGATGGTATTTTATTGGTAGAAGTGATGATGCTCTTTTGCTAAAAAAACAAAATTTGTTTGAAGTTATTTAATTTCAACTTGTTTTAAAGAAGGTATAGTTTTACTCGGAGGATATTTTTCTTCATCAGGTAGATTTGTTGTTGATTTTTTTCTAATATTCTTCAATTTGACAAGTTTGTTAGGATTATTTATTTTTTTTAAAAATTTTCTAAAACCGATTCTTATTTTAACTTTTTCCTCTGTTCTTTTGTAATTTACTTAATTTCAAGTATCTGATATCGAGTATTTCAATAGTAAAATTATATATTTATATTTGCCTTTGCTAGAAAAATTAGGTCTTACATTCATAGAACGTGAGTAATTTTATGGAAACTTAATAATAACAACTTTTTTTTTGTATTTAAATAATTTGCTACATATATTTATGTATATTTATAAATAAAAGTTATTGATATTTATAATATTTCGGGCCAATGTCTAGCCGGTACTTAAAATTAAAAATTTGTCCCTTAAGTCATATATTATTCTTATCATGTCATTGAAATCTAATTACATTATTATTTATTTATTTAATTATATAAGTTTATTATTTTATTATAATTGTTTAATATTGCCTCAATTCATACATCATTTCGGTTAATACTCAACCACTCAGTTGTCTTCCACCCAATCACCCCCACTAGACCCACCCACCTCCACTAACCTTACTGGTTTCGACAAAAATATCTTATTACTTAAACTTCATGCCTAAACACCTCCACACCCTGTACGCATGTTAACCTTATTGTTTTCGACAAAATTATTTTTTAATCTAAATTTCATACCCAAAACATCCATACACCCTCATTACCTCTACCCCCACCCCATCCCACCTACCCCCACTAAATTTAATTATTTTTGACAAAGTTATCTTATGACCAAAATTTCATGCCTAAAACAATCTCACGCCTTCACCCGCTCCTACCCCACCCCCACTAATCGTACAATTTTTGAAAAAATTATTTGATGGTCAAAATTTCATCCCAAAATAATCTCACACCCTCAACCCACTCTATACACTTTCATCGCGCCCCCACCCATCTCTCACTAACCTTATTGTTTTTGACATAAACTTAATCACCCCCACACCATCCCCACCCTCATCCCTCAAACTTATTGCTTTCAACAAAAGTATCTTACAACCTAAACTTAATTTCAGCATTTGTCTCCCCGTACACACACACCACACTCACCTCAATCTCCCCACCCACCTAACAGTTTTAGTATTTTAACAAAATTATCTTACAACCTAAACTTAATCTTCCAAACACGCTCACACTTTCACCCACCCCTACTCCACTTACTAAATTTATTTTTTTAAACAAAATTACTTTATAATTTAACTTTTATTCTCTTAACTTCCTCGTCCGTCCAACCCCACTATTGACATGTCATCCCATACTCCACCACAAATATTTTGTTGACATCTCCTTTATAATCATATAATTTTGTTGAAAATAGTATGGTTAGTGGAAGGGGTGCAGGTGGAGCGGGGTAGGGGTACGGGGTACGAAACGAGTGAGGGGTGTAGAGATGTTTGAAGATGAAATTTTTATCATAAAATAAGTTTGTTGAAAACCATAAGGTTAGTGGGGGTTAGGGTGGGAACAAGTGATGTGTGAGGGGGTGTTTGGATGATAAAATTTATGTCATAACTTAATTGGGGGCGGGTGAAGTTGTGATGATGTTCTGAGATGAAATTTAGATCATAATGTAATTTTGTTGAAATAATATGATTAATAGAGATGGGGTGGGTAGAGGTAAGGGTGAGTGAGGGTGTGATGGTGTTTTGAGATTAAATTTAGGCTACAAGATAATTTTGTCAAAAAAACAGTAAAGTTAGTGGAGGTGAGGTGAGATGGGGGTAAGGGTGAGGGTGAGGGTGTGGTGCTATCTTGGGATGAAATTTAAGACATAAGATAATTTTGTCAAAAATAGTAAGGTTAATGACGTATGGTAGGTAGGGGTTGGGGGTGGGGTATGGGCAAGTGAGGGTGTGGGAGTGTTTTGGTTATGAAAATTTAGTTATAAGATAATTTTGTCGAAAACGGTAAGGTTTAGTGGGGGTAGAGGTGGGGGTTAGGGTGGTGAGGATGCAAGGATGTTTTAAACATGAAATTTAAGTCATAAAATAATTTTGTCAAAAACAGTAAAATTAGCGTGGTGGCGGCGGCGAAGGTTTGATAGGGGACGGGGTAGGGGGAGTGCAGTGTGAGGGTGCATGGGAGCTTTAGGATGAAATTTAAATCATAAAATAATTTTGTCGAAAACAATAAAGTTAGCGGTGGGGGGCGGGGTGATGAATGAATTGTGTGGTTGGTAGGTGAGTTGGAAAATATATGTATTTATATTTATGTTAGCATACATATTTATATTATATATAATTAATAAATATAAATATATTAATATACTAAGTTTAAGTTTATGACATAATAAAAATATAGTAAAACTTAAGGAATAATATTTTTATTTTTGGGTACCGATTGGACATTTACAATAATATTTCTCAAAGTCCGGCACGGACTACGTAACCTCCAATCAAGTTTGGGCTTCTAACAATCAAGATTGGGTTTCTAACAATCAAGATTGGGCTTTTAACCAGACTTTTGAACTATACTTGTTTGGTATGTACTATGGAGTCTGTGGACCGTTACCATCGGACAATATGAATATTCATGCATCAAACTTATAGATTAGCTTTTTTATTTTTTTTGGTAATAAAACTTATTGATTAGTTTGGACTATTACGTATCAACCCTTTTTTAAGGAAAATTTTTAAGTTGATTGAAAGATTTTTCCATAAGGCAAGACATATCCGCTAAGAAATAAAGGGATTGAGCTCACCTCTATGCTATTCATATTATTGGTACTCTATATCTCAACCACAAATAAAGTAAAATTAAATAAAAATAAAATTTAGTAAAGTAGATTACTGGTTCTAACGTAAAGTATGAATTGAATGAAATTGGCATATAACGGAGTTCAATCAAAAATATGGTCGAGATAACTTGAATTGTTAAAAGAACGTTTGTTAAAAATTATCAACTAAAATGATTTAATTGACGAATTATGTAAAAAGAAAAATATTATAAAGTAATTATAAATATTGAAAACCGATTTTAATATGAATTTTAATGTAGACAAACAATTGAATAATTAACTTAATAAACAACGACAAAACTATCAATTATTTTTTGGAGTTGGCATAACATTTAGTGTATCCCCTTGAGGCTTAAAACTAAGTTATGTTTTAGGTTGTTCAAAATTCATATTGGTCCACTTATTTTTTGTTAAAGTAAATCTTTTAGTTGTTATCGATACTCTCGTTGCGATTTTTCAAAAGAAGAATGGAGAAAGTATAGATTAATAATCAGAATTTTAAATTTTGCAGGTTATATTAAACAAAAAAAAATCTTTAAATTGATTGTGGATGAATGTGTTAGCTATAAATAATAGTTGTTGGTCTTTTGTGCGGAAAAAAAGAATTAATGATATTAATTTCTCATACAAGATGATAATTTGAGAGAACATTTGAACAACGATAAATATTTTGATAATACATAAAAAAGACTATTATTTATGAAAAATAGTTGAACGGTAATAATTTATATGAAAAATATTTGACTAAAATATAATATATTTCATTAGGGAAAATTCAACGTGAGTACAAAATTAAATTGTTTTTTGCCTTTTAACAACATAACGACAATTTTATTTTAACTATTAAAAGACAGCGAAAATTATCATTATTATCTTTATTTTATCCTATTTAAAAATTATTTCATTTATTACAATGAGGAGGACATAGGTTTGAATTTTGGTGAATTGTCAGAGACGAATGAACTTTTATCTTCAGACCTAATAGATAAAAATAAAAAGATATATATCCATTAAAAAAAAAGGAAAATAGAAAAAAAAAATACTTAAGATATCCTTTTACAAAGGTAAAATTCTCTGTTATTTCATCTTGCTCGAAAATTTTCGCGCTCGAAAAAGCTCACTGATCTGCTGAGTACCAAATCTTCGATCAGAATCAGTTCAAACCCTAATTACTACAGGGTTATGCTTCACTTTGAACTCTATCGATACGATTTCCCGTAAATTCGCTGATGTAAACCCTAATTTTTGAGCTGAAGACAGTAAACTGAGAACGCAAACCCTAATTTTTGGGAAGAAGAAGAAGATGGATGCCAAGGATATTCTGGGGCTACCGAAAACTCAATTGTCTTTGCCCCAAGAAAAGAAATCCAGACCACCAAAAGATTCGCAAAGAAAACCTGATGGCATTTCGCGCGAGGTATTTTCATTCGTTTTGGTATATTAATCGATTTCGCATTGTATAGATTTGCTCAAATATAGTTAAAACTTTTGTCAATTTGGTGTTTGAATTGTAGGTATACGCACTTACCGGTGGTGTGGCGCCTCTTATACCTTCCGTCGATGTTAATCAGTTGAAGAAACGCCCTCAATCTGAGAACGAGAAGGTTCTGTATTGTAATAATTACACATTTTAAAGTTATTTGTGAATTTGGTCGGTTGATTGGGTAATTTGAGCTAAGAATTGTGTACCGAGGTGTTTTGGGGTAGTTGCCTTAATGCGAGTTAAATGTTCTGCGATTTTTAGGTTTGATTTTTCTTGAATTTTAGCTATACTAAAGTGAGCCGTAAAATGTGTATTTAATATCCGTATGAAGTGGTTGCCATAAGTACAACGCCAACATCAACATTGCCTTCGCCTTTATCTTACACTAGTGTTTGGGATTGGTGATCGATGAACTTATATCTATATGTTATTCTGTCAAACTTTGTTTTACTACTATTGCTTGGCTGACCCTTTCCTTTCTTTATGTCATGCCCTCGGTAGCAAACTTTTTTTTTCTAATCAAAGTATCAAAGTTCATTGGAGTATATGCCCAAACTATCTCCATATATGTTCATTCATCTTTTCTTTCACCTCTACTACCTTATATGTTCACTCATCTCAGTCTATAGTTACATTGCTTCCCATCTGCAGCTAATTGAATATAGACGATATATTAGTGGTAATCAGTAGATTATATTCCTTTGGTTGTTCTGTATGTATTCATTACTATTGTTGGATTATATTCTTGTTTCTTTTCTTCTATATTTTGAATCTTTTTTAAAACATTAATAAACTTGTGATCTATCCTACAGATTACGTGGCAGTGGCTTCCTTTTACAAATTCTGCACGAAAAGATAATTTGCAACTTTACCACTGGGTGTGTTTTTTTGTACCTTATCAAATTTATGTCTTGAAATTGTTAATTGGAGGGTGCTCAAGTGTTCTGTTTTTTGCTGTAATTATTTGTAGGTCAGAGTTGTAAACAGTGTTCCTCCAACAGGTGATTACTCCTTTGCCAAGTATAACAAGGTAAATCGTATGTTATTTACAGCCTCGTATGTGTTTCATAAGCTAAATATGTAGTCTCTTTTTAACTTAAGTCTTCAATCACCTTGTTGCTCCTGCTTTTGTGACATTACCGTTGTTTCTCGTGATCTAAAATATGGTTATTATATTTTCTACAGTCTATTGATGCGATTAAATACACAGATGAGGAATATGAAAAGTTTCTCAACGATCCTGTAAGTATCAACTCAAGGTTGCTAGTACTATCATCTTTTATGAATGAGTTCCTTCACAATTATGTGTGATCCTACCAATACAATCAGTCTTGTGAGGTTGTAATGGTTTTACTGTAAGATGAATCTTTGAAGTTTAATAAGAATAGTAATAAAGAAATTGTGCGGAAAACAAATTATATTTTGGGATCTGTTGCGCCTATACAAATGTTAAAGTAGCTTCAGAAAGTAAAAATTTTAGTGAGCTTGTTTGACTGAGATGAAATAAAAGAGGTGTAATTTGAGTAGTATCTTTTCTTACAACCATTAGATAGTAAAGATATATCTAATAATATGGGGACAAATGGCCTGTATAAAAGTATCTTATTCGGGACATCACAAATTTAAAACGATCTCAACTGATTGGGATGGAGGTGTTGGTATAAATATATTTCTCTATATTAACTTTAAAGCTACTGCAACAAAGTATTTAAGATATTATCGTTCACATTGTGTTTTGACTGTTATTCAGTAGTTTTATTTTGTGAGAAGATGTGGATCAAGTGCTATCTTTGTTCATGGAGGTATTGGTATTAATATATTTCTCTATTTTAACTTTAATATTACTGCAAAGGAGTATTTAAGATATTATCGTTCATATTGTGTTTCGACTGTTATTCAGTAGTTTTATTTTGTGAGAAGATGTGGATCGAGTGCTATCTTTGTTCATGGAGGTATTGGTATTAATATATTTCTCGATTTTAATTTTAATATTACTGCAATGGAGTATTTAAGATATTATTGTTCATATTGTGGTTTGACTATTTTTGTTCATGGATTCTTGTAATCAGTAATTGCTCTTGCATTGTATGGTTAGGCAAGAGTTCTCTGTATACATTTAAGCATATCTGATGAATTTTCTTATTGATGGTTCAATCTTCAATTCTTCATGTACCTTTACGATTTGATGCATTGTGAAACGGGGATTGTTTAGTTTCTTAAGAATATTTATACATGTTAACCATTAGTATCCTTTTCTTCTGATGATCCAGAATGTTTCTGTTTCTCTCACTTGTGTTAGTTGTGGACCAAGGAAGAAACTGATCAGCTCTTTGAAATGTGTGCGCGCTTCGATCTTCGCTTCATTGTTATAGCTGATAAGTTGCCATATTCTCGAACCGTGGAAGAACTGAAAAGTCGTTACTATAGTGGTACATCAGTTTATGTGCTCATGGTCTTTGCACTTCTCTTCTATGTTATTTATTCTACATTTGATTTTAATGCATGAATTTATCAGCTCTTCGTAATGAACATTCTTAGAAGATGATTTTTCAGTAAGTTCTGATTTGGTCTCAATTTTAATGAGAATCTCATTTTGCATGTGTAGTTTGTCGTGCAATACTAATTGCCAGGGCTTCTTCTCCTGCTGATGTTTCGGGACATCCTCTTGTTAAGGTTTGATGCATTTACTTATAGGGTTTCAACAACACTCCCCCGCCCCCCCCCCCCCCCGCCCCCCCCCCCCCGCCCCCCCCGCGCCCCCCCGCGGTTAATAACTATATTTTTCTCAACCCAACTTCTGTTGTTTATATTCTTTTTGCAGGACTCTTTTCTTCTTATTTCTATCAAGAGTTGAGCTTTTTGTTGGTTCTTCAAATTGCACATTTTTATATTTTGAATTAAATGATTTTCGCTTATGATTTAGGAACCATACAACATTTCTCAAGAGACTGAGCGTAAGCGTGCATTGTCTATGGTCCTTTCGCATACAAAGCACCAAGAGCGCAAAGATGCTGAGGTTCATGTTTACCTTTACATTGTTGATGGACTAGTAGTACATAGTGTAGTCTTTGTAGAGCTCATTAGACTGCAGAATAAGTGTTGATTCCTTATTACAATTCTATGATATTTTTCTACAGGTTCTTGCTGAAGCAAAGAAAATTGCAGAGTCACGAATGGCTGCAAAGGCAAGAGTTACTTTGGAATTTATATGTTTGTATTTCTTTTTTCCTTTTTCTTTGTTATATTCAGAAATAGTCAGTGGCATTTACAATGTCAACCAAAACATGCCAAATTCTCCTCTTAGTTAAATGTGCTTATGTTCCACTAACACTGAATTATTAGTTCTTGTGTATGAGTTATGATAACTATTCATCAAGTTTATCTTGTTGTATATATCTTCTGCTGATTGTATCTTCTACATATACTTATCCCATGCTAATTTTTGGTTCTAACTACATGCATGAAATATTTCAATGATCTTTACCTGTTCTTATAAGCAATAGTTAAACTGTTGTTTTTTGTTCCAAAGGCTGCTCAAGATTCTGAATTATCAATCGTGTTGACTGGTGGTCCAGAAGGTGAGAGGGATAATATTATTGTGGATAATGCATCACCTTCTTCCAATCCTCAGTTGCCATCTGCGGGTGTCCCTCCAATATCAATGGGCGAGACTGCCTCTACTGCAGCTTCTCTTCGCATGGTAGTTTATCTTTTTATGACTTACTCGTCTTCTCAATTTTTTTTAAAGAACTTTTTGAGGACGTGTTGTAACTCCATATCAAGAAAAAAATATTAAGAAGCTTGGTTTCTGCATTTTGTAAATATAGAAAATCATCTTCTTGTACCAGTGTACCTTCTTTTAAGTCATTTGTTTCTGTTCCCTTTCCTTCGTGTTCATACCGAATTCCAGCCTCCACCCCCTCCCTCTTTTCTCTTGTTTCTAAACAATTATAGCTATATGCCAAACCTGAACTGAAGTTTTGTTTCATATCCAAAGTCTAAACGTCTAGATGAAAATGCTGGTTTACTTTTCTGTATGGCCTACTGATAAAAAATGCTTTCAGCTCCGGGTTTACTTGAGGACTTATGAATTTGAACAAATGGTGCAAGCTGCAAGCTCATCAGCTGGACTTCGAACTATTAAACGGGTTGAACAAATCTTGCAAGATCTCGGGGTATGTTTTTACTCAAAAGCAGTGATATTTGCATGACACATAGACGAAGAGTATAATGAAGCAAGAATATCCGTCTGCCTATTGATGTTATCTTTTCCCCAGTATTACAGAACTGTACGTCTTAGAGTTGAATAGGCTTCATACCTATGAGAATTTGTTAATAAATTTGTATAATTTTAAATTAGGTAGTTTTTTATTTTTATTTTTTGGGCTAAATAATTTGGTAGATTGTTTAACTTAATGTGGAGAATCTCTGATATCATTTTAGTCGAAACAGGTAGTTGCTTCGTAGAAGAAAGCTTTATTTTTTGTTTTTGTGGAAGAAATGGTTAGGATGGCTTAAGTGATATATTTGGCATTACGTTTAGTACATCTTTGATATATAACTAGTGTTTCTGCTTCTATTGTTTCTTCTGCAGGTTAATATGAAACCGAAGGTTCCAACTAAAGCTGTTTGTTCTGAGCATCTTGAATTAAGAAGAGAGATATTGACTCTTCTAAATCTTCAGAAACAGGTACTATTTGTATGTAGATGCTTTGAACGTCAAGTTTTTATTTTTCCTTCCCCCCACTCTAGCCCCTGTTATATTTTTGAAATTCTATATGTAAATTAAACAACTGCACATCTACAAATCAGAAGCGCCTGTTAATTTTTGTCGGTTTAAAATTCAGTTTCAGTATAAGGAGGCTGAAGGTTCATCTTACCGCGAGGGTTCATATCCTGAGACACCAGGAACTCCCAAGGTTAGTGATTAGTAACATCAGTTATAGAAGGAAAAACTAAGTAGAAAGCCATTTTATAGGAATTTGAAGATCAGATTTTGATAATTGTACTGTAGAATATAGCTGGTTCTATGCATCCAGATGGATCATAATTTTGTTGAACCAGATGAATCGGTGTGAATTGCACCGGTTCATATTGAGCCAGCGCCTTTATCTGATCAATGTTCACACACGTGCGTGTGCACACACATATCTGTTACATGTCTCTGAAGCTATTGTAATTACTTTATATTATAAGATGAATCATTCAGACATTTAGCATAGCGGTTGAACCCGGGACGAAGCTGGGTTCATGCCTGGTCTGGTTCTGTTAATTATGTTTCTATGCATGTAGGAGTATTGATGCCCTCTGTTTGCAGCGTTCCCAGCGTAGTGTGGATCAGGACCGGACATTCGTTCCAGACTCTGTAGGTCTTGGAGGTAGTAAGATCTTGAATCTGGTTCTTCATTGCTTTTCTTGTTCATTCTTATTTTATATTTCACAAAACAATATGGTAAAAGTTGAAGGAAATTGGTCTAAAGTTTCAGGGGAACGGGTAGTTAAAAAGGACCAGAAACGCAAGGTATTCATCCATTCTTTGTGTTTTCGTTTATCTGTCAATCATTTTTTTCTTGCCTTCCTCTCTTTCGGGTAAGATCTTGTTCTCATCTGTTCACTTTTGGCTCCAAAGGTTCCCGGAAGACCATCTGAAGCTCCATCTTCACCAGCTCAGTCTAATAAAAGGCCACGCAAGCTTAAAACTTCTGATGAATAATTTTCAGGTATTATATTTTTTTATTAGTATTAAATATTAATTCTTGTGAAGGAATGCTTTCTCAGAACTAGTTGTTTACTGGTGTTCTACGCATAAAAGATCACAATGTTAGCATGCCCGTTGTTGAATGCGTAGGCCAACATGATTGCAAGATCAAACAGATATAAGACAGATAGCAGGCTGTAAGCATGGTCTTATCTTTGGACCATGCGGAATATTCTTTTTCTGGATCATCTATATATATAACCAGATCAGTGCCCGAGTTCATACAGAACAGACTGCAGTTGAAGATATCATTACTGCAATGACACTGAATTAGTCTTCTAGGTGGCTCAGGCGTTGCGTCCCATTTGCACCAGTGGTTCGCATCGTTGTAGTTTGAAAATGTGCTGCTAAATTACTTGTAAATATATATTTATAAGGGACCTAATTAACAGGATGAATTAAGATATTGTAATGCTAACAGGTGATTTTGGTTACCTTTCTGTTAACATTGAAACATCAAGATTTATGACCGTGCGACTTCCAGATTCGGAACCCTCCCCGGCTTGTAGAAACGGATTTTTGAGTTGAATGTTTATAGGTAATGTTACCGTACAAATTCAGTGTCTCAGTTCATAGACCACGTTTATTTTAGCTTAAAATTATAAGATTTTAGATTATGATAGGGTAAATTATATTGCTAAAATTTGAAATATTATAATATTAAGCTGAAACAAACGGTATATAATTTTTTACAATTGAGTGATATTTCAAGAACTTCAAAATTTAATTGATATGGGTATAATGATCTTTATACTAGGAAGAAATTCAACTTTTCTTTTTTAGGTTATCCTTATTAATTATCTTGTTCATTCTCATAATGTTCTTAATAATTTATAATACAGGGACAATTTTACATAAAATTAATCAGAAATATTATTATAAATACATTTTTAATATTTATGCACAAGAGATTGTAGTCTAACATTATTATGACTTGAGGGAGTTACTTTTTTTTATAAGGGTGAGGGAGTATTAATTTTTTTTTTTGGGGAAATGATACTGATGTCGGAATAATTAAGTATTTTTAGCGACATTTATTATGCTAACAAAACGATATTATCATCTCCATTTTTCCTTTGGACAACATTTTGATCCTTGTGGAGACCAAAAAAAAATACTCCATTCATTAAAAAAAAGCAACATTTAAGAATTAGTTTTGTTTCGAAAAAATATCAACGTTGATATAATTTTATTATTATAATATTATATTTTTAAAAATTTGTCATTATAATTTCTTAATATTGAACATTCGTAACAAATTTTATGAGAAAAGTTTATTATTTGTATATTTAATTATTAGTTAAAGATGTAAAATTAATATTTACTAAAAGTTTAAATCTTGCTATTTTTGTTAAACGGAAGGAATTTATTTCAAAAATTTACAAGGGGTTATTAATTGTTACCTAATATAAAATACTAAAAATGACCTTAAATGATTTCAACTCTTTCTTCTTTTGGTTGATGGTTAATTTTCATTAAATATTATTGAAAGAAAGTTTAGAAAAGAAATACTTATTAATTTATGATAAACGGGGTAAAACATAAATAAATGAGTATGGAGAGAGAATAAATAAAAAATTTAATTTTTTTTTTATTTTAAGTTCACTAGTGTTGTGTTTGTGAAATTTAAATGGGGGGCCAATGTAACAGGGAAAAAAAAACCCGTAATAAATAGTGCAGATCATAAAAATTTACTTTTCCATCCCTGAAATTACACCATCCATCCAAACCACCGAATTCAGCGCCGCTTAATTCATCGGCACTATCATCCATAATAACAATAATAGCATCTCACCAGTTCACCTTTTTCTTTTCTCGTCTTTTCAACTTACATAGCATGAAGTTTCTTTCTAACGATCCTTTATTTTCCACCAAACATCACAGTGTAAAGGATCAGAGCAACGCAATGGACGGTGCTTCTTCTTCTACCGCTGCTACTCGATCTCTGCAGCTTCCCCTGAGTCATCGAATCGACCCGCAACCCAATAAACAACAACCCGCGAAAAGTCTCTGTCAATATCATATGATAATCGAAGAAGATTGGTTAAACCGTTTGACAGATCATATATTGTAGTTCGAAGATTTCTTCGCCCTTTCGCTTCTTAGGAATACGAAATTATCATGCGGTTGATGCGTTTCACGGAGATAGCCGCGAGTGATTGAATTTGGTCCGAGTTCTGGGTTCACTTGGCATATGGACCCGACCCGAAAAATCATGCAATGGTAAGTTTTCTCAATTTTACTATATATAACTTTGATTTTTGTCTCTAATGCTGTTTGCAATTAACTTGTGTTGTTTACATGTTCCTTCGGTATTTGTTTTTTCTAAATTTTAACCCTATGATGGATTCATGTTTTTTTTAAAAAATTTTAACTCGTCTTAAACCCACGCAGTTCATGTTTACCCGGAATTAAGTTTTTATGTATTTTTTAAAATAATTTTTTCATACAAAATCTCCTAAAATTTATGTGAATTATGCTTTATATATAATTGGGTTGAAGGTGGGCGTGATGTGGGGTGAGAAGATAAATCTCTACCCTAACCTTAATGAGTTCCATTAGGGTCGGAATTGGGCGGGTCTCCGGGCGGAGTTGGATGGAATTGCCAAGTCTGGTTTTAAAGATTAAAAGTCATACCATTTTCTGAAAAGAAAAGAAAAAACAAAAAGAGTTAGGAACAAAGTTGAAAGTACTGTATTTTCACCAAAACCAAAATCAAAAAGAGTTAGGAACCTTTGACATGAAGTAAGCATTTTTGAGAGTCAAGGCTTTGGGTTAGTGAATTAACAATAGAAGTGTATATTAAGGTGTTCCGTACCTCGTGAGATACTGGTGGCATAACCGGCACTTGAAGTATGGGGACCAATAATTTTTTCTCACTTAATGTGGTATTCTTATCATTATTTTTTATAAGAACTTTACTCTCATCATCTTTAAATATAAAAAAAAAAAAAGAAAAGAAATGTACAAAATTATATGTTATCAATAATAGGTGGTAATTCAATCATATTCATTAAATATTACTCCTTCCCTCCAAAAATCACGACTTAACTAGCATTTTGCACGTATTTCTATGTATAATTTAGTTCATGTTAGATATGTTAATAAATTTAATAAAAATTATAAAATAAAAATATAATAGATAATGATTAATATTATGAAAAAAATGAAAATGATTTAAAATACCTAACTTGTACTAAATTTCACATAAAAGTGTGTGCAACTACAGTGTATCTGTCATCCATTTTGGACAAAAGTGCATTTTTTAATTTCAAATGTGACATATTTGTTTATTACTACGACATTACATAGGAGTATAGAGTGGAAAATATAGACAATTTTTTTTTTTTGGGACTATATATATATGTATGTCATAATTAATTTAAATATCCGGGTCTATGCCCCCTCATTTCATAACCAACCTCCGCCCCCAGTGGGAAACCTAATTGATATAAGATAGCTTTCATTGAACATGTTGCTCTTAGGCCTATAAAAGAGCTGAACCAAATCGAGCTTGTTTGGTAATTGAGTTAAGCTGAGCTGGAAAAACTTTACTTTGCGAACAAAATTTGTGTGTTGGATTGGTTTGTTTAAGTAATCAAACGAGCTGAACACGTGCCAAACACTATAAACGAGCCCAACTTAAAATCTTAAACGAACTAAAAATTATGTTTGAGATCTGCTCATTTACATAAACGAGTTGAGCCAAATGAGCTTTAAATGAGCGCAGCTGAACGTGCAGACAACTCGGCTCTCGGTTTTTGTACTTGAATGCTTAAAGAATTATTTATTATATATTTGACCAAAATGTATAAATGTGTGTACATCTATTATTTATTTATTGGGCGCTAAACTTCAAAAAAGGCGGGCGCCTCGTCTTGTTCACTCGTGTATAAGCCCCAAGGAGACGTGAGCCTTGATGGGCCTATTGCCTTTCTTAACTCTGCTTAACTCTAAACCAACATTTCGACCGTCCATATACAAACATCAGTCAAATTTGCAACATTTATAGTCTTTTATTTTGTTTAAACTATCCTTCTATGCGTAGTGGGATGAAGATATTGGCCGTAGCTTATTTTGGATAAGATAGTTTAAACAAGATTCAAAGGAGCTGGAGATAAATTGGCGCATGGTGGGAGTTGAGGAAGTCTATTTGCAACATGGAGACTTAGAGCTGATGCTATTATCTTCTTATTCTATCTTTCAAGATTCCTAGTTTTGTATTTTATTTCCAAATACTCTTAGGTTTTGATTTTTAAATCTTTTTTCATTTTCTTATATTGCTTTTGTTAGTTCCCCTTTTTGTTTCAACATTTTTATTTCTCGTTTTATTTATGTTAGTACTTTTACAAATTTTATCATGACATATTATAGGGGCTAAAATAAAATTGAGGAGAACATTTAGCCGCCGATATTTTATTAGATTTTATTATCATGTAGTATTATATGTTACAAAAACTTAAACGTGTAAAAGATAAGTGGTAGCAAGAACGCTTAGTTGTTGAAGGAAGTATTAGTCATAGTTTTCATTTTAGATATTTGAGTTATGCTATGTTGAAGTAAATAACATATAGTAATATAAGAAAAAGCTTATAAGACTCCCTCCGTCCTTTAAAGGTTTCTAAAGGTCAATTAAGACTGCATATTAAGGAGAGGAAAGAGAGTGATACAAAAAGTATAAGAAAGAGTTTATAAGATAGAAAATTAATGTAAAATTAGTACTTTTAGACATCCTTTCAAGGATGCTTTTTGGGGGTGACCGTAAGACAACCATGGGGTGGTACATCACAAAATATAAGAAGATAATCATATATGGCACAACATATTCTTCATTCAAGTCTAGAGGTTGAATTCTTTTATTCAATGGATGAGGAGGTAGAGGACCGATAGCCCAATACCAACTTGGTTAGGACATATTCATCCATCTAAATCGAAGTGCCGGAGATAAATTGCACTTTGGTTGGGCCTAGGTCCCTAGCTAAGTGTTTCCGTTAAACAACCACTTGTGTGGCCCCACAAGGGCAAAGAAGATTTCATTTATTTTTTTAAATAAGATCCCATTATTATTTATATGGACAAATCAATGTAATTAGCTATTATTGATAAATGAGCAATTGGGAAATCGTATCTGGTAGTGGATTTATCTACGATTAACCAACCATTGCTTGTTTGTGTGTAGTGCTTTAAACAGAACCCGGAATACTCTATATTCGATTGAAGTATTCTAACATCAAAAAGAGCGGATAATATATGAGCATACTCATACACGAATATATGCATACTCTTATTCGTTAATATCCGTATCCGCTTTCAACAATTATTTATATTAATTGTCACCAATAAACGTTTGGTTATATATATTATAATCATTAATAATCTGTATTTTATATATATATAAACTAGTTGAGAATTTATTCCAAAAATGAAAATTAATGTTAGTGTGATATTTTATTATAATATATGAACAAAATTCTGTTTTGTATATGTCACATATATTTCTTAAATATTAAACTTTATCACATTTAAATCATATCTTAAATACCCAATCTTTGTATTTGTATCCGCTATTAACGAATTGAATACAGATGTGCATTTATATCCTAGTAGGCCCCTACTAATGTGCACCTCTTTCTAGTAAAGTGCCAGGAACATTTCAGCCACGCCTTATTGAACAAGGCCCACAAATACAGCCTACTGTTTTTTAAACCTAATAAATCTGGCCGTTAGATTACCAAGTAAAACTCATCTATAAAAGAAAAGGAAACAAAACATTTGGAGCCGGCCAGGAAAGAAAGTTTGAGCAGACCTCTTGAATTCATCGACTTGCAATATGGTAATTTTCTTCCATTTCTTCTCTTCTTCTACTCTCGCCTCTCCTGGTTTCCTTTTAATGCATTGAACTCTTTTGATTTCTAATTTTTTTGATGCTGAGCTTGCTAAATCTCTAAGAGCCTCGATTCTGAAATTAAAGACTTAGATACATGTTAATCAAATAGTACCATTAAATGGAAATGTAGACAGTTGATAGAATATATGTGTCAATACATTTATAAGCTTAATCGATTCAAAAGAAAGGTTGATTTGTTTGTGTGTGTTATTATTACTAGTTATTTGTTGCATTTGTAAAGTTATGGGGTGATCCTGATGTGGAGTGGCTATGCTGCCAGTTTTGCGTTATTTTCAATTGTACAGATCTTCCTTGAATGTGCTCATATCTTACATAAATGAATCTTTGATGTGGTTAAATGATCTAATGTGCATCAATCTTGCTTAAAGTTTTGTAGAATAACTCTTCATAAATTTGGTATTCAAATAATCTAAGTATGCATAATTGGTAGCTCAAACAATTTATAATGGAATTTCTCCTTTTCCCTTTTATTGATATGACCTCACTGAGGAAAAACACTGAGCTGTGCAATGCTGATATTAATGTTGGATCTTCACAGCCTTCTATGAATTTGAAGGAAGCAAATGAGTCTGAGGTCGTCCCGATGTTAATATGTCAATTGAATACAACTCCACGGGATGCACAAATGGATGACAATGATATGTATGTCGATTTCGGCACCTCAAACGACGAAAATGATATCAACAATAGATGTAATCAGCCGCGCCCCATTAAATCTGACAACTCTTCTCAAAGGAAAAATGCTGTAAGTTAAATATCATATTGTCTACTTTTTCTATTATAATGCTGTCATTAATCTCTGGTCATCAAGTGAAAATCAAGAAAATAACTAGTAAAAGAATGGAACCTGAGATAGAGTTCATACATCATATATGTTTATAAAAAGTATAATTTGATGAGACTACTAAACAGGTCTAAATCACTTGACATACTGATAGTTACTATCTTTTTTGACCTGAAAAAAACTCTTATAATCAATAAAAGCTTCAAATATCCAGGCATAATCATATTTTCATCATATTGAATCTTCTCTCAGTCTAAGTCACTGAAGCTAATTGAGTGATTCACCTATTCCTTTATCTTTTTTGCATAGGCTGCAATAATTCATGAAGTAACTTTTCACAGCTTTTTCTTAAGATATCAACATAAGGATAGATCCATCAGATGAAAGCATTCCAAGAACATCTTTCGTCAAGGCACTAGCCCTTTATAGGAACATCAAGATGGGATTTTAACAATAGGCTTTGTGTGGATGTGGTACTATCTATTGTTACATATATGCATCTGTTATATACAAGACATTTACTTCAAAGTATGAAATGGTGGGCTTAAACAAATTTTTTTGTAATAAAAATATGGAGAAACTCTCTTGTGGGAGGTTTTCTTCCTTCCTATTGAGGACATAAGAAAACTCTCACGGTTAAAGTGGCAATCCACCGAAGACTCAATTTGAGTATTCTTGTTTGTCATAAATATTTCTGAATCTAAATACACATCCTCTTGGGATTGGTCAGCAGCCCTTGTTTGAAGGTCTTACTCGGTGCATGCAATTGCTCTTTTACAGTTTGTACAACTATTCATGGTCAAAGCTCAAGATTTCTCTCTACTTTTCTGTTAGGGACTACTGGGATATCATTTTGTTTTTATTTAGCTCATGGTAATTTTTTGATTTCTAGGAGAGTAATGAAGTTGAATCTGGAGGGAACGATCTGAAAATGGAGAGGGGTAGATCTTGCAAGTTTTCAGTTGCTGCAGGTATGTTTGTTCTGTTAAAATGTGGGTAGGCTGCATTTTATAGCAGTCATTTAGTAGCATCACCCAGTTATTACAGCCAATTTTTTCATGTTCCTTTTCCTTTTTAAATGAACATCATTTGTACTTTTACCTTGTGAGATAGATTTCTTGAGGAGCCGTAAAATTCCTTGATGTAGTCTGGGGTACAAAAATTTCTTAATCTCCTTTGCTAGGAATGTGGAAATGAAACAAGCAGTTGCCTTTCATAGATATTCTGAAGTATTTCCTCACTGGGATGTACCAGTCGAACAATAGCATATTTCTCTTATTGATCACTCATTATCCCTCTTTGATTCTCTATCTTTGATCCTCAAGGAACATCTGTCACAGAAATAGCACAGACGGCAAACTCTGACAACAGCCACGCTCTGGAAGTTGAGGCTCAAAGCTTCCCGTTTACAAAAACCAAATCATTTTGGGAAGCTATTGAGTCCATTGATATATTCAAGAAGATGCCGCAGAAGCCACACTTCTTGCCTCTGTTCTCCTGCAAAGAGATTACCCGTGAAGGGTTAGCTATAGGTTATATGGTAACCTTTGCTAATCTGGTGGAGAGGACATCACTCTTGCAATTTGATGATGCAAGAGGCCTTTTTGAGGAGTATTTAGAAACACTCCTTGAATTAGAAGATCACGGATTCGATGTCCAGGCAGTTAGGCATCGCTTGGAAGAGTTGCTGTTTCTTAAGAACAAGCGGGAAGAGCTGCATGGTCGAAGTAAAGAGCATGCAAGTCGGATTGGTGAGATTCATCAGGATAATCTCAAATCCAATGATATGATCGATGACATAACAAACCAGATAAGCATGTTACAGGAGAAACTTGCTTCTTTACGGTCTGCCAAATGGAGAAACAACTCAGAGATTGATTGTTTGAAATCAAAAGTTTTGGACATCAAAGCACAAATCGATAATCTCCATTTTGCGTTTGACGACTTGGTTGCTTCTCCTTGGTAAGTGGCGTGGAGTTTCTTTCCTACGTGGGCTCGTGGTGATACAAACCTCCAGGAGATTGAACAACTGCTTCAATTAGCTCACAAGTTTATTGTTGTCATTTTGGCCTTCCTTTTATCCCCCCTTCCCAAAAAAAATAAAAAATTGTAATCATGATTGGATTTGCAACTGCAACATATCTTATTCTTTGTCGAAAGGTTATTGTCACAATCAGTTTGAGATTTTTGGTTGTTTTTCTGGAATGATATATCTTTTGTATTGCTATTGTTCAGAGTGTGATCATGATGAAGAATTTGCCTGTGATTATTCAAAATTACACTTGTAATATTTATATTAGTTAAAGATTTGCTAGTATGATATAAACTTTAATGTTGAGAACTTGAAAAGCTGAAGTAAATCTAAGATACTGGAGCTCTTGAAAACCATTACGATTCTTAATAATGTTACACCAACGACATCGAAAAGATGAGAGAAAATGAAGGGAAGATGAAAAGGAGAAAGTAAATCTGAAAATATACTGTTCTTCATGTCCTATGACTGTGTGTTACATGTTTATAATAGTGATGTTATATATCATCAAAATATATACAAATTTGGACATTTATGTTTTGATGCCTTTTTTTATTCATACAATTGGATTTAGCAAAAAAATAAAAAAAATATTTATGTATTTTTAATGCGTTATAAGGTGCGTGGATAATAACAATTGGATTTAGTAAAAAAATAAAAGAAATATGTATGTATTTTTAATGCGTTATAAGATGCGTGGATGATAACATTTTCATGTACATGTGTGTGTATATGTATGTATGTATAATAGGTGAATAAATAAGTTTATGTAGATTCAGTTGGGTCATAATAATTTGTCAATTAAATGAGTTTATGTGGTTAATTGGAATTGTCAAATTTCGCGATATATTCCCTCTTCCAATTTCTATTTATTCTTTTTAATGGCTAAGCTTCATATTTGCAACTAAAACGTCTTCGTTTTTCATAAATTAAAGTATGTACAGGAAAATAGACTGAGAATATTATTAAACTACGACTCATGCGATCGACTCGATCATAAACTTCTCGAGTATAATATTCGTTATTCTTAGCAACTTTTTTTAGTATGAGCTACATAATTATAATAATTGCATTACTCAAAGTCATACGGATTATTGCTTAAATATTAAATAATTTTGACTTTAAAAAGTCAAATATATTTTCAATTTCAAAACAAGGAAAACAATTACTAACGTCTATCCCATTACCGTATTATAGTTTTTGTTGATATATTATACTAAATACAATCTTATTTTTGTCATGTTTATTTTTGTTGTTTATAGTTTACTAGTTAATTCAAAAGTTATCTCTAATATGAAATAGCTGTAATGTCATTTATAAGCAAACCAAAAATATGCGACTAAAATTAATATCAATGAATATTTTAATAAAATTATTTTGAAACAGCTGTAATATCAAATTTTGACTAAATATTCTGGACTTATCTTTAATTTCTGAAAGGGTTGTACTATCGTTAGTACACTAACTAAAAATATGCGATGAAACTTATAATTTTTATTTGTAATTTGGTAGATCTTTCTTCAGTCTAATATTCAATAATTTTTTGAATCAACCAATTTAAATTGAGTTTACGTTAGAAGAAAAGTTTTCTAATCTATTTTATGAATATTAATATTTATATCTAATTAAAAATCATAGTTTTAGATAATAACATTTTTCATAAATTTTGTATTAAATATTATTTATAATCAACGATAACAAAAAATATTAGAACGAATTAAAAAAAATATATAATATCATCATATAAATATAACTCATTTCGTAAAACAGATGAAGTATAAATATTTAATAAATGTTCATTCTATATATTTTAAATTGAAAAAACTACGATAAAACCTTTATAAATTAATACTCGATAAATTAATAATCTCTTTAAGATAATAATTTGTTCCGGTCTCAAGTTAAGCCAATTCAAAAAATGAAATTTTTTAATAAATTAATAGGATAATAATTTTAAAAAGACCCTATACTAAAATATGGTCCCAACAATATTATAAATTAATAATTTCTTAAAATTACATATATATATTTAAGATACTCTGAAATATGAATCAATTTTTGTTTATTTTATTTTTGAAATTCACATCTAGGTGAATTTCATCTCATATTTTTCTCATTGCACTTAGAAGTTTCGATATCGTATTGTATCAAAAAATTGTGAAGAGTTGTTGACGCTATTATTGTTTCCTTTCACGTAACCGATTTCAAAACTATCAAATTTATGGTATTTATTTCAATACTGTATATGCATATACAATATAAATACAATGAATTTTTAAATAAATTAATTTTTATAGCATATATTATTGAATTTTATGTATATATTGAATTAAAAAAAACTCTTTAAATTAACAAATTATTAATTTATAGATAAATTAATATCTTTTTAAATTAATAAATTTATCCAGTTCCAAAAATATTAATTTATAGATATTTTAATATATTTTGACATTTATAGTCTTAAAATCTAAAAAGACATAAAAGGACGGCTGAAATGATTAGGTAGCGTAGCGATTACGTGTCTCCGCAACGTACCGTTTTACAGACACCACGGCTGGTTGTCCAAAAATTGCTCACACTTTTGAAATTCTATTAATACTCCCCACTCTCCAGCGTGTGTCGCTTCACACGTCTCTCTCTCTCTCTCCACTTCACTACATTTCTGATTCTCTGGACAGCGGTGATGGCGGGCTCAACGACGGCGACGGCGGTGGATATGTTAGAGATTGAGAAGGAGTGCTTCAAAAAAGGAGCACAAGTGGAAGTGTGTCTCGACGAGGCCGGTTTTCGAGGGTCCTGGTACACGGCTTCAATCGTACGGACATTCACGGCTAAGAGCCGCAAGGTATTCGTGGAATTCCACCACCTGAAGTCCGACGCACGATGCACCAAGCCCCTCCGCCAGTCAGTCAACGTTGTCCTCCTCCGTCCTCTTCCGCCGCAGGACCCCCCCGGGATGAAATTTAAGTTCAGCGACGAGGTGGACGCGTTCCACGACGACGGCTGGTGGGAAGGCGTCATCACTGCCCTGCACGACGACGGTAGGTTCTCCGTTTACTTCAGACCGTCGAAGGAGCAGATTGAGTTCTCTCCGTCCCAACTCAGGTTGCATCGGGAATGGGTACACGGAAAGTGGGTCCCACCTGCGGAGGAAGAAGGAGGAGATGGTGTCCCACCTGTGGAGGAAGGAGGAGGAGGAGGAGATGGTGAAGCAGAAAAGCTCCCCAACAGCAGTGTGGTGGATAATCCATGAGATAAAACTTAGTAGGTTCGTCTGTTCCTCTGCTCTCTAATTGGGTCGACATGCGCACCAATTCCATCATCTTATTTTTTCCCTTTCAAATTTCCAGTTGTTTTGTTTGATTAATGATCATTTGTTTCTGTATTCATTAATTGAATAGTAATGAGAAAATTTAGGGCTCCATATGAAGATCTGTCTTTCTAATTTCATTTCATTTATGAGTTAAATTTGTGTATATCTCTGTTACTATGATACAGAGAAGATGAGCAAATAAGTTGGAAATGAAAGAACTCAGAAATAGCAATCGAACCCTCATATTTCCATTATTAGATATACAAAGATAGTTTACATGTATTTATAGACAATAAGCTCTAACAAACTTCCCTAATAATCCGGGATTATCCAACTAACAGATAACCAACATGCCCATATTGCATATGCCGCGTTTGGAGGACAATATTTTTAATGCTCCCTCCAGCTCCTTCCTCATTTGGAAATAACGATTGTTTGTTAGTACTGCTGAAGCAGCTGTCTTCATTTTATTCCTTATTACTATGATTGTAAAGTTTACTTTTATGATTTTATCTTCATCATTGAAATTATCACACAAAAAGCGTGATATATATATATATATGTGTGTGTGTGTGTGTGTGTGTGTGTGTGTGTGTGTGTGGAATTAACATAGGTCAATGGATCAATATCTCTATCCTGAAAATTGGATCCAACACTCTTTAAAATCTTTTGTATGCTGCCTATATTCCAAATTAAAAGAAAAATAAAGAGAATAAAGTATTCCATTGAATTTTTTTCCTAGTCAATTATTTTATCCTAAAATTCAATTTTAATGTGAATTTATTTTATTTGATTAATGCCAATATCAATATTGTAAACTCTGTAAATGTTGCATGGATAGTAGAGATCCGTTATTATTCGGAGTATTATAATCTTATTCTTTTATTTATTATTTTTGTGAAATTAGTTTTCATTATTTTAAAATTCAATTAACAGCCGAACTGTCATCAACATTTGTAAATTGTTTTTTGATGGATGGTGGGAAGGGTTTTTCTGTGTGTGTGTGTGTGTGTGTTGGGGGTGCAGTGTGGTGTGTATGCAGGATTGGGGCTTGGGGTGAGTTGTTTAATATTGTTATTATACTGTAGTATTAACAATTTTGGCTTTGCGCAAATTTAATTTTATGATGTTTAAAAATGTACCTTCATGGAGTTTTGAATCGTCAAACCGACCTAGGACACTTGTTTTTATAGATGAACACGCTCTACCTCCCAAATCTTTCTACAACTTCTGTTGAGGTTCACATAAGTTTATATTACTGATGCGGATACAGAGTTTGCTCTTTAATTTGCTGCAAATTCTTGGTCTCTTGTCTAGGCATGAGGTTTAGTTATATAGTAGCTGCATCAAGCGTAGGGAGTTATTTCTTTCCCTTCTCTTTGGATCACCGGCATTTGGAGTTGGGAAAAGACTTGTTTAGGTCTGCATCCATGCAAAAGTCTTTGTCGGTACTTGATTTAATTTTTGAGCAGTTGTGAGGATCCCTTGTCATTACTGTTGAACTTGAGGGTTGGTTTGACTATCTTATTAATATCATATGTACTAGCTTTTAGGAGTTTCTGTAAGTACATTGCTGATTTTTAGCTGTTACTACTAAATTGAACTGAATTATACTTTAAATTAACTTTGTCGTCGTCGTCACTTCAGGTTGTCGTGGAGATGATGCTTTGCCCGCTGCATAAGGCTTGAGGCGTTTTGTTTGTCTTCTTGGTTTGTGTTTCCCTGACCAATGCACTATGACGTATGTTGAGCTCAACTAGGTATTAGCATGAAAGTTTTGTTTTTGTTACCATGGACAACATATATTAGAAAGGATGAAAAGATTAATGGTTCTTAACTCCATCCTTGTGTTCTAAAAAAAGTTTTTGGTGGGTTGATCCCAGATCCACATATTCAATCAGGTTTATGAGTTCTATATTGTTGGTTTTTCCATTTTTGGATTGTCATCTCCATTGCCTTTGGTTCAAAGCACTGGAGAAATTGCCTACAAGGCTATTTCTTTGGCCTGTTGTCTGTGCTCAATATAATTTCATTTAATTGCTTTACCAAATGAATTATTCATTTATAATGCATAACAAACATTCCTGTTATCAATATATATTTCTTACATGGAAATGAAGTGATCATATATCTAGGTAGTGTTGTGGTTCAGATTTTTGGTTAAATTGATTCATCGTCATGTAAAGTATGGTAGCAGTTGAGGACGAGGGACCATATTTTATTCAATCCACATGATGATGTAACTGTAATTAATACATCAAGTACATGAATGGAACAATGGGACCTTTCTGTTGAAGATGATAGTTAACCGATCATGATGTTAATTCCATCAAACAGTGAAGATGCCTATTGAATGAACAACGAAAAGGAACAGGAAAACAGAAACATATTCAGATATATCTATATCACCGAAGAATCCTTATATACTGCATTGTCTTTGGTTGGTTTTGTCTATTTTTTTGCGAGGCGTGTTTTATTTTAGTCGATGTTAGCAGAATAAGATGAATCGCCTTGTACAAGGATCAAGCAGCGGCGCAGTGACATCCAACTATTGCTTTGAGCGTTTCGACTTCTGAGTCTAAAAAGTTGTAGGTTAAATTCTCATATCTCGACCCCAAAAACAAAAAGAAAAAGGATCAGGCTGTAGAAGTTCTCTTTAAATAAATCTTGTTTTGGTTGTCAACGATACGTGTTTGATCTTTCTTGGTTTCATAGTTCTGCGCATGTCATTGTTTGCATTACATATGTATTGACACCAGATTATCTAAAAAATACTACTACAATGCATATTTTTGGGTGTTCTGTTTGTAATTTAAGATCAGCTAGAGTCCATATAAAGTGTGTTCGGTGGTAAGTACACTTGCATTTACGAGGGTGAAAATTGGAAGCATAGAACTTCACATGTTAAAAAAAAAACAAAAAACTAGAACCTATATGGGTGGCGTTATGTTCTCTATTATACATTTCCACAATTTCGAATCACATGTTCAATTTTCTGAATATCTCCCCATCACAAATTCAATATGTTTCACCGTTTCAGCTGTTATATGTCTCGGTCAATTATATTCCATCACGTTTATAATAATTTACGTTTGACCTTTTATAAGTAAATTTAGATGAATTTTTTAATTTGTTAAATATATTATTTAATTTTTAAAAAATTAATAATTAAAAATATTTTAAATAAGAATTAATATGAATAAAACATTTAACTAAAATAAAATATTTACAGTTAAACTTTGATAAAGTAATAACCGATAAAATAATAAACTCTATTATATAATAATTTTTTATGGGTCCTGACTTGGGCCAACGAGTTAAAAATAATAACCTCGCTAAATGCATGTAATAATAATAAAAAAATTAAATCCTTAAGGACCCAATAAAAATATAAAGTAATAATTACTATATATATATATATATATATATATATATATATATATATATATATAT
>CM025787.1:34104346-34155482 GCA_014636745.2 Centella asiatica
TGTGTGTGTGTGTATGTATTTGAGGTGTATAATGTGTGTGTGTGTGTCCATAGATTATGTTAAGTACAAAAGAATTTAAGAGCATGAAACAACTAGAGTTGAATGGTAATAAATAAAGTGGAGATGGGTAGGTAAATTATTTTGGAGAAATAAATTAATAGGAGCCGTATAAAGAGGATAATTTAGAGGGACATGCTTTAGCTGAGTACTCTTGGGTTAGAAGAAGATCAAGAGAGCATTTTGGTTAGTTTTTCATATTTTTTTTCATCTCCCCTGCTTTTATTATGCTTCTCATATTTGTCATGCCTTTGTTGTTGCACTCTTACTCTTTCTACCTCATGATTAAAAAAACACTCCCTTTTTTTCCTTAAATTTTCTAACATTTCTTTTTCCTTATGATCTCTTCTTACTTTTATGGTTTTCAATTTCTTGTTTCTGTATCTCATTCAATTTCTTAATTTCATGCTATTTGTTAGTTTAGTAAATTTGGTTTTAATTCCATGATTATGCTGTCAAGTAGTATAGTTGCAAATTGCATGTCTTCTTCTACACCTAGACCAGGTATTTTACTTAGAACTTTGTAAGAAATTAATTTCAAATAATCTTCTGTTTTCTAAGGTCATATCCCCTCCTCCTCGATCCATTTGCAATACTTTTTATTTTGGGATGTTTCATTCATTTGTAAAATTTATCTAAAATACCCTTCCAACATCTATTTTATGTCACATTACTATATTTTAATCATTTTATTTTCTCGCTATTGTTATCAATTTCAAATTAATTCATTATCCACCGCTCATTTTAGAGGATCATATGAACATTTTAATCACAACTCCACTTTTCTATTAGTATATGAAAATTTCAAGGTTACCGATGGCTTGGTACAAAGGTATGTATATTATTAGTATTAATAAATTCTGGGTCCTTCCCAATTAATTATACTGTACATTGAACTCTGCCCATGACCAGGTCTCTAAATTTAATAGATGCTTCATTTCCTTTGTTTGGCTGCTGATAATCTACTACTGTTGCCTTTACATTCAACTCTCTATTATTTAGTTCCACTTGGAAAAAAGAAAATTTTAATTAAAAACAAGAACCATATTAAGTGAGCTTGATGTATGTATGTGCAGATAGATCAAAAGAATGAGCATGTTTGCAGTTAAAACAGAAGATGGAAAACAAGGCCAAGATGGGCAGCCATCGGTTGGTCCGGTTTACCGGAATCTTCTGGCCAAGGATGATTTTCCACCTCTTGACTTGACTACAACTTGGGATATCTTCAAGTAAATCAAATTCTACACAATTATGTTCTTTTATTTTTTTTATTTTTATTTTTTTTTCAATGTCCAAACTTTGGTATATATATGCTTGAATAATTTATCAAGAAGTGTTTCAGGGAATCTGCTGAAAAAAATTCTAAGAACAGGATGCTCGGATGGCGAGAATTCATTCATGGAAAGGTATTTGCCAAATTTGATTTATAGAGAACAGTATTTTCACAATTTTTGTAATTACAAATGTACAATACTTTATGCAAACTGTATAAACATGAAAGGCATTTTTTATGAGTTTTTTTTTTTTTCCTGACATAGAAAAGTAGAATGTAAGTTGCTTAATTATAACTTTATGTGGGATTCAGTGGGGACCGTATGTATGGAAAACATACGAGGATGTCTACAGTGAGGTTTTGCATGTTGGAGCAGCACTAAGAGCAGCTGGTATTGAACCTGTAAGGAAACTTATTAAATAATTTGCTGCTCATCATTTTGACTTTTTTAGGACTTTAAGTCATGAGTTATTTTTATTATTTTTTGGTCTTGGCTCATTTCTGATGGAATCATCTGTGTGCTTATGGGTGGTAGGGCTCTAGAGTTGGAATTTATGGATCAAACTGTCCCCAATGGATTGTGGCAATGGAGGTAAAAACTGGGATTGCTTCCACAGTTTGTACTCCTATTATTTATTTTTATTACTTTGATCTTCTTCTTTTTGTTGCTTGTTGTGATTTATTTGATAATGAGAATGCTATGATTAAATGGTATTCTTGAGTTTATTTATTTATTATTATTATTATTTTTTATGTTTTTTGGGATAGGCTTGCAGTGCCCACAGTTTGATTTGTGTGCCTCTCTATGACACCCTTGGTAAGCTCTTTGCCTTGTAATTTCCACTTAAAATATAAATAGCAATTACTCTTGGAGGCATCCTCCTTCTCTACTGTTATTATTTTTACTATTTTGTGTACAACTATGCTGCGCATACATTTCAACCCAGCACTCCCCCATCCCTCGCACCCCCCCCCCCCACCCCCACCCTCCCAACAACAAACCCCAACCCCACCAAGAACCTATCTTGAGTTCCTTAAGTTATGTTGAGTTATATTGTATCTGACTAGAACTTATGTGTACCACACCTCATTTGAAGCTAAAATATGTAATTCTGGATTTCGTGAGGCAGGGTTTGGTGCTGTAAATTACATAATACATCATGCTGAAATTGATGTTGTTTTTGCTCAAGATAAGAAAGTGAAAGATGTGAGTATCAAATAGTCAAATACCTTTGAATTGCTTCTGTTGAATGATGAGAAATTATTTTAGATATGATACAAGAGATTCTGTTATCTTCTTATGCAGCTTCTGAATCCTGAATGCATACATGTGAAACGGCTAAAATGTATGCATCTTTCATTTTCTTCTTATTCTTCATTTTTTCCTTTGACTAAGTTAAGAATGTCTCTTTTGATTTCTGCATTCTTCAGAAGTCATTTGCTCAATATACTTTTATTTGCAGCGATTGTTTCCTTCACTTCATTGACAGAGGAGGAAAAACACAGGGCATCATCCATCGGAGTAAATCCATATGCATGGAATGATTTCCTTCAAATGGTTAGTTTAATTGTAAACATAATGACTTGGGGAACTAACATTTTAACATCTTGCATGTATTAATATACATTACCATTTCGTATAGAACAGAAAATTCGATTTTCTTCATTGTTGAAGTGATGGTTAAACTGTTAATACTCTTGAATGTATGAGCTTCAGATCTTGCATGATTAGTAGTTTGCAGAACCACTTTTGAATTTGAAGTAGTTTGATTAGTATATGACAATTTAATTTTAATTTTAATGTTTTTCAATATTAACAGTTCTCTTGTTTGTCAGGGGAGAGAGTGCCCATCAGACCTTGTGCCTCCTCAACCAGCCAACATCTGCACAATAATGTATACTAGTGGCACCAGTGGAGAACCAAAAGGTGTTATACTGACTCATGAAAACATCTCAACATACATTAAAGGGGTTGATCTCTTCCTCGAACAGTTTGAAGACAAGGCAAGCACAATGCTTTGATTACTTATAAATGATAATTGTAAAAGTGAAATCTACTACATTTCTTCTTTGCCAAGTGCATATATGATTTTTCGAGTTCTGGTTTAAGCTAACTTCTGCTAAAGCTTTTGTGTTTCCATGTGTTTTAACAAAATTTATGTTTTTTTTCAATCATGTTTTCTTGATAACTTCATACGAATCTTCGTTTATGGTGTTCAAGTTTCCCCACATATTATTCAAGTTTTTTTCCTGTTACATAATCTTTTATGTTACTGCTATTTATGAGTTAAACTTCCAATTCAATACGCGTTCTAATACCTTTGTTTGGAATCTGGCAGATGACAGTGGATGATGTATATATTTCTTTTCTTCCCCTTGCACATATTCTTGATCGCATGATTGAAGAATACTTCTTCCATAAGGGTGCTTCTGTTGGATTCTATCATGGTGTAAGCTGCTGTAACTCCAAGCATATTATATCTTTGATGTGTGTCCAAAGACCAACCAATTCGATATCTGTACCATGCGAGTAACTAAATTTATCTTTCTCATACCATAATAATCAATTTATCTCTTGAAGGACATGAATGAGCTAAGGGAAGATTTAATGGAGCTGAAACCAACATTCTTGGCTGCAGTACCTCGAGTTTTGGAAAGAATGCACCAAGGCATGTGAATTTTCTTATTTTCCCATGTCATTTCTTAACAAAATCTACAAATTTTGATTGATTTATATCAATTAGGGTAAATGATAGTTTTTCAATTTCATCCATCTTCCAGGTATCCTTAAAGGCCTAGAGGAACTCAATCCAAGGAGGAGGAAGATTTTTGACATTCTTTACAAATAGTAATATCGTACTTTTAATCATTGTTTTCAGTTACAAAAATATTGATCTAGCAAAATTTATTTGCTCAGATATCTTTAATATTATAATATGCAGCAAACTGAAATGGATGAAGTTAGGGTATAAACATAGAAATGCATCACCAGTGGCAGATCTACTTGCCTTCAGGAAGGTTGTTCTTTCACTCCTCTAATATCAGTGTTTCTACTTAAGACTATTTGGTTTATTGGTACATTCTCAAATTGACTGCTGCCATAAGTTACTTGAACCACTTATTTTTCATAACTTTGGCTTTTTAGTCATGTAAAAGGGGAAATACACTGATTTTATTGGCCTTTGTGCAACAATTTTTTGACATCTTTTATCTTCTGATCTGTTTTCTAGGTGAAAGCTAAATTAGGTGGTCGGCTTCGTCTAATAGTATCTGGAAGTGCTTCATTAAGCAACGAAGTGGAAGAATTCATGCGAGTTACTTCATGTGCCTTTGTAGTACAAGGCTATGGTAAAGAACTTTCCTTCGAGTGGATTAAAATTCTGTTTTAGCTGCAAAAGACGGTGATCTAAGTTTCGGGGAGTTTTAATATTTTTCGTTCTTCAGGATTGACAGAGACTTGTGGTTTAGCAACTCTTGGTTTTCCAGACGAAATGAGTATGCTTGGAACTGTTGGTTCACCATTTGTGTATAGTGAGGTGCGCCTAGAGGAAGTTCCAGATATGGGATACAATCCACTAGCAGATCCTCCTCGTGGTGAAATATGCGTGAGGGCGAAAACACAGTTTGCAGGTTACTACAAGAATGCAGAATTGACTAGAGAAACTATGAGAGGTGGATGGTTTCATACAGGTAAGCATTCATTTCCTGTTAGGCGATAGGCCTCAGGTAGGTTCTACTCAAGTAACTTCATATGGGAAGTTCAAGTCACTTCTGTCATAGACAAAAAAATTTACTCCCATCTTCTTATCATCAGGTGACATAGGGGAGATGCTACCAAATGGAGTTGTGAAAATAATTGACAGGAAGAAAAATCTGATTAAGCTATCTCAAGGGGAGTATATTGCTATTGAATATCTGGAAAAAGTTTACGGCATTACCCCGATTGTCGAAGATGTGAGCATCAATACATTTTCATTTGTAACCAGTTATGTACATGGTAAATTTCATTTCTTTTGCAATAGAATTGATGGGAAATTTTCCAATATTTGTTTAATTTTGCTAGATTTGGGTATACGGCGATGCCTTCAAGTCGATGCTAGTTGCAGTAGTTGTACCAAATGAAGAGCACACCGAAAGGTGGGCACATAAATGTGGTCATCATGGTTCTTTCACTGAACTATGCTCCCTAAAACAATTGGAAGATTATGTTCTTCTCGAGCTGAAGTCTACAGCAGAAAGAAATAAGGTAATATGATGCAAGCTTATAAAGGGCTAGTATTTATGATTCATGAAATACTCTTATCTTCTTCCCAAAGATTCATAGTTGTGATTCTTGAGATATTCTTGTTTTCTTCCCAATATAATCAAATTCTCACAAGAAAGTCGATAATCTGTTTGTTTACATTTTAGTCATTAAATTTCATTTTCTAAAATACAGTTGAGAGGTTTTGAACGTATCAAAGGTGTCTATCTCGAACCTCAGCCATTCGATGTTGAGCACGATTTGGTGACTCCAACTCTAAAGAAGAAAAGAGATAAACTGTTCAAATGCTATAAGGTACATCAAGAGATTGTTATCTTCCCTTTCGCATTCTGAACACATACGTACACACGCGCGCGCGCACACACACATAGAGTTAGAATAGAGCAAAAGAAAGGAAAAGAAGACTTAAGTTACAGTTTTTTCATCATTTTGGCAGGTGAAAATTGATGAACTCTACCAGAAATCGACTGGCGTGAAGCAGTAGGTGTCTACTTTCTTTTGTACAAAGTCTACATAGTTGCCATCTGTTGTGGCTTGCGCAAATTGGCCTGCCTGTTGAAGAAGTTTGTTGTTTTTATGTGGAAGTGAAACTGAAGACAACCTTCACGTACAGTAAATGGTTATGTATTAATAGTGGGATATTTGCTACAAATGCAATGTATAATGTTATGAATTTATAATCTTACAAGATATTGCTGTAAACAGGCCCGCAACGATTTATAGCCGAATAACCCGGAAGCTATTTTGTATATCTGGGCTTACCTATATTCCTTTAATTTCTTCCACCTCTAATTACTTGAGTTCAGAAGGGTGACCTATTTTACTTTCTCCATTTCTGTGATTTAGACTGGTGGTTGCACTTGGTAGAGATATGCTCCTTTGTTAGTTGTACCTGTGACTTCTGATGAGCCTTTCCTAGTACGGCTGCACCAAATGTCGAAAACTCTCACCCTTGTGGCTCCGACCAAAACTCGAGACCTAAATTGTCGGAAAAATAAAATAAAATAGTAGGGTGAAATCCTAGCATTCCGCTCTGATTCAAGGGTCACAAGCATAGTTTTGTGTGATAATGACTTGAATCTTCGTATTATAAGTATTAAACGCCTTTTCTTGTTCTGTTTTCAATTCTATTTCTTTCGATATTATAGTTGCTATATGCTACTGTGATTAAAGACTCGTTCAAAACGTCTGCTTCAATTTTCAGACCACTGGTAATTGATATGCAAAATATGGGACCAGTTGGCAGATTTCCACAGCTATTTCAAACAAGATCTTTGTACCGAGCATATGCAAGGGATTAACTTGCAAATACGAAACGACACGTGCAAATAAAGCGCAGAAAACCCAATCGAATGACAAATGGTGGTGATGAACCTCAAATTTCATGTGGGCAAGGAAAAAGGTTGAAAGAAATTTAGTATTTAAATCAGGCAGAATTGAGCAGGATGTGGCATGATTAGAAACTTCCAATCCAACAAGAATTAAAACCACTATTTTCTCCACAAGTCCACGATCATCTTTGGGAAGTTCTAATTTTGTCTTGAATAACTACATTACCGAAATAAAATATGTCGCAAATAATTCAGGTCTTTATATTGCTCAACAGCCATTCATCATGCTGGGTTTTCATTATGTCAGGAGACGATACTTGACAAGAAATCTAAGACAAGCATAGTACAAATGGATAAAGATACATGGAACACAAGCCAACGTGTCACTAAACTACCTCTTGAAAGGTACAAGGGTTTTGCAGTTCTAACTTGACTTTGTTTGCTCCATTTAGGGACTCCTCCAACCAGAGTCCAAAGCAGTAGTGCTTCAAAAAAAAATTAATAATAATAACCACCTTTCTCATCAACAGAAACAACCGCCAACCATTAGGTCAGAAAAATAAAGGCTTCTGACACTTTATACCATAGCTCATGTTATTAGCTCCTCACTCCTCGCTTCTTATAGAGCTTTTCCAGAACACGCTTTGCCTCACACTGAGGGAAGTTCTCAAGATCATAATAGTGTGGAGCAATATCAACTAACCTGTATCAGAGGTGTGTTACAACAAACAACAGAGGCAACGTAAAAAACACATACATAAACACACACACACACACACAGAACCAACAGCTACTTATAAACCCCTAAGGCCATGACTGCTAACCAACTCCAAGCTTTAGAATTGGAATTGAAAGAGCATTTTGGAACTCCTTATGATTGGCATATAGTACAATTTTGGTGATCATGTCCAACTCCAAGGGTTTGAGATTGAAGTTCCAATCATAGTGCAAAAGTAGTTAAGGTATGCTTAACTTTTCTTGACGGAGAAATAGAATGATTTCGCAGAAGATTCCATGTTTCAGAAATTTATCATGAAGTGCACATATATGTGGTGGTTGCACCCTACACCTTTACATTTGCTAATCTGGCAAACCTTGACAATTTACATGTAAGAGATGAAACTGGAGGTTATCAGTCATTCAGATGTTTTGGTTTCAGCAGTTGGCGGATATAGGTGCGAACATGTTTCACCCTACCGGTGAAGTATGAGTGGCGGAATTGTAGTATCCTTCCTATCCGTATTTTTAGACGCTAATCACCAACAGGGAACATTTAGGATGAGCTGGTCTTGGTCTTGTTATCTTTGTTTTGGTTTTTGATTGCTCAAAACCAAATATTTCCTCACAGGCATACAATTGTGTACACAGACACGTGCATATGTTTGTGTGTGCGAGTACGCATACATGAAGCAAAATAAAATCATAAGTGTATGATGAAAAACAGGAACTGACCATTCACCACGAACATCTGTAACTGTGCGTATGAAACTCCGGCTTGTTAAAACATACTCATTATATATCACCCACTCTGGCTTGTGATCGAGGCAATTTGAGGGGTGCAGGTGAACCACCTATTAGTAATGAAACCAAATATATTTTTATATCCACTGCAATAAAAAATACAGCATGGGGAAATATTGAAGGAATGGAATGACCCGTTTACCTGATTGTCCTTCACAGTTAAATAGTGTCCACTACGTTCCAGGTGACCCACCTGCATGAAATATCCAGCTAACATGGCCTTTCTGATGTTGATGTAGTAGTCACGGCTATTAAAGTCTGTGCTACAGAGCTTGAGGTTGAACCTGGCCATGATGCGAGCAAGCTGTTGCCTCACATTATCTGCAGATTTAAGTGCCCTATGGTTGACAAAATTTTCGTAACACCATGACTGATCATCATCTGAAATACATAAGCGAGTACAGATCAACATACATTACACTAAGATAATGAAGGCCTCGTCTTGAAAGAATATCAAGTAGAATGAAACTCAGAACTTACTATTTTGTTTGTAAGCATGATATACATTCAACAGCGTAAGGTGATCCCCATCAATATGGCCAAAACGAGCTTTTGCTTCATCTGCAGCCTTTTGAGCCTCCCTAGGCCGGACAAAGCAATTGGGTACTAAAGAAAAAATTGGTTATCACAGAGGAGGCCCACGGTAGGTCAGCAGAGCATAGAGGCGAGACGATACCATTTTGCTTCATGAGAGAATACTGAGAAACTGCAACTATTTGCATCAGCACTAAATTTAAATTCTATGGTACATGCCAGCAGGGGACATGGAACCCAGACACGACTGTTGCTGATGACAACCTACAGAGACACTAACATCTGACCGAGCATATATACTTGCCTAGACATGCAGGCATCTAGAGATGTTACAATGAAGTATGAACATGTCTAAGCGCACGGTAGAACAGACTGGCAATCCTCTGAGAGAGGTAAAGAACAGGTTCTCAATTCAACTAGATCTAGATGACACAACACAGACTAAATGAACCAAGCAACAAAAAGCATATTATACCTGACAGCATAGCTGATATTGAAAGAATTTCGTTTGAACAGTTGAATTCGGGGCTGACTACAAGCATCTTTCCCATTTGTGGATCGAGTGGAAATTCGCTCATAATCTCTCCCAGTTTGGTTAAATTTCCTTCATCATCCAATGCTCCCAAGTAATTCAAAACCTCCAATGCTCTCATCAATGTCTCGGGGGCAGGAGGATCCATAAAATCAAAATGCACCAGATCATCTATACCTAATTTCTTCAAAGTGAGAACTGTATTTGCGAGGTTTGATCTCAGAATCTCTGGATATGTCTGAGGCTGAAGATCATTATGGAAGCTCCTCTCCGTATATAGTCGGAAACATTTCCCTGGTTGTGTTCTTCCAGCACGACCTGACCTTTGATGAGCACTTGCTTTAGATATTGGAGAAACCAACAAAGATTCAACACGTATTCGTGGGTTATAAACTTTTTGTTTAGCAAACCCAGGGTCTATGACATAAACTATGCCATCTATGGTCAAAGAAGTTTCAGCTATGTTTGTGGACACAACAATCTTCCTTCCAGCAGGACCATTTTCTGTCAAAGGAGGTGGCGCAGATTCAAATATCTTCTGCTGCATAGCTGGAGGAAGCGTGGAATATAAAGGTACTACTTTGACAGGCCCAACAGAATCTCCCAGATTACCTACTTCTTTGGTTATTTTGCGACATGCATCTTCTATTTCTTCCTCCCCAGTTAGAAAGACAAGTATATCACCAGGTGACTCGCAAGTGTGTATCTGCATAACTGTACGTATCGCTGCTTCAAGGTAGTCCCTTTCAGGCTCTTGTGTATAAAAGATCTCCACCGGATGAAGCCTTCCAGGAACTTTCATGAGTGGTGCACCGAAAAAATAATTCTGGAACTTTTCAGCCTCAAGTGTAGCACTCATCACAACTAATTTCAAATCAGGTCTATTTTTCAGCACTTCCTTTAAGAGTCCAAATAGAACATCTGTTGCCAAAGTCCGTTCATGAGCTTCATCAAGAATTATTACTTTGTATCTTTCAAGAAGGGGATCTGTCATTGCTTCTCTTAAAAGCATACCATCTGTCAAGTACCTGCTCCAGACAAGCCACATCAATGAGTGTCTTCTTTGAGTAAAACCAACTGATATATAATAAATGAAATTATTGAAGACGAAGAGCTTACTTCAAAACAGTTTTTGAGCTACTGCAGTCTTCAAAACGAATACTATAACCTACTTCTTCTCCAATAGTTACATCCATCTCGTCAGCAACCCTACGGGAAACAGACATTGCTGCCACCCTCCGAGGCTGGGTGCAGCCAACCATGTACTTTCGCCGTTTATCTTGGCTCTCTAACTCAACAGCTTCGAGGACAAACTGAGGGATCTGTATAACAGAAGTGAGATTCATTTTCACAAGTTCTACCAAACAGAAGGACCCATGAATAAGCAAGGAAAAATAACTGCTCAGATATGACATTGATAGTATAGTTGATTCATCCACATAAAACAAAGAAAAGAAAGCACATATACTTATGAGCAGGAAAAAAAACACAGAAACCACAAACACAACAGATGCAGAATTAATTAGTATTGGTAAATAACCAAGTTCATATGTCAAAGCTTGAAGCGCCATAAATTTTCTCCTATATATCATTTTACATTGTTTATTAACAAGTAGTTCTTCTAACAAGAAAAAGCACAATTATAAATTGAATAATCAAATAGAAAGTAGCATAAAAGTGCACCCTTTTGGACCAAACAAAAGGGTGCACATATAGGCCCCAATCCCTTAGGGAAAATCCATTTTTCCGAGTACTTTAGGATAACCAGTAGACCATCAAGCCAAGCTCTTAATAAGGAAACCAATCTGCGTTAGGTAAATAGAGCAATGGTGATCAACTAAGCATTATAGATATTCATAAAGATTAAAGAGGACTAACTTATACGTGTGAAAAACATATGACTTGTTACTTTTTAGCAAGTAAAGCCATGATCATTAATACTCTCTCATTTCAAAATAAGAAATACATATCATTTGAATTAGTACAGAAAAGGAAGAGGATGGATAATTCTGTCACTTCTCTATCTCTCTCTCCACTGGGTAGTATTTTATTTGCCCAGGTAATTATTTGTTAAGGAGAAGTCGGACCAAGCTTGAAAAACTTACTTCTCTTTGGGCATCCAAGATTAATCAAAAATTCAACACATTTTGTCCATTCAACACATAATTGAGATTTTGAGCCTAAATATTTAAATTATCAATCCATTCCCAATTCTCATGAAATGTGTGAGAATATATTCAGAAGCTAATTTTAACAAAGAGCATCACATTCAATAAATGAAAAGCATCAGAATCTACAAATTTCCCAAATTACTTTCATCAGCATATTAAAACATGAAAATTAATCCGCTTACTAACCTGAGTAGTTTTGCCACTACCCGTTTCACCAACAAGGATTACGGTTTGATTTTCTTTCAACACTTTAAAGAACTCCTCTTTCTGCAGCCAAACGGGCAAACTTTTCCTCTTCTCTAAAATGTCAAAATACCTTTGCGAGTACGGCCGACCATTCCACTTGTTGATCGATGGAATCGCAGCATTATTGCCGGCTCCGTTAGCTCTGCTTGATTTTGGAACAGAGCCATCGTCCACCACATCGAATAAGCTCACTTTCCTCTTCCTTTCTGTCCCCATTTGATCTCTGCGAACCCTAAAGTTCCCTCAAAAATCCCCAAAATCTCGAATCGCTAACATAAATTAGAGGTTTTTAGGATAAAATTAGGGTGCAGAGTCCAAACCCTAGAAGGACTCGGAAGAAAGGAGGACCTTATGTCGGAAGCGTAAATCCAACGGCGTTTGGAATATGAGATAATTTTTAGTTACTCTTTTAACCCGGTGCATTCATACAATTACACAAAGCCCAGGGATTATGGAAATTCAGACTTTGTCACGTTAATTATTTATATTTTTGAGTGAGATGTGAAAATAATTGTAATATATTTTCATTTAAACAAAATTACCCAGTTTTACTGATATTGCTTCAATTAAACCAAAACAAAATAGCCAACTTAAATATTCTTTTTCTTCTAAATTTAAAAAAAAAATGAGAAGCAACAACTTATAAAGACAAATTTGAAATTCTAAGTCTAATTCAATCCTATCACACGCGAACTTAACAATTACTGCTGAAATTTTCATCAAAAAAAAGGAGAATTTTAATTTAATTGTGACAAATTTAAATTTATGAATACATATTTATAAAGTTAGAAATGATAATCCCAATAAAAACTCAATGCATTATAAGTAAATATAGGATTATTAATTTGGTTAAAATAATTTTAATTAAGATATTTTAATTGTAATAAACTGTTAATTGATTGATTATATTGTTTATAATTTGAATTATCAGTAATTAATAAGGTTAACTTACTTGCTCAATCGAATCTAAGATCACCGTAGTTGGTGGAAGCCACAGCCGTTAACACATCATAGTACAAGTTTGGATAAATTTTTCAATATTACGGCCAAATGTTATATTTGATGAAATGATATCTCTTTTGATCAATTTCATAAAATGATTTTATTTTAAGTTTATAAGACCGTAAAGTTGATATAATTTGATAGATAAATATATTATTTCTCATTTATATTAAATCAATTCATGCAAACTATCCAGAATTAGAAATATACTCTTTCTCGGACTAAACTCCATTATATATTCATACTATAAACCTCAACCATTCATCTATTATAATTAAATTTATTTTTAATTTAATTTAAATTTAATTATATATTAATTGTGGTTTAAATTTAGAGTATAGAAGTATGGAGGGAGCCTCCTCCCTCTTTCTCCGACGGCACCGGACTAAACTTCTCATCATCGCCGGACCAGGTTTCCGGCGACTAGAACATGGGCATAAGTGTTAAGAACAATAACAATACTGCCGACCAATAACAGATTGTTGTGAATTAAGAGATCTACTACAAAATATTGTCTTTGTAGCAAAAGAATTATAATTAATTAGTATTTCTCACTGACCATGCAAAATCGAGAGAGAAATTCTCTTTGATACTGCAAAATACAATTTATTTGCTGAATTTGTTTGCGTGCGTACAAGTATATATACACATTCCAAAATTGTTTGCAGAAAACCTTCAAATTAATTAATTAATTTGTTAGCACGTGAAGCACAAACTAAAATATAGAAAAATAGAAAGCACATGATCAAGTTTATGTTGCATGCATGATGCCAATGGATTATAGCTAATATAATTAGTTATAGCATGAGATAATTATGGGTCGAACTACTTTGAAGTGCAAAATTTCTTAAAAGTATATTCTATATAAATGTATTTTCGTAAATATAGTAGCTTATAAAGTTTACCGAAAACATATTAAAAAATAATAACTTAAAAACAATAATTTATTAAATGTAAAATACACTTAATTCGAAAAAATGAAAAATATAGGCCTTATTAAAAAAATTTATACTTACAAATGTATCTGCCTAAAAAGTTCCCCTTATATATTACCTAGGTCAACTGACACTGGTGAATTTTTTTTCGTAATCATTGGATAACTACTCGATCGAGATATATTACCGTAATCCATTTATTTAAATTATCCTCTCACGTGCATTTTAATTGATGTATCAAAAAATCAAACTTATCGATGCTTTATTAATTCAATTAGATTCCGGTTGAGTTTTGACTTGGGCTTGTATGTTATGGCCTTATGGGCCATATTTTGGAAGAATTAACGGATGTGAAAAAAGAGGAAACAAAGGAAATACTTATCAACAAAGGACGAAAAAAGAAAAGCCTTATACTTGGGGTGGATCTAAGATTTTAGAGATTTTAGAATAGGGACACGAAAAAATTGACAAAGTAATAATTAATAAAAAAAATAAAAAATCTAATTTTCAGTGACAATTAGTCATCTCGTTATGTTATCTACCTCGTGAGAATTTACGACTTTGCGCAATTGAAAAAGAACTAACTAGTTTTTTTTCTAATATGGGAGAGGCCAAATACACAAATACCCTTGATATAAAAGTTGTAGTTATGATACCGGGGAGGGCATATGTGCCCTCAAGCACATCCGCCAACATGAATTTATGGACATATATCAAAAAAAAAAAGTTCAATATAAAAGCTTCTCAATTATATGCCACGGGAACATCCAATAAAAAAAATCATATACTACATATATACCAATATATAGCTCATTCTTGGTTAATCACACCAAACTAACCATGCTAATATGCTACCATTACATGTATCTTACACTATTGTTTCTTTTCACCAGAAACTATTCCTTCATTTCCTGCCAATATCATGTATTTATCCTTCCTTGTAAGCATGGTGCATTCAAACCCTAATGCCTTGCCAAGCTCACTTTGCACACTATTTGCCACCTCGAATCTCGAGCTTTTTTCGTCTTTACATGACGTGGCACCGCAAACCCGATCCAGAATCCGAACCGTGTAACTCGGGCACGGGTTCATTAGGAAGAAAACCGGGTCCAAAAACTTCAGCCCACTAGCGGTTGTACCATGGAACATGCTCACATAAGTGTCCATGCCCACAGGCACAATATTGTCGCTCAATTCTGTAAATAATGGGCTTAACCTTAGTAAATATGGTTCCCTACATGTGGTCCCTTCGGGACAAACAACCAAATCCCCTTCACTCAACAATCTATCCATCATTTCCCCGTCTCGGGATCTGTTCCTCGTTAATCGGACGGTTCTGATTGGTGACAAAATTTCGGACATCCTACTCAAACTATACGTGACCGCCGCTAATGATTTATTGAGCCCAAATGATAGGAACAAAGGGTCCAATAAAGTTCTATGGTTACACACATACAAAACTCCTTTCGCCTTTTCATCACCCGACCCGAAATGTTTGGGGTTTGATAGCTTGAGTTTAATACCCGTGAAGCACAGGAGAGGGGTGGAGACATTGATGGGCAAAGATAAGGCAATAAAGATCCGAATAATGGCAAGAATTGATCCGAGAGGAAACCACATGAACATGGCAAGCATTGCAAGTGGGGTTGGTCTAAAAGCTAGCCTACCATCATGGAAAATAAGTGGTTTTGGATATCTTTCCCTTGACAGAATATTCCAGTTCAATTTCTCTGTTTCACTCACCATGCAAACTTCCTGTCAAGTTGTTGAAACTTTAATTAGTATCATAAAATTATACAACAAATAAATAGAGAGAATTTATTACAAAAAAAAATATGGTCCTATTTATATTGCCACGTACACCGACTTATTGGCAACAGATAATCTGAGTTTACTAGGTAGGACAATTAATAAAAGTGGGACTACATATCAATAACTACTAGATTAGTCTATTTTAGACTAATATTGCTAACTAGGTAGGTAAACAATGCGTACGGGGGACTATTTTCGTCACATATATATAGATCACGCGCAATACAAGATAAGACTTGTATATTATCGTATATTTTTTTTTAAAATTAAATATACGTTTTACATTTTTTAAATCAAACGATGACATATACTTATTTTTTTAATAATTGAAATGGAAATATAGGGATTATTTTATTTTATTTTTATTTTGGAATGCGAAGTTGCTGTCAAATAATTTACCTTGCAACGTGAGAACAAGTGATGATCCATCGATTTGTTGAGGTTGTTAAGTCCAACAACATGTTGAGAAATCTTTTCATCTTCAAATATATCCAACTTGCAATGAGTAGTGTTTCTTTTGTCTTCCATCAGGCCCACATAGTAACCAAAAACCACTTTTAGGTCTCTTCCAATGACAAAATCAATCTCCAAATAATCTTTCAAGAAACTTTCAACCATCACTTGTGGCAAATCAGTGATACCGACTTTTGTTTTGGCTTTTCTCAACACCTCAAAGCTTTCATCACCAACATCTTCCAAAAAATACTTTGGTAGAACAGAACTTCCCACTCTAAAGCTCTCTTTCTTGATACCAAAAAAGGAAACCATCACCATAATCTTCAAGGAAAGTTGATGGCTTAAAAAGCAAAGAAAAGGGTACAAAATCAACAAAAGAAATGCTCGTATCGGGCTCCCGGCTTCGAACGAGACTACCATAAAATATGGCAAAAGAGATGGAGATTTCAACAATGTTCCTTCCACATTAAACAACAAACTAGTGTTTTCTGATGGCTCAAGTCTTTCAGAAAGAGAAGAATGGCTTTCAAGTTTGAGTTGAGAGTATGAATTATTGTTACTAAAGCTCCTTTGAAGAACCTTTTGGTTTCTATAATGTTTTTGAAGGAGACGATTGATGAAAATAACAAGTTTTGTGAAAGAAAGGGACTTGGAAGAAAACACCATTTTTCTTTGATTTGGAGAAGTTGAGAATAAAGTTTGTTTTGTAGCAGTACTAAAAATGAAAGCGGATTCTCTATGTATATACTAGTAAGATTATAGAACAGCCCTTGGTGTTTGTTGAAATAACAAAAATGGGACTTTTACTTAGTTTAGTTGCCAAAAGGTCCATCTAGCTAGCTAGCATGAGTCGTAGGTCAGAAAAGTGTTGTGCAATTAATGTTAAGTTGTAAACCTAATGCTGATGAAGTGAACCACGTAGCTGGAATTTGCATGAAGTATGCTGGAAATGGTCAACTCATAAAATATAATGAATCAATTTCAAACGAATATATATGGAAATACTTAATTGTATCACTATATTTGCACATGGCCCCCATGCATCGATTAATATATTATCTTACCATCTTCTCCTACTTCATTGCGTATTACTAAAAATATTTAGTCAACGCAAATGATATTAAGATCTCCTCTTATTTAAAAAAATTATTTGAGAATAAAATTTATTTAAAAAAATAATAATATTTGTATTATTCATTGTAATAGTATAGTATCATAAAATTTGTCATTACAATCTTCTTATCTTAATTTTAATTAAATATTCATAACAAATTTTATGAAAAAAATTATTATTCATACATATAATTTTTAATCAAATATGATATTAATATTTGTCAAAATTCTAATATAACTTTTTTGTGCAAGTCGCTTATATATATACTGTTACTAAAGATTTATAGAAGTTTCATAAAAAGATGTCATTATCGTACCAGCAAACCTTATTACATTTACGTACTTTTAGTTAATTATTAACTAATGAGTAAGGAAGCAAATTATTAAGTATCATTATCGTGCACAATTAATACGATTAGACGATAATAACTTATACAAATAAATATATACAAATATATGTGGTAAATTATTAATTATTAAAATTTTAGTTATGAATTCATCAGGATTTATTAATTTTTTAAAGGATTTAATCACATTAATTTATATATATTTATTTGTATATAAGTTGGTGTCTCTAGCATCATTTTAAGAATATATATATATATATATATATATATATATATATAATGATTGGTTTAGCTAGGTTATCGAGGTGTTCATTCCACCAGCCATCATCATCCAAACTCCAAAGGATACAAATTAAAGAATATTTTTGATTGAAATAACATATATTTCAAATAAACTTTTTCTATACATACCGCCGGTGTATGGCAGCAATATACATACATTCATTTCCCTTAATTACACACCTAGTCTTAATTAGTTCTACTTTAATATTAATTTGTGTACGTTCTTTCCATTTCAGTTTATCTGTTTATATACTTTAAATTCTGATATAGTTATTAGTACGGTTAAAATATAAAATTTTTAAAACATAAATTGATATAAACAGTGTCAGAGTTGTATAATGGGTGTTAACGTAAATACTCAAACCGATAGGTACAAATTTATCGAATATTGTGAATTTTATTATGAGAAGAGTAACGATATGGATACCAATTTGTACACAAATAAATATATACAAATTATTATAGCTAAATTTTATAGAGGATTAGTAAACTGATGTGGTTAAACCATATAGGATATTAGTGAATTTTGATGAATGTACAATTAAAATTTTAATTGTTGTACATTTGCATATATTTATTTATGTAAATTATTGGTGTTTATAGTATTTTTCTTAAGATAAATATTGGCACGCCAAATATTTTTGACAAATTTAATATCCACCGGATGGTAATATCTACTATTAAACTGCTAGTGATCATTTATTGTGTAACACGTGTATTGTTACGTATATTTAGGCAAATTTGCTGAATTTGTTGCGCGCTGTAATATTTTGGAGGCAAATATAATTCGATATCTTTCTATTTGTAAGCCTTTTTTTCCAATTTATACCAATATTTCATCATGGCTAGTGCCTCATCCTCTTTATCACCCTCCTCACCTTTATAAACTTGGATAGCCTCCCCAATAAGTAATAATAGGAACTTTTATTTTTTCCTTAATGAAAAATATATTTATTCGGAGAATATTTTGAAAATCTCAATAAGCGTTTACAATCTTATTTACAAATGAGATAGCTCTGTCTTTTAGTTGCCTTTCTCACATTTTAATGAGAACTTAAAAGTAATTTTTTTTACATTACTCTTTTCATATTTAAAAAAATTTATGAGTAACTCTATTTTTCATGCAAATTAAGTAAAGGCAATTTTAGTAGAGCACCAATAAATTAAATTCTATTATAATTATCAACCAGTTTTGTTATCCGTGCTAAGGTCGGGTTCTATTTTTCATAATTGTCTATTTATATAAACTAATTATAAAAGTTAAACTAATTTGTATATTTTTACTTATTATAAATAATAACACTGTTTGACTTGTCAATTTAGTTAGTTTTTTCTTTTTCAATTTTTTATAAGTATTTTTTGGATTATTTGAATGTATGTTTGATAAGATTTTTTACATGGTTTCTTATAATTATATATTTTATTACATATTTTAATAAAATTTTATTACAATCAAAGTTAGGAATTTAGAACTTTACATAAATTAGTTTATTACATAAGAATTATAGTTGATTACAAATTAAATTTTAATTAGATAAGTGATGAATGATTTTAGATTAACTTTTCTTAACTAGTTAAAGATCAGTTTTATTGAAATGTTGAATCAGGTTTGAAGAATTATAAAGTTAATTTTAAAACATTTTAATTAGATATTTGTTTAACTTTTTATAGGAAAAAAAATGATTAATCTTAATACGTGCAAATTAATGTAAAAAGCGGCTAAAAAAATGAGGAAGTATTAAGGGAGACGGACAATAGCAAAAAAATCAGACCTAAACTTTGTAAATAGAATATTCAAATGTTTTCATTGGCAACAAAATTATAGTAATCCGGATTTTAAATTGATGGATAATGTTGATTTATACACAAATTAATGTACATAAATTGAAATGACTAAATTTATAAAAGAGTATTTAACCTTAAGAGGCCTATTATAAAAAATATAGTGATCGAATTAAAATTGATACATATATGTTTGTGTGTGTATGTGTGTGTATATATATATATTTGTGTACTTATATTGGTGTACATGGTATTCTATTTATTAGCATAGAAATCTGTGCGCAACTTGAATTTTATATTATTATTATTTTGAATTTTTTGATATTTTTTTATAGTGTTTTAATATATATATTTTTTATTTTTAATGTTTTCATGTTTTACATATTATTTTTATGTATTATTATTTTATTGTTTTACAATTGAAATATAATAATAGTATAAATTGATGTAATATTCTACTCAAATATATATTTTTCAATTAACAAAAATAAATAGCTTATGTTTTCTTTATTTTATTATTATCATTGTTATAAGTAGTGTCAAAAAAGCATTAACAAAGAATTGTTAAAACAAAAATTATTTATCTAAAGTTATATTTTACATATACCATTCATGTTTCACACATTTATATTTTATATTATTGTATAGGAGAAAGTTAAAAAAAATTATCAATTAACTCGTATTTTATACATGATTTAATTGTCTTAATTTGTACGGTGCATTATATATAATTGTGTTAGCCCTGTTTTGTTTTATTATTAATTTGATTATAATTATTTTAATTAAATAGGTTTAATTAGTGATTAATATTATAATTAATTTAATTATAATTATTTCATTATGGATCATTTCTGCTAGATTGCATGATTCTTCTTTTTTTTAAAAAAAATTGATTAGATTATTATTATTATTATTTATTTTGTAAATTTAGAAAATGGTATTGGGTCATTATTTATGAGAATAATTATTTTTAATATAAATAAGAATATTTAGACCTAATTGATGTAGTTTTTATTGTAATTGGAGTTGAAAAAGTAACTCTAAATAGTTTAATTGAAAGAGAAATGTAAAAGAATTTTTTTGAACATATTTTTTTTTTTTTTGTGAATTAATATATTGTAATAGATTGTTTGTATTCAAAGTAATAAAGATTGCCAAATTTAATTGATTTCCCGGATTCACGGTCGATCACATAAGTTAATATATATTCTTACCAGAATTCGTATAAAAACGTCTGAAGGCAAGTTACTCTACGTCTCTTCATGAGATTTGGATTTAGTTTGACTTCTCGTAATTATTTTTATTTTCTCAAGGAGTACTTATTATATAAAGTTATCCCATCTTATATTTTATGAAATTAATATATGGTCTTTATATTAAAGTTAATATTTTCTAGATTTAATAACTGAAGTCTTTTATGATTAAGTTCTTTTTATGTAATTTATTAATTAAGTTCATAGCAGGTGCACTTATCTACAGCTCATTACTTATTTTATTTGATACTTGGATAATTTGTTCGTACATTAATTGGATATGTTAAACTATATATAGTTTTGGGTTTTAAGTCGTGTTAACACGATAGATCTTTACATTTGATAATCACATAGTGAATAGTGCTGGTGGTGGGGTCCTAGTAAGTAAATAAATAAATAAACAAGTAAATAAAATATATAGACGGATAATCATAACAATGTCTAGATCATAAACTACAACCTCCGTAATTTATAAGTGTTAGTTTGATTTTTTACAGGTTAGTTTAAGTAACTTTTTTAATATCTATGTTAAATATTTTATTTGATATTGAAATAATAATAATAATAAAGGATTAATATGAATATTTTTTTATTAAATTAAATATTTAATATATAAAAAGATTCTTCAAGATTTACGTATAAAATTATTTTTAAAAAAAATTGAGCGACAATTATTATAAAACAAAGAAATTACGGTATATATCATGTATAGTTGTATGGTTAACAAGCTTATTTCACCTTAGTTAATCGGAAAATTCTTGAAGACATTGTGGTGGTTTGGATGTATAATGCATCTGGTTTTTAAATTAGTTTTACGCAAAATGACATTAATTTTATTATAATATTAGATTTTTACATGGAAAGTTTAATTTTATTTACATAACACATATAGTACAAAACATTTGCTATTATACAAAATTATATTATCTTTACTCCAATATGAAGTCTTTACACAAAATGAGGTCCAATTTTATGCAAATAACATTTATAGTATACAAAATAGACGCTTTTATGTAAAATGATATTACTTTTACTACTTAATGGGATTGAGATTGTTTACACATAATGAGATTAAAATTTACCCAAAATAATTTTAGCAGTTTTAACATGTCACATCAAAAGATTTATTTTATGTTAGTATAATCATTATCGTACAATGGAAAACCAACAATGAAATAATTAATTAAAAATTGAATAATGGTAACCGAAAACTCCAAGAAAAATTATAACGATAGAATCCTACCTAATCATGGGAGAATCTTACTCAATTACATTGAACCACGGGAGAACCCCTTAAACTACATACTAACCTCATCAATCACGGAAAAAATTTCACATTACACACAAAGTGAGTATAAAATAATTCATTAAATTAAAAGGATCACATTACAGGAATATAGAAATGCAAATGTAACACGTTATAACATAAGAGTTTAATAATAAATAAAAACAAAACATTACAGATTACATGTAGTATACACTTTATTATTAACATAACATAAAATAAAATATTTTATAAAGAACCATGGATCGTAAATAATTCAAACAAACATTAGATAGATTATGAGATGTTAACCTTTTGAAATTAAGCATGATAGCACAGAAGTCTGAGCACCACACAGATTTTTCATTTTGGTTTATTATTTTTAAATGTTTTAATATTCTTTTTATTTTTAATGTGTTAATATAAATTTTCTTTTATTTTATGACGATTACTTGTTTTATAAATTATTTTCTTGTACTATTATTTTATTATTGTATGATTGGGTTGTTATAACAATTTGAACCAATTATAATATTTTACTTAAATATTTATTTATCAATTTATTCAAAATAAATATTTTAAAATTTCTTTATTTTGTAATCTTCATTAATCTATCTCTAGTTAAGAAATAATTAAAAACTAACTATTAAAATAAAAAAGCAGTTTATCAAAAGTTATGTCATACATGTGCGGCTTATCTTTTGAACATTCATATTTTGTATTATTGTATACGACTTTTGTTTTGCACATTCATATTTTATATTATTATATAAATGAAAGTAAAATAAAATTTTAATCACTTGACATGTGCGTTATATGCATTTTTTTATGCGTAACTATCACATGCACATTTATCTTAATCTTGCCTCTTTTTTTTTTTTTTTAAATACCAAATTTGATGAAATTTATTAATCTCTTTGTCCTCAAAATAATGACATAACTCACTTTTTGTAAGTATTTTTAAGTACGATTTGACACATGTTAGATATGTCATTTAATTAATAAAAATTATAAAAAAATTTAATTTATAGTGATGGATGGATGTATTAAGTAAACATTTATTTTATTTTATTAAGAAAATAAAATATAAAGTATTTAGCTAAAGATTTATACGGCTAGTGAGTCAAACTATTCTGCCTAAAATATGAAAATATATAGAATGTAGATAACTGTGATGCATACATGTGACCGAATAAATTTCTTTCCAGTTGTTTGTTCACATAAATAGGGTGGAGCCAAGTTCTAATTTTAGGCAATGTTCAAGCTTAGTCTGCTTAGACTTCTCTTTGGAGTTTTTGAAAAGCTGCACCTAATTAATTGTTGCCGACTATTCTTAATTAAATCATTTTCACAATACTCGTTCCTTTTTTCAAACGTGTCACATTTAAGTTCACTTAGTCTAGATTTATAAGTAGCAATTGATTTTTACAAGTCAAATTAATTGATTTTCGAACTCGCAATTTAACAAATATATTTTATATTCAAAAATTATAAAAATTAAATTTGATAGTATATTTAATATATTTTCTTATGATAATAGTTTTGTGTCCTTATCTAATAAATATAAAAAGATATTTTAAAGTCAAGTATAAAATTGCGACATATAAATCTGGACCGAGGGAATATATATTTGTGGACTTGTACGAATTAAACGTGTACGTTTCAATTAAAGAATTTTCTATTACTTTACTATAATAAAATACATACAAATTTTGATAAGTATAAATATTGTTATTTGAAGTTTTCATATATTTACACGTACTGTAATTCTAGTTTTAGAATATTAAATCATATGCAAATAAAACTAAATATGACTATTTTTATGGAATTAGCTGTTTTTAAAATCGTGAGTATTGGACAACCAAATACATTCTTTTATTTAATAACTAATTTTAATTCTAATAAATAAGAAATAAAAAGTGGAATTAAATTTAGGAGAACTAATAGTACCCCATGCATATCATTTAGGGCCGTAATAAAATACAAACGGTTTGGGATTCGTCCGAATTCGATTCAAAAATTAATCAGCTCAATGTGAAAATGAACCAAATTCGATACCTTATTTAAACTTCGATAAGTTTAACGAATAGAATCTGACTATAGAGGTATTCACTTGAATATATTCGTGAGTAGTTCAATTATTCTTTTTATAATAAAATATTATAACATATACCAAAATTTTAGGGTCAGTTTTGTTATAATAATTTATTTAAGTATAATATATGTTGTATAATTTATTTTAGTAGTGATGTTTATAAGTAAGGTAATTATTACATATATAAAATGAGTTACAAAGTGTGAAAATTAATATAAATATAACTTATATTTTGTAAAATTTAACAAATATAAATATTTGTGAGTAGTTTAAATTTGATTAAAATAAAATATGAGTATCAAAATAATATTCTGTCTAATACTCGAATTTAAATTCGAGTATCAAATATTTAATTAAAATAAAATTTAAACACATTAATATTTCTTCGTATTCGAGTTGTTTATCTCCCTAATATCATGCCTTGTTTATAACTGCGTTAGAGTTGTCAATAACAAGTTTATTTTGTTTTCCTAAACGATATTTATATCATCAATGCTTCAAAGAAAGACATTTTAGGAGAGGGTAAAAGTTTGTATAGGAGTATTATTAGATATTTTTATATTTCATTCGTTTCAAAATTAAAGATATATATATTTTTTAATTATTCTAACATTAGAGATATATTTTTATTTTTAAACTATAAAAAATAATAGAGTCTCTTAAATACTATTTCAGTACTTCAATTAACTCTATTACATCTATTACTTAACAATCTCTACTATAACTCTCACTATTATTAAATAACATGATAATAAGGATATATTTGGAACATAAAGATTGTGTTTAAAACACGTTATTTTAGTAATGTAATTCTAATTTTAGAATGGAATAAGTATTTTAAGATAGTGGATTTAATTTTTTTAAAATTAATTTTAATCTCTCTCATATCTCCAATGAATTCAACAAATAAAATTAATCTTTCAATTTCTCTTTCTATTTATTTTTATTATGAGGGTAAAATGATTTTTTTGTTTGAAATTTTTTATTTCAATGCATTAGTTACTGTGTTCCTTAATATATGTAATTTAAATTAAAACGATTATTATTTTGAATTGGAGGAAGTAGGTACTATAAAAACAAGAAAAAATAATACGGAGGATACTCTCTATAGTTTATGATAATAGTTGTTTTGGTAAAATTTACGGATATTAAAGAGTACATTAAAGTTAAATTAATGATTAAATGTAACTCTAAATTATAATATTACCCTTACAGTAATTAGTTAAATTGTCATATTTTTCAATTAGTTTGCATGTTTCTCATAAAAAATAAACAAGGGTAATGTAATAAACTTATTCATTTATTTGTTTAGATTATCACAAAACCACTATTATTGTAAAGTGGATAAAGTATATTACTATATGTATGTACTTGTGTGAAATGTTTAGATATATATTATATCTTATATATAAATATTACTACATAAATATGGCCCAATGCACAAGATGAAGTTGGTGTAAATTATGAAAAACTACAAAGTTGAGACCAACTTCTAATGGCGTGTTTGACTTTGACAAAATATCAACGCGCCAAAAACGCTACAGGTCTCCAACGGTCGCATTAATTGCAATATTTTGAAGTACCAGTTATCACCACCAAACACGTGAACATGTACAAGTAAAGCCACCCCAAGCGGCTAAGTAAAGCTTTGATTAGGTATACTGTTTCTCCTTCGCGTTATAATTCTCAACATGTGCAAGTAATAAATTGAAATACCATACAAAAGATATTATTGCGAAATAACAGTATACATTTGGTTAATTTAAGCGATAAAAATAATGTATTTAACGTTTAAAAAGCTGATTGGATCCGATGAAAATAATAGAAGTAAACATTGTTGAATCAGATATTTTTTGAAGTTGGTTAGTGAAAGATTGTGACTTATTAACGGAAAAATGATTTCATTTTCTTTTATTACAACGAAGATATCTGTTTAGAATTTAAACACTTCATACCACACTTAAACCTCCAATCTCTTTAGTCATTTATCTTTTAGAAGACTCCTTTTTTTTTTTTTTTTTATAATAAGTGATCATATAACTATTTTTGACACATGTTAGCTGGAAAAATAATTTCATTTTAATTGTAAGTAATTGGAATAGTTTCGAGTAATTAGAGTTGAATTAGTATCCAAACATTAAATAAGAGTTCACATGGAACGGATTAGTTTATAGAAACATAAGATTTATACAAAGTAGGCCAAGTAACATAATTAGTACTAATGTAAACGGAGTACACGCTTAGTAATTTTTCTTCTTTTGATATGTTTATGAGGAGAAAAATTAGGACACAGAAGTAGATAAAATATGAGCAATTTTGATATTAAAGTCAGGAAAAATATCGAAACTGACTGCAATTGGCAGTTTTTTTTAACTGCTGACTCAATTACATCATGACAGTTATTAATATAGTCAGCCTCTTAATATAATAGATATATCAGAATAACTCATAGTTCTTGCTTCTTGGTAAACAGATAACAAGATTATTGTATAATAATAAAATAAAAAAAAAGATAACATGATTAATAAAAATTGGAGTTTAAAAATTTTAATTTTAAAAAAAGTAGACCTAATCAACAACAAACGTATCCCACTTGATTGATATCATAAACAAATTATAGCTCTTTTAAATAAACTCACTCCCAAACCAAAAATATATGAACCTATTACACGTCTTTGATTGATTTTTAATGAGAATTCCCCAATGGATTCACAATACCACACAAGAACAAACGTAGGAAAATAGCAAAACAGTGCCCCTACCCAAAAGAACCCAATACAGATGGGCTTTACAAATCTTGGGAGTACTTTCTGACCATAAACAAGCCCAAAAACAACAAAATATAACCCCCAAATAAAATCAATAGAAATGGGGCTTATATATTTTTGAGTATTTTCTGACCAATTTTGCAAGAAGCATAAGCATCAATACAAGCATACTCAACCTGCTCCACACTAAGAAACCTTATCTGCCAATTATTCCTATAGACATGCATGGGCTGAATAGGGAAAATGGGGAATTGGTTTTAGTTCATGCACGCCTGTTGGTAACTGGGCAGATAAAACGTACACCAATTAATTACTCCCATACAATTATTACAACTTTGTTTCGATTTAAATTTTAAATATTTAAAATTCTGACAATATAATTTATATTATAAAAATTTAGATTTCAAGTCTAAACGAATGTCCCGATTCACAATAGTAGTCTCTCTATATAAATTTGTTGAAATTTCATTTTAATTGACATAATTGTGATAATCAAGACAAATTAATGAAAAAATTTAATATATTACCCTTATTTATTGTTGATGAGAACATATATTCTAATTGAAAATTATTAATTATTATAAGGATAATATTGTGATTTAAAATTATATTTAATCATCAACTTAGCTAATTAATGTACTCATAGTTTTCATAAAATTTTCAAGAATCGACTGCTATCGTGAATCGGTAACAATATTGACTGGCTATGTATGACAAGCGTATGTATTCTGAAAGCATTTACTTCCCTCCCAACCAGAAAAAAGGAAAAGAAAAGGTAAGCTTATACTCGTATTTGCACAAAATAAGTAGCATAACGAAGAAGTATAAGTGTATAAGTCATATGCTAATGAACAGAGTATTCGCCCGAGAAAACAATACATGAATATATAAAAATGCTAGAAAAGAATGTGAATGGTTACACTTGTTTCATCTGTTTTTTAATTAATATATTCCCTTTTGTTTTAAAACATACATTTTTATTTTGGATTATAAAATGACAAACTTCCTAAATTTTAATCACCACTACCTTCATAATTCTAATCATGGTTGCGTTTGTTTCACTAAGTATCTGAATTTAAATAAATTAATTATATCTAAATTTATTGAATCAACTAATTATTTATGTTTGACTTTGAATATAAATTTAATTATTTATTTAATATTTTTTTAAAATATATGAATTAATCTATTTTAATATTTTATCTGATTTTAATTCATTCAACTTCATTTTTTTTGATTTAATAGATTTAAATAAAACTGAATTTATTAAAAGATAAGTAATAGACTAAACAAACGATGTAAATGATCCAACATTTAAGTACGTTCAGATCTTTAATCCTTTAAAATGCATTAAGAGTTAAACATACACAACCAATATATGGTATCACCACCGCTACTCTGATTTCAAATAACATGTCATAATCTTGAATTATATTTATGAAATATGTTGATGTTATATTTTATAGAAATTTAAGAAATACATTTGAAAAATTGAGTCATAATCTTAAGAAATTTAATCCAAAAACTCTTATAGTTCATTTGGTTTAAAACAACTTTCGAAATGTTTAAAATATATTCAATATATTTAATCACAAATACCAGCAATATTCATATCAACAAATGAAAATGCAGAGAATCTAAATAAATAAATATATAAATCTTATTGTTCAAGCAACTTAGTAGCAATTACATAAGTCACATAAGCATCAACACAAGCAATCTCAACCATCTCCTCATCAAGAACACTTGATTCCCAATTCTTCACACAACATTTCTGTTTCCTCTTCCTCATAGAAAGCCTTGCCACTTCATAAGCCATTCCCTTCAAGCTCATCTCCCCACTGCCACTCATCGGAAACCAAATCTTCACCGCGGCACGAATATCGATCTTTTTACTACATTTAAGACCATGATCCCTCCACAGCTTTAACACATTGTCATCAATATTAAGTCCGAAGAAAGTTACGTTAAAACCGCTATTGTCGAAGAATTTTTTAAGAGAAAGGGGAATGAAATCCATGTGGAGTAGTTGAAGTATGAGACATTTTGTGCCAATGCATAGTTGTAAAGTTACAATCTTGTTCATTGATCTAATGGGGTGGTGAGAGTTGAATTTGCAGTCTAATCCTACTATAATTTTTTCTCCAAGTTTGTGGGTGTGGAGAATTTTTCTTAACCAATGATCTGCAGCAGAAGCCATGTTTGTGACTGATGTTTCTATGATTTTTCCACCAAAGGGTACCTTATGAATGCTACAGAATGAATAGTCCATCTCTCTCTCTCTCTCTCCCTACCACATACACAATGAGCACATCAGTATATATAAGAACATATTATGCATACATATGGTCAAGCTAGGAGACGTTGATCTTTAAGTCTGGCGACTCTACGTGTTCTTATCGGGAAAAGAAAATCACAAAACAAAATGTATGCATTTTGGGTATAATATAATTATTTTAAATGTAATTTAAGGGAATTTTATGTTTTTTAATGTCTTATATAAGGTATTTGAATGTTAAGAACCTGACAGTTGATTTCACTTTTCATCAGTTATTTCATTTGAATGAAAAAAAATGAGAATGTCGATGAGAATGTCGCAATTTTGAAATTTAAAAAACGAACATGTTAAACCTTATAAACAAATAAAAATCTTTCAAAGTATACATTTACTTTTGTAAGTAGTAACAAAAATAAATAAACTCTTATATAACATAAAAAAAAAATAAATATTTGAGTATTATAAATATCTTATATTTACTAATGTTAATATCTATATAAAGAAAGGTATTTGAGTATTATAAATATCTTATTTATTTTAATTTTAGTATATGTATCAAATTGTGTACAGGGGAAAAAAATGAAAAAAATACCCACTATTCCACATCTTATAAGTTTGGTTTTGGTGCTTCCCGTTGCAGAAAATTTTAAAAATAAAATGGAAAAACAAAGCGACTATGACTTGGGTTGCAGAACCCGTTCGGCGACGTCGTCTTGGTCCTCCAACGACCCCGCCGTACCTCACCACGAAGTGAACAACTTCGACTCCGGCGGCTTCCCTAACGGTGGTGGTCACCACCACCACCACCAGCAGAGCGGCCGCCACCATCAGCACCATCGCCATCACCACAATTTCAGCAGCCAACCACCGACTGATTCATCCGGCGGCAGCGGCGGAGAAAGCGGTATCGGCGGTCATTCTCTCCCTAATCCTGGCCGTAAAAGGCTTGGTAACTCTGACCTTTCTCTTTTTCAATTACGGCCTACGAAATTAATTATCCAAGACCTTATGTAGCTAAAATTGTCGATCATCAATGTGAATTATACTTCCTCCTTCGAAAAATCAGAGATGCATTTTAATTTTATTACATTTTTGAACATCTTATCTCAAATTAGTAAAAACATAAGAAAATTTCGAATTACTAAGTTTGTAATTGAAACTAAAATTCACATAGAAAATGACCTAGGTGAAGTCATGTGCATCTGAATTTTGGTAGCTGCAATTGAACATGTTGAACTCTTCTTTTCAGCTGATGGTGGAAATTTTGTGAAACTTTTCGTTGGAGGTACCCCAAGAACAGTTACCGAACAAGATGTAAGTTGTATCTATCTATGTGCGCTGGTAGAAATATTATAGAATGACTCCGATCGTTTATACAGAAAAGAACCATTTGAAGTTAATAATTATTTAGAAAACGATATCTTTTTTTGTCATTACTTATTATCAGATATTAACATATAAGGATGTACAGAAAGAGTTTTAATTTGAGCACTAAGATGCCCATTTTAGATGCTTCTATTGAGATATTTATCCAAAGATAGAAAAGTAACGATAATATATCAGAGGACGTGAAGAGAGAGGCTTAATGCATTTATAATGTGGCCTCCTTCATATTCTTGCTCTTGCCGCTGCCATTAAACTTATTGTCTCTGTACTAGTTTCTAGTGATTCCTTTCCTTTCAGATTTGCTCCTTGTTTGGAAAATATGGAAATATTGTTGAGGTGGTTTTTGTCAAGGATAAAAGAACTGGTCTGCAACAAGGTACATACATGCTGTATCTACATATTGATTGAAAATTTGACACTTGTTAACACTGTCTTGCGAACTGCAAGCCCTTCCAAGGGGTTGCTAGGGGCAACAGCCTCCTACCGACTCTTAACGTTGTTTGGGATAATACATGAAAACTGTTTCCTCATCTAAAAGACTGGGAAGGAATCTGGTGTTAATTTGTGACATTAACTACATCAGCAGTTACTCCTAATACTGTGGTGTTCACATGCATCTTGTACACAATTAATACCGTTCCTTCACTATTGAAGTGATTGTAAACTCATACCATTCATGGTACCGGTTTAATTTACCTTCTTCTCTCTTTACACAATACTCATCTCTAGTCCTGTTGTCTTGTCACATTGTTTTATTTTTTAAGGTTTTTAGTCTTTCCTTCTAAAATAATGCTATTTTAAGATTTTAATTTCGGATTGATCATCACTGTTAATTTCGGCACACACTTGAACACAATTAAGAAGAAGCAGATGAGAATTAGAAAACAGGTTTTAGATGAGAAACAAATGCAATTAGATGAGAAAAGGAAAAGGGAGGTGGAAGAATCTAAGGATTGCAACTTGTGGACTCCTTTGATATTTACATTCACAATATTCAGCTATAAGTCTATAACTAATACGGCATCCTCTAGTTTTGATGAAGTCAAGTATCCTGTGTCAATTCTATGCTCTTGTAGTGCTTCGTAGGCAATGGTTCAGGAATGCATCTTATTTTTCTTAATATACCGTTGTTTATGAAGGTCTTTGCATATAATCGTATATTTCCATATTAAGCTATTATCTGATTGTCCCTGGTAATCTATGTGAAATGTAATAGTTATCTGGTGCTGAACTGACAGTTCTTTGACACAAAAGTTCGAAATTTAATTTATGCTATGCTATTTCTGAAACGAATTTCTTAGCAATAGAATACAACACATTATTTATTCTTTATTCTTCATTATGCATTTGTATAACATGTTCAGATGATGTATAGTTAAATATGTTTGGTGTGCTGCCTGAATGCTACTGCATATATTAATAGAGTTATCATATCAAATTTATAATTTTGCAGAATTCTGTTTTGTAAAATATGCAACATTTGAGGAAGCAGATCAAGCGATAGCAGTTTTACACAGCCAGTATACTTTTTCTGGGGTGAGTTCCATCAAAAGAGACTGATTAAATGTCCTATGTATGTGTCTGTTGTGCAAATCCCATGCATTGACTGACATTTCGTCTTTTCTAGTGCACTTTTCCCATCAGAGTCAAATATGCAGATGCTGAACGGACGCACCCAGGCAATTATCTATCCTGATTCCTGAATATATATTTCTTTTCAAAAGATATGAATATCGATTTAATATATTCTTGATTGACCTTGATGGGCCTACTATTGTAACGTGGATGTGAAGATATGGAGCACCAATTCTTTTGTAGATGGTTGTTTCCCTAATTCCACTGAATCTCTGAATCCAGTTTCTAGATTCTTCCAGTCATGGGCATTCTTCAAGGGATTCTTCTGTTGTTCTTTTAATAAAATAAGAAATACACTGATTATACAAGATAGAACGTGTTATGTTCTAATTTATATATGAAGTAATCTAAAAATAATTCCCAAATTTCTGGATAATGTTAGTATAAGATTTTTCTTGCTTGAGTTTTCATATTTGATAATCAATTATTAATAATTAGTATTCAATATATATTAATTTATTAAATAAAATTATTTTTTCATTTGACTATGTTGGAATCCCAAATTTTCATTTTCCAATTTGGGAGAACATCTACGTATGACAAACCCAATTTTGCAAAACCGAATCTTTTCTACTTTGAAGGAAAGTAATCATGTTAGATGTGTTCAGATATTCTGAAACTACAGCATGAGAACATTAACTCATTGATAGGGGATTAAGGCTGTTTGGTTCATGCAAATTAAAAATCCCTAATTAATATGTATATGAATGAGTTGAAAACCCACTCTACATGTATTGGTTCTAGTCTGAAAATGTTAAGACAAATTATCTTTTTATTTAACAAACAAATTGAACCTATCTTTTCAGTTGCATTCAGCTATATATTGAGCACATTCAAATTTAAAATAAGTAACATGATCAACTTATTCATTCACAACTCTCTAATCAAGGTCCATTTAGCTGTTACCCCTTAACTTGAGAGGCATTAGATATGATAATGCTTTTGCAATCTCCATAATGTTATTTAGCTTTCCTGAGTTTGGCTTGTGTTGGAAGATCTTAATGGTATATTGGTATATATTGAGATATAGAAGTTAAAGAATGAGAACTATAATAAGTCCTGCACCCTGCTTGAATTTGTATATGCCTTCACCAAAAGTTATCTCATTTGTTACATATTCTAAATCTGTTGTTTGACTTCTTTTACCAGAAACTGACAATTATTTGCATGTATTAGGGTCCCTGGAATAATATAATATGTTGCAGTAAACCTACGTGGAAGTTTATTTTTATTGAGCATGCTTTTTCACACCTATTTTTGCTGACATCTTTCTGTAGCAGCTGTCTTTCATGTGGCACATGCAAACAAATTGTATGTTGGGTGCATCAACAAGCTTGCTTTGGGTAGGGATATTGAAGAAGTATGCTCCCCATTATTATCTTTCACTGTTAATTGAAAAACTGAAAGAATATTGTATGCTCTTTGTAATCATAATTTTCTTAGAATGTGTGATCATGTACAAGGGTGTATCTAATTTTCATGCTTCATTCATTGTGCTGTTATTTTGTGTCCATGATGCTTAAAGTAGACTTCTCTTTTTGGTTGTTTTATGTTTTATACAAAAAAGTTTCAGTGCTTATGCGTGACTGGTACTTCATTCACTCTTTTGACAGATTGCTACAATTAAAAGTGATTCATACATGTAAGAACAAGAAGCTGGAACATAGAAACAAAACAATGATCTGAGTGGAAGTTCATTTCTGTCAGTTATGTTTGTAATATCATAATTGGTTTGTGTGTCTGGAGTGATCAGGATGAGTTATATGAATCAGTTATTAACCGAGTTATTTCTTAGTTCGTGGATTACATAATTTGTATTATGCTCCTATTAATTGGAGTTTGGTTACCGAGTATTAAAGAGATTCAGCTTACTGATTCCACGATTATCTATTTCTCATCTTTTCTTGTTTAAAGATCTTTTGGAGGTTTCAACCTGTCATAACTTTTGTGGATGTTTTATTTCCAGATATTCTCTCCTTATGGTCTTGTTGAAGATGTCTTCATTGCACGAGATGAACTGAAGCAAAGCCGTGGTATGTTTATTTATTTCATTCAGTATCAATCTACTGACATATTAAAAGAGAAAATCTAACTGAATCACCTCTTAACTCATCAGTATCTCGAAGCATTCTTATTAACTACATAACCAGAGAACAAGTTAGGCTATTTTTGACAACTCAATTTTAAGCTTTTTGAATTGGAACTGGGAAGCATGTTGAAGCTCCATAAATTGAATTTAAGTTTATCTTTTAATGGGTTTGCCAAACATGATTGTAATATATTTATTGGCATAGAGAGTTACTGTTTTGTTTATAATTATTTCACCTAATATTTGCTTGATTGCATTTCTATGGTCCTTTGAAGGATTCGCTTTTGTTCAATTCTCCCACAGAGAAATGGCAGTTGCTGCTATTGATGCATTGAATGGAATATATGTGATGAGAGTAAGAGGTTTTTAATGCTAGGATATACATCAGTATATACATATGGATTTTAAGGATACTATTCAAAAGACAAATGTTGAGCTGTGCTATTTCTATCGCAGGGTTGTGATCAGCCACTGGTTGTTCGATTTGCAGAACCTAAGAAGCCCAAAACCGGGGAACCAAGGTTCAATTCCCCCAAAACTCCTGTAAAATAATTTCTTGTATAATGAATTAATTTCCCTCACTTTCTTGTTTAGAGAAAATCTTTTGATGGTAAGTAGTGCAGTGATAATTTAAATCTACAATAAATAAAGAGCTTCTTTTCTAATGATCTGGGTACCTTCTGTCAAATAAGCTGCTCTGTGATCTTTAATAATAGTGAGCATCATCGATATGGCTTCACAAAATCATCAGCAACCTAACTTCACCCGAGAAAATATGTAATGGAGAAGTAACTCGCATGTTGCATCTTAACCTAGTTTTTACTCATCTGATATTTGAGCTCCCAGATGTTCAATTTTCTTCTGGACAGCAATGTTTTGGGAAATTGTACAATATTTGTTTCACTTTCCTCAAGTTACCTTTTATCCTCAGTATAAAATACTGAAACGGGTTTTGTGGGTTATCATCGGTTGTCAATTTACCTTCAACATTCGCAGCTACCTCATGTTCCTGTTCATTTGTTTTCTTGAGCTTAAAGGAGAAATCGTTGATTTTTCTTGCTGCAGGCCAGTACCCCATGTCAATGATCACCTTCATCGAAATGGGATGCCCATTACCTCACATCAGGTTACCTCACAATATACATTTTCTATCTTTCTTACTTCCTCTCTTTAAAAAGTTCTTGTCATGTTTGCTAAGGTAGTATAGTTTATTTCAAACTTCACTGTTTACCGTAGGGTAGTCTTCATTACCCCAAGCTTGCCTCTAATAGCTTGTAGCACTGAACAGGTTTCCCCTTCACCAGTATTTGGTACTCATGCTGGGCCTCTGAGTTCTGATACATCAGATATCTCAGATTGTGATTGGAGTGAGCATATCTGTCCTGATGGATACAATTATTACTACAATTGTGTAACATGTGAGAGCAGGGTTAGTTTTCCTGGTTAACTCGGTGTTTGAATTGCTTGTTGCCATTTTTCGAACTTGAAAACGTTCTGAAGCTGTTGTAATGTGTGGAGAGTAGTGGGAGAAACCTGAGGAATATGCCATGTATGAAGAACAATTGGAAAAAGCGCTGATGAAAAGCAATGCTCAGTGTCCAGAACATGGCTCACTATCAGCTTCACGAGATCCTTCAACTGTTCAAGTTCCCCATATACAGCAGGTGCAGCATCAAGAGAAACCTTCAAACTAGCAGTTCCAGAAGCTTTCTTTATCTACTCAGGTCAATTAACCTTATTTTCTTTCGGAACAATATAGAAGTGTACACATTGCATGCCATGCTCTTGTTGAAACTTCAAGTGCATATTGAGAGTTATGTTATTACACACACACACGGGGTATAGAGAAATGAGCTGTGTCTCCTTTTAATAATAATACCCACTAGTTTTATATCTTCAAACCTATAATCTGTTTGAAAAAATCCAATTGTACAGATTCAAAGAACATTTTTTAAAAAATGGGTATGTAAAATCTCACACATTTTTGTGATGTATAGTTTTTATAGTCATGTAAAACTAATACTTTTGTTTTAGATTGTGGTAGGGAATTTTCTATCATTAGGAAAGGAAAATATAGGGAAATAGTAACTTGTGAATGCCGATCATCTGTCACGTTTAGTGTTACATCTTCAATTATATTGCTATTCATGTTGTGCCACATGTCTCATCTTATAGTTTGTGACAATAATGATTATGTGATACCACTGCATGCATAGCATGGGATAGGAGATGTGATACAAAATGGAATAAGAGATTTGAAATTGGTTCATCAGGAGTCAAAGTACATATGGCTTGTGATTCTTGTATCTGTCTGTGTTACGGATTTTAGGCTATGAAATCAATGATTATTTATTTACTCATTTCCACAGGAAATGGCGGAGCAGAAGTAAGTTTCCAGCAAGGGGAGGAGGCGGACCTTTTTTTTTTTCCCATGTCACCCTTCTTTCCCTTGGTCTTAAATGAAGGATGACTAGCTGAGCTGGAGACATCCCTATGGTTGTGTTGTGGTGTAACGAATGATTTACGAGCTGGAGACATCTCTATGGTTGTGTTGTGGTGTAAAGAATGATTTACCAAACACCCCGCACCCAAACACTAAAGAAAAATGGAACAAGAAACCAGACTGTATTAAGGAAATTATGATTCTGATGGGTTCTTTCCATAGGAGGAAGGTGCTTGCCGAAGAAGGACGTATATCGTTAAATGTAAGCACTCCATTTGATAATGGAGTAAACTTTGAACAGTTTAATTTATTAGGATAAAATAGTGCAGCTGCTTCTGAAATTAAATGGATTTTCCAGCTAAGTTACCCTCTCATCATTTTGTAATTTCATATGGATGTCCCTGCAGGGCAGGAGCTAGAAATTGGAAATTTATTATAGCTTTGCATGTTAGTTCAGAATATATAGACTAGAGTTATTATGAAACACCGATTCATTTTCTGGAATGAGGTTTGTATTAGATTTTTTTTCTTTTTAAATTTCTTCTAATTTTTCATTTCATTCTTTTTTATATTTCATTTATGCAATTCAAACGTGGACAAGCTTTATTTTTCTGAAGCTTAATTGAAGCATTCATTTATGCCTGGCGGAAATGGTTATTCACGATCAGGAAAAGTAAGCTAATTAGGGGGAATCAGGCAGAACAGTCTGGGGGACAAGGACAAACAAACTTGGATGAAAATGTCATACTAACGTGATTTTATTCGAAAATGGCTTGATCAAGATACAAAATTCGCAGCTATTTCCTCATTCCATTGCATCACTTTTTGCTATTCTTTGTCGTTTAAAGGTCCACTCCCCCACCCCACCACCCACCCACCCCCCGCGTCTGAGTTCGTCCCTGCAGCTAATACTAACGAAATGGTAATATGAATAACAAATAACTGGCACAGTGAAGCAAATTGTCCGGTTGTTCCATCTTCGCCGGAAACAAATTTCTTTAAAGAACCCCAAAATTACTTTTCTGATGCAAACTTATAATTCAGATCTAAAAATCTCATTTGGTAGATCTGCTCAAACATTCACAGACATCAGATATTCAAGAAAAGAAAGAAAAAGAAAAACCATTTTATATTTGTCCCTTTAAATTTAATATGAAAGAAAGAAAAAAGGGAAAAAGGAAGAAAGTTTAATAGAAAGAAGCTAATAAATTAGGAAAAGAATGATAACATAAAATTTTCATTAACAGCATTCATTTACATATGAATTGAATCACTCTCATTATTATTAGAAGCTACTGATGACAATCCATTAACCATAAACTGCATAACCTTTATCCTCATTTGCAAAGCCATTATGTAATCAGCTGTTTCTCTAAACAGCCCATCTAGACTGTTGGTGTCACTGCTGTTTGGGACAAGTTTCTTCAGAACTTTAACTTTTTTTTCCACTTCATTTCTTGGGCTTAATCTACTACAACCTTCTGAACTAGCAGCCCTTCTAGTTCTTTTCTTCATAAGAATACTTCTAGACCTTTTGCTGATTTTGATGTGCTTTCTTTTGATCCCAGCTTTCACTCTTTGTCTCCTTGCAATTATCTTATTTCCAAGAAATTTATCACGAGAAACAAGAAAATGTTGTGGAGAGACGCCCATGTTTGTTTTGATGCTCAAACAGTATTTCTCCAAAACAAGTCCGTCAATTGTTTTCCCCCTTGTCCAACTTTCTTTGTCAAGAACACAACTCCACGGATATTCATATTTTTGTCACCCACAAGAGGGTTTTTATACTTACGAGTTTTTAGATGTATTGGCGACACTTTGAGGATAATGTTTAGGATATTATTAATTGCGGGGGCCAGTCAAATTTATTTATTAATTTATTCTTTTTTGGCATGCAATTTGCCTTCTAGAGGAATGTGGTGTCAATGAATGTGGGACTACCAAGTGTATAGTTTTTGCTTGTTCTTTTGGGCATGTTCAACTCTAATGCACATGAAACCACATGATTCCTCTTCATAACACTCAACCTCTTAGCCACCTATAGCTAAAATTCTCCACCATGTTTCATCAACTAAATTACACCTCATCAAAACACCCTGGATTATTCCTTTTCACCATCCAAATTCAATGGACATATAGAGTCTCATATAATGTGAACTTGAAAAACCCTAGCTAATTTCCTAATTTTAGGGTTCCATGACTGGTTAATTTATTATCCCCATGTTCCCTAGGAGGAAGCCCATTTAAGAAATAGAATTGGAGCACATACTATGGATACGTGTCATTGTTTTTCTCAACAAATTAGTGGACTTAAGATCCTTATGTTGGGATATTGAACATAATTTTCTGACATTCATGTACCATAATATCAATCAAAAGATCTAAATTAAGCATTTCTAGTTTTCTTCTGTTTCATTTTAGTTAAAAAGTCCTAGTAGTCCCTTCAATTAATCACATGCCTTAAAAGTACCCTACAAGAAATTCCATTGAAACAATTACATAACCCAATGTGCACCTCTTAAAGATTCTGAACTCCTCCTCTTTTACTTAATTTAGCATCACCAAACATAAAACCAGCACTTCATCATTTTTAAGTGATAGGGTTTCTTCTCTCGTATTTATTTATCTCTCTTTTTTTTTTTTTTAAAAAAAAGAATTTGTTACAAAAGGAGAGGCTACTTAATTGTTGATGTCAAAAAATATTTACAGATTACTTACATATTCAATAATTAATCTAATCGAGTTTTATAAGCCGAACATATCGACCCTTGTCCACAATGATAGATTATCTTTGTTGTATTTTTCAACATAAAAATTTTAAACATGCCAAAAACATACCGCTTTAATAATGACACTGATCTTTTTCATTAGAATACAAACATCAATAACAATTCTGCAAAAAGACTATTCATGGTCCTTGTGTGATCCAGAATTTATTTAAGTTTGTCCCGAAAAGAATGACCAGATAGCTTAATTTGAACATGCATGCACATGCAATTGTAAAAGAAATGGATAGAACTAATGGTTTATAACCATGTAATCGTGGCACATTGTAGACTAGATGGTACCGTCCCGTAATTGGGTCCCAAATACAGCTCGGTTTTCCATGCTTTTGTGCGGCATATATTATTAACAGGACAGGTAGCCGTTGTTAGGATAAAATTTTCATTTGGAAATTTTATTTTAAAAAATCGTCCTAATTAAATAATTATTTTTTAGGTTCCTAAAGTGGTTAGTGTAGTTTCATTTTTCACGCTACTTCAATTAGTGATTTCTATCAAGTAAATGATGGAGTAATTCAACATAATATATATACACTGACGGCTATAGCACATGGATCAGTCTTTAGCTATAGGCTAGTCATATATTGTGAATTAGGAAATTTTCAACTTGTGTAACTATAATTTATAAAAAATTGTGGTTTGTTAAACCAAATTAATAAGTCACCTTTTGTTATTTATATTGCTGCAATAGATATTGTCCTTGATCAAATATATGTGTACATATATACACGTGAATAACTCATTATTAAATAAGTTGATAATTGTTTTTGTTGGGATCCATTGTCTGTCAAAAATTAAATATATGGTTAAATTTTATGAAACTTTCTGATGAAAGGTTATAAATGGCTATCTATGGCAACGTGATGGGTATAAAATAGAAGAGTCGTTTTTAAACATTATCTGTTAAATATGTATAGTATTGTAAATTCATCTCGTCTCCGTCCTGTTACTTCGATTATTTTTTAAATTTGATTTATTTCTTTTTTTCATTTGTTTTTTTTTTTGTATATTTTTTTCTTATAAAATTTTCTAAAATCATTAAAAAAATATGTTTCATATATAAGCGGGTCGGAGTTAAGATTAAATGGGATAAGATGATAAATCTCATACCGTATCCTAACCCTATATGATTCAAATAATCGAATCCCATTAAAATCAGAGTTGGGCGGAGTGTTAATGAATTCGGATGAAATTGTCATTCCTATTTATGGTGACCAATATCATTTTTTGTATAATATATATTATTTCGAAAAAAATAAGAGGTGAATTCATAAATAAATACCATACAGTAACAGAAATGAACACATTAAATTGGAAAGTGCCACTCTTAAGACAAAGTAGATATCCAACAAACTAACCACTACGATGTCATCCACATTGTGTCGTCACAAACTGGTAACGAATTAAACCAACCTTTGTGACCCATAATAACGAATGATGCAAGCCCAGACGTAATTTCATCAAAGTGGGAATGGTGCTTTTATAATATTTAAGGGACAATTTTATATACTCTGAACTAGTTATATCTGATTTTTCATCATCAAAGGATAAAATTTGAAATACATTTGTGATATACTTTAATTATTGGGCTCACATATGTTTAACTTTTTTTTAAACAACAGTACTGTTTATGAAATACTCCAATCCGATTTACAATAATAGTCAACTTTAAAAAACTAATTCACAATAATAATCACTTTAAGAAAAATTAAAGAATATATAGATTGAACTAAACAAAATTAAAGAATATATTGGCTGAACTAAACTAGTGACTAAATATGACTCTAAATTACAATAGTCAAATTGTCACGTTTTTCAATTAATTTGCATGTTCCTTAAAAACAATAAATAAAAGTAATATAGTAAATTTTTTCATACACTAATTAGATTATCACAAATAAAATTTTAACAAATCTCTGACGCGACTATTATTATGATCAGATGAGAATATATACTCCTTTTAGAGTTCATAATATTATTCCCTCTTGTTTGGGAAGAAGAAAAGAAAACCAAAGATCGATGCCAAATTACAAAAATACATGAGCCAAACGTCAGAGAAGTACATATATATATTTACAAGTTAATTTACATAATATTTTTACCCCTTTCAAACCCTAACCCCACCAAAATAAACCAAAATAAATGGTTAAAAGGGAAAATTTGCACATTTATATGGGTTTCTGGAAAGGGGTAAAAAAGCATACAACCACCTAAAACGGTAGCGACTGCAAAACGGGGATATTGCCTGATCTTGTGCTTTCCAGTTGACTTCTATCATCCTGGAGAACAAGCACTTGCAGTGTCCCTGATTCTCTCAACCAAGCAGTCACCACTGGCCCGGTCGATATGAATCTCCCTATATTGCACTTCGCCAGCTCAAATGGCGCGCCTATGTTGGCGAGAAGCGCCTCAATAGCTGGCTTAAGAGTAGCATCACCGGGTACTTTACTATGTTTACCCCATCCGGTCAAGATGCTGCAAAAACAGAAGAACGATTTAATTTCCTCAATCCGAAGAATAAAAACAATAATATTGATGCTCAAGATGACTTGACCAATGAAAAGCTTGGTGTATTAAGTTTTTCTTTATACTACCTCAGCAGTTTTGGCAACTCGTGGCCTTCAAAAACAACGGAACGTATGTTTAGCAACCACGCATGAACCATTGCCCGTGCTGCACCAGATGACATTAGATGCAGGTCCAAACAAGAACTGGACCATGAATTTTCCCAGACTTGCCTGCGTTTGCCTTCAAGAACAACCAGTTGAGCTCCTCGTTTCTGGAGAAACCACATTTACGGCACAAATATAAACTGTCAAAGCCAATTATAGGATTTATAAGCATGAATATCTTATCTCAAGCATATCAGAAGCTGTTATGCCATATATAACAGCCTGGCTCATTTAGTATGCCATGAAGGATAATTTTCTGAACAAATTTTTTCTGCTAGGGCACCAATAGAGGCTTTGCGTGAAGTACACCATAACGAAGAATCACATGAAAAAATTGGGTAACACAAAAGGCTGGAAATCATATACCTTCAGCAATTTAAAATCAGCTGTTCTAATTAAAGTTTGGGAAGCTAAAGCAATGGAAATGACAAAAGTTGTTTTAGAAGTTTATTCCTTCTCTTTTAGTTTGAGAATATGCACACCTCATAGAGCACCAGAGTACTACACAATGGGTATGATTAACATCACAAGAACAATGTCTATAGACAAATATGTGCAGGTACTCGTCAGGACTGGTATGTTTTAAGAAGTCCGGTCTACCTGCAAGTGCATTCAGTTTTCCTAACCAACTGGATATTTATTCTTCTGCCTTAACAGATCAAATGAATGGTTCTTGGGACTTGGAGAAAATGGTAAAGAACAAACGAACATATGATTAAGGATGGCCTGTGAGAAAGGAACTGGTGAAACTTGCAAGAGATCAGACATGTACACCCGACTAACAGACTGGATTTTACCTGACCAAAATGCCACAGCATGTCAGTCAAAGCATTGTAAAAGGCAGATGCAGTTGAAGAGTCCATCTGTCTCACATCATCGAAAAGGGATAGAGCTTGAATCCACACGTTTTCTCTATGGCCCATGAGAAGTCCATGTGCTACGCCATATACTTGATTATCAAATAAACGAAGTTCATCCAATAACAATGAAGCTTCTGTAAATGAGCTACAACGACTGCAACCAAAGACCAGAAAGATCAATTAAGGATCATCCATTACTAGGGGATAGTTATTGAATGTACATGAGGTACCAAATACCAAGAAAGTTCTACTGTTTGACAAAGGACGATCCTAATTGATAGGGGCATGAATTCCATTTTCCTACAACCAAGCTAACCCATCTTGTTTACAAACTGTATCATACTAAGCAAAATATTCTAAAGCAGTGGTTGCAGTGATATAATGCTGTAAAGGTGTATATAAAAGTACTTCTCGGATAAATGACATCAAAAAGCTACAGGCACATGACCTAGAATGATGTCTGGAAATGTGTATAAGTGTGACAGTATGAACATCATATAAAACAGTCACTATATAAACTAGAAAGATGAGTTTACCTGCAAGCATTCAAAATGGCGGAAAAAGTCACAACGTTTGGTTTTATTTCCAGCTCGTGCATCTTTTGAAAAACTCCCAACACACACAGAATTTCTTGTTTGCTGTCTTTTTTCTCTTTCTTTTCATGATTAGTTTTTTCAGCAGTTAACTGCTGAAAAACCCTTATGATCCTGTCTTCCTCCCAATCTTTAATCTTGTTCTGAGAAGAATTATTAAGTACCATCAAAGATGAGGATTCAGTTTGTGAATCGCCGTCAACTGCAATTTCAGCAGCTGTTGACTGACCAAAGGCATTGATTATAGAATTGTAAGTGACTACATTTGGTTGAATCCCTTTCTTTGTCATCTCATCAAGTAACAATGCAGAAGATTCCACTAGCCCTTTTTTACACAAGGCATCAATAAGTTTACTATAGAATACAACATCTGCTTTCAAGCCCACCTGCTTAAACTCCTTGTACACGTCCATAGCTTCTTGAAATAGACCGGCTTTTGAGTACACACTAATCAATGTTGAGTAAGTCAATAAATTGGGAGAAAGGTTATCTTCTTTCATCTTCAGGAATAGTTCTTTCACTTTTCCAAACATCCCCTGTTTGCCAAACCCATCCAAAAATGCATTATAAGTAACAACATCCTTCTTAATCCCCATACTTTCCATCTCATTGCCTACACTCAGAGCCTCCTCGAATCTGCCAAGACTAGCATAAATAGCAAGCAAAGTGTTATAAGAAACTCTATCCAATTTAATACCTTGATATTTCATCTCATTGAATAAGCTAAGAGCCCTATCTAATCTCCCCGCCTTTGCACAACCCCGAATCAAGGTGCTATAAGTCACCTCATTAGGCATAATATTCTTAGCAGGCATCTCTGACATTATTCCAAAAGCTACATCCAAGTGTCCACCATTGCAAGCAACATCTAAAAGAGTATTATATGTATATATATCTTGGTCAATCCCTCTCTCATTCATCTCATTAAACAACTTCTTTGCAACATCCCACAACTCTCCACCACTACAAGCAGCAAGAAGCGAATTATAAGTAATTCGATCAGGCTGGAACCCATTGCTCCACATTTCATCAAAAATCTCCGAAGCCCTTTTGAAATCGGCACCCCCTTTTCCACAGGCATTAATTAGTGCATTATATGTGACCAAATTAGGCTCCAGACCCGAAGCTTTCATGGTCTCAAACACTCTAAAAGCCTTATCACAGTACCCACTCTTAGCATAAGCACTAATTAAAGATGAATAAGCATAGACAGTATTCCCGTAACCCCCATTCACAGCAATTTCAAAAACTTTCTCAGCTAAATCAACTTTCCCCAACCCACCAAGAGTACTAATCATAAAACTAGCTAGCTTACCTTGAGAATTGCGTCTCTTTTCGCGACTTACCGCAAACTCAAAACACTTCATTGCCATTGAATACTCACCCCTGTTACCCAACTCCTGCAGCAAATACTTGTAATCATCCATCCCACATAGCTTCGAATCAAATCTAAGCAACACAGAATCAATACAATTCTTGTCCCCACTACACCGAATCGCGTGCTGCAGAGCCTCTTCAGCTGCGGAAGTGTGGCGGCTGGCGGCGGAGGTTTTCTGCCGGCCAAAGTGCATTTTGGAGACGAACCGGGTCGATCGGCGACCGGAGAAATCTGAAGCGGCGAGTCTAGATTTTTGAGGAGGGAGAGAGGGGAAAGAAGGGGGGTTAGGAATAGGAGGTGGGTTTGTAGCATTTCGGGGTTTAGGAAGAGGAGGAGGATGTTGATGATGGTGGTGATTGAGAGAGACTTTTGGGGCTGTGAAATTATGGGATTGGTGATGATGGGGTTGGTTTTGGGTGTGTAAATTGTTGATGGGGTGGTGAATTTGGTGGTTTTGATGGTAGGGTTTAGCGGTGGTGAGAGTGTAGTGGGGTGAAGGAGTATGGGTAGCCATGGGAGGGGAATATATCCAACCCAACCAAACCAAAGGGGTTTAGTTTAGGGTTTAAGGTTGGATGAGGCCCCTTGCTTAGAAAGGGGGAGATGGATGAAGAAAGAAAGGGTTTTGATGGAGAGAGAGAGAGAGAGAAAAAGATAAGATCTTTGGTGTATCTTGGGGGACTGCTTTTTAGGGGAAGGAGAGAGAGAGAGAGAGAGAGAGAGAGAGAGAGAGAGAGAGAGTGGAGTGGGTAGCTGAGAGCTGATCAGGGTAAAAGTCAAAAAAGTTTCATTTTTTCGGACATTGATATCTCCACCCAAATGACCCTACTCCCATCGATCTACCGTATTTAACGTCGTATTCTTAATTTTTTTTTATTGTTTTTGGTTACATATTTGTATTATTTTTTCACATTATATAATGATAGACAAAATTTCCTTCCTCGCCTCATTTTTAAGTAAATGAACTAAAGCCCCGTTCGGGAATTAATTTTTTTTATTATGGCTTTTAAGTTATTTTTAATTTTTAACTTTTAAATGGTTAAAATTGATTATCAAATTATGACTTAGAAATATATCATAATAATTTTTTTAACGTAATAATTAATTTTAATTACTTTTAAGTTATTGTCGAACATATCCTTAATGTTTACCATACAATTTAATTAGAGAAACTTAATTTCATACTATAACAATACAAAAATAAAAATAAGAGTTGAAATGAAACCACTCGATTTATGTTGCTATGACATTGATTCTCTAATTTTTTTTTTATTTTTACAAAGAATAATTCTTATGTAACGGCGTATCACACTTTATTGAGGATCGTCACCTTATAGTATATTCTACATTACTACTGTATAAATAGATATATATATATATATAGATATTGATCCTTTGGTGGAAAAGTAGTACGATATCGCCCAGGAAGCAAGAATTATAAACTCTATTATGAACTACTAATAGATTTCTTATGATTATTCCTTAACAGTTAGTTAAAACATAATATTTGTATGTACTTGTTCTCAAAATAATACTTTGGGGAACACAAAATGCATATCAATATTAATGCATGTTTGTGTAGTATACATTTACATTAGATGGATCATGCAAGTTTGGATACATTGAGGTTAGATGAGGTAGATGAACGGATCTTTCTTACACCTTTCAACTTCTAGATTTAGATATATGACAAAAATCGAGTGTAACACTGTAGGTTGTCATCTCATCATATCATTCATGATGCTATTATATCTTTCTTTTTCGTTTCTTTTTAGCTTTTTACGTGCGAGTATCATAATAATTATCTTTATGAAATTATTACAATAATAATCACAATGTCATAGACACAAGTTTATTTGGATGAATGAAAACTCTTTATCTTTTTAAAGGAAGAAAAGGAAGAGTATAAAGGAACACTTCTTTCTCTAAAATTTTTATATGAGAAGAGAAATACACTTGCACGCATTGATGCTTCTATAAAATGTCAGCCTCCAGTCTATGCAAATTCAATGTTACACGAGTATTTAAATATACCAAAAAGATAAAAATTAAGTTGTTTTCTCGGTACAAAGCTAGAAATCACCTCACCCTAAAGCCTAAAAGCAGCTTGTGTTCAGCTAAACTTGAAGCTGAAGTGTCCAACAAATGTCAATGTCTAAGCAGCCACTGCAGCCATCAGAAGTCTTCAATATGTTTTTTTCCTAACAACTGCCTTTCTCATTTCTTTCTTGGCAGTTGCTGTGGGTCCTGTCAAAGATGCTCCTATTGTGCTATCATACAGATCCTTTAATCTACAAGCAAAAAGATGCACTGATATTAATATTTCCAGTACACTACGTGCTATGTAGAACGAGAATATTAAGGAAAATATATTGCAGCTACCTTGGCATACTCAGAAGAAGAGCAACTACAGAAACTCCAACGATGAGAGGGTACACAGGTGCCGGAGTCAGTTCCTGCATGCCGAGAAGAGACGATGAATGTTAAGGTCAATCCAAGATTCTAATCGTACTTTATTGCTCCTGGGCAGGAAAAATTTCAAAAGTCACAAGTGTTGACAAAATGCAGAGGTCAATGGTCATCAGATGATGACGGTCAACTGATGATGGTTTATGAAACCAGAGGAAATGAGGGTAAACCGTATCAGGAGACAGAAACTGAAAAGTTAAAAGTTTAGCGCCAATGTTGAATTACGATGAGAAAATTTACTGGAGGGTACAGAAGTTGAACCAACCTGCTTGTGGTGGTCCTCTTCAAGAGTGTATCTTAGTGGACCCACATGAATTTGGCTATGTTTCTCGAAATCAACCTCAATAACCTCTGTTTCAAATCTGTGGATGCTTGATGGCAGGGTAGACCGAAGCTGTACAAGATATTTGCCCCTAGGCAAGTCCTTCACATGGAAGAAGTTGGATAAGGGTAATGGTAAGACAGATTCGATCTTAGATGGATCATTAGTGGATTTAATTTCCACCCTGAGATGTTCCTGTAGCTCCTTGATTCTATTTCCTTCAACATGACCGCTCAAAATTGTCATTTCCAGTTGTTCAAACACCAAAAAATTCAAATTCTTGGCATCCTCAGATCCTATCTACAGTTAGGGAAATCAAACAAGTGATCAGAGAACATAAACAGAATGACAATGATGATTAAAGATTTAGAACCACAAAAAGTTGAAAACATACGATGGGAAGATAGATCATTATCACATAAAATAATAAAGGAACTCTTTTGTAGACCACGCAGAGAATACATTGCTGACTAGAGGAAAACCTGTAATTCTTTCTTCAATCAATTAGATATGTCTTTTCAAGTTTGGTGAAGTACAAAACAGTAAATAGAAAAACTGATCTGGTTTTGATGTAATCACGGTGTTGCACTCATTTATAAGGAATACAAGAAAAAAAATTCATCCAACTGAAAACATTATTTAGAAGATAATGACTTCTTTAGCACTTCTACACAAGCTCACCGAGCCATCATACAAAACAATCTAAGAGATTAGAGCAGAATGAATGCAACATTGTGGAACACATGGCACTGATGACATGGGGATTTAAATTCTCGGGAAAACTACATCGATAACCCAAAGTACAAGCAACCATAATAAATGGTAACTCACCTCAACAGAAACATATTCAGGAGATGCACGTTCAATTTGAATGTTATCAAGGTCACCCTTCCTTCCAACTTTTATAATATAAGTTGTATCAGGGAGGAGACCTCTCAGGCGATAACTTCCTGATGAATCTGTTAGTGTCTCCTCATAGAAGCCTTTTGATTCTGACCGTGCTTCAACCAGAACACCTTCTTTTGGCTGCCCAGACAAGAGGGTAACTGTACCCATGGCACTGTAAAGAGGGTACACCATATTAGGGTTTGAAGTTAAGTATCAGGTCCAGAAAATAAAGTTGCAGACAGAATCTAAATTTCACCCAAAACAACAGTTATAAAGTGATCAAAGTTATATTGAGACAATAAAATCGCATGGCTTCAGTTAGAGCGTGAACAAGTTATCAAGGACTCAATCAAAAGATCAAACTAGGGTTCTGCACTTGTATGAATTAATTCACAAATCAATTGACGAATCATAGAATTCTTAGCTCAAAAAAAATCAACGGAGAATTAACATATTAATCACTCAGTTCTTGAGAGGAAAAGACAACTATTATCACCAGTCAAATTTTCCTTTATAATTGAGGAATGGAAGCTAAATCAGATCTTGAAGTGCAAAAGGCACAAGAAACTTAGCAACAGAAAGAGCCTACATAACCCCCAGCACACATGATTCTCCAACTTTATTTATGGTATGCCTAACCCCCAGCACACATGATTCTCCAACTTTATTTATGGTATGCCTAATGATTAAAAACTATTTCCTTATAAATACGGTGACCTTTTAATCTAATTAGTGGGCGGTTTAGGATTAAAAGAAAAAAGGGAAGAATATGGACATACCTGTAAGCAACACGAGTGGCCTGGAAGATGACTTCACGAGACTCCCCTGAACCAAGCTCAATTGCCTGTGCTGGAGGTGAGAAAGCATACTCCTACAGAAAAATAAGAATAAATCATCACACAAAAGAGCTTGCATAGTTGGTACCCAGTAGCTCTTTGAGAATCCATGGAAGACTACTTGGTTTCAATCAGTAATTATGCTAAAAAAGAAGAGGACCATTTGAATACTGGCTGGTGAGCTAGTAGCCTATTTCTTCCATCCCCACCTCCACCACCCCACCCAAAAAAAAAAAAGAAACTATTATTGTTCCCTTCTACTAACTAAAGATACTGGAAATTTGACTTTGAAAAGTTACATTCTTGATTTTGTTAAGCTTCTTATCTAAATGCAACTTTTATTAGAAAGAGAGAAGAATTTGCGGGGATACAAGAACTTTGGAAATAGATTTAGTAACTATAGGCAAACACTCATTATTAATTCATTACAACAATGAGCCTTTAGTGAAGTACCTTAAGTAAAGGTCTGAGATAGAAGCTCCCAGGGAATAAGGTATCAAAAAGAAACTTCCCACCAGCACCAGCCACCGAGTTGTTTCTATAACCATCTTCTCCACTCAACGATAATAGAACAGAAGGAAAAAGTTCATTGGCATCTTCTTCAGAATATATATGTACACATATTTGACTGAGCTTCTGACAAGAAAAGGAATGAGGTCCAATTGCCTTTACGTGATAGCCAGGCTGCAAATTGAAGAAGCATTAAATAGCACACCCAAAATTACAGAAGTGAAAATTACTTTCATATTACTGTTCAAGATTCCAAGTGTTGTACCCAATGAACATGCATTGTTATTTACATATCAACCCAACTAACTCTGCCTAAATCACCAATAAAATCTGCATAGCAAAATGCAGCTAAACTATTTTGTTGAAGAAAATGTACAATCCTGTTAGGTTTTATTAACATTTGATGATGATTGTCTTTAGAATACTTAGAAATACAAATGTATAGAAAAGTGTTGGTTTGTAACACTTTAGTTTTGTAGCTAGCAGTAGTATCTCTTGGTTGTAATTTAGTCATTTTAATAAAAAGATAGATTCATTTTACTTGTATGTACTGCTGGAATACTTGTTGAGTCTGTTCAACAAGTTGTTTTAAGTTAATTAGTCTTTCGGAGATTGATTTTGGCTTGTCGGAGATTAAGGGAAAAGTCCATCAGAGATTAAAATTTTGTTCATCAGAGATTGGACTTTGCCCATCGGAGATTGAAGAATCCTTCATCGGAGATTAAAATGTTTTGTTCATCGGAGATTGAAGGATTGGTCATCGGAGATTAAAGCTTACGTCATCGAGGATTGTAACTAAAGAGTCAGAGATTAATGCTGACGTCATCAGAGATTAAAACAATACCTCGGAGATTGAATGCTGACATCACCAGAGACTAAAGCCAAAGCATCGGAGATTACTCGAGGTGATCAGAGATTAATTTATTAAAGCATCGGAGATTACTCGAAGTGATCAG
>CM025787.1:34160482-34177099 GCA_014636745.2 Centella asiatica
ATGCAAATCAGAATTTTAACGTGCTTAATTTACTTGATACATCTAGCATTGAAAGCATGCAAAAAGACATATCTGATTTGCATGTCAGTTTTAGATCTTTAACTATAGAGCATACCAATGTGAAAGAGTCACGTGATAGTCTCTTAAAAAGAAACAATTTTCTTGAAGAAAGACTATCACAGTTTGACACTATCAAGTCTGATTTAAACAAAGCACATCATATGATTGATGCTTTGAAAAAGAGGGAATATTACTTAGTAGAGCAACTTGAAATTGCTCAAGCTAAGATTAAACTGTGGAATACTTCCTCTAAAAATTTAAAAGACTTGGTAGATAGTCAAACAATAGGTCATAAATCTGGATTAGGCTATGATGCTTGGATAAACAAAAATTCAGAATTAGAAGACCTAAGTGAAGCTGTTGAGTCCACAACTGGAAAGCCTAAAGCTGCTAAAAAAATTAACTTTGTATCTCCTGTTCATGAACCCAGATTTATTAACATTAAAGATCAACAAAACACTGAAAAAACAAGTTTTAATCAAAAGACAGTGAATATTGTTGAGAAGAATGAAATCAAACATTTAAATATTGGGTTTATGACAAAGAAACAGTTAATAAAGAAATTGGAAACTGTTCCAATACAAAAGGCTGAAAAAGTTGTGGAATCAAACAGAAACAAGAAAAATAGGAATGGCAAGTTAGGCATTAACAAATATACCAACTATGCTTCAATGCCTGATGCTCCTAGAAAAACATGTCATGTATGTGGTAATCCAAACCACATAGCTATGCACTGTAGGAGCAGAAATAAAATTCCTATGGTTGAGACTGCTAACTCAAAGACAATAAAAGATAAATCACCTGTAAAAAGGTCAAGTAAACTTTGCATAGAAAATAATAAATTAAAGTCAAGTAGTCTCACAAACAACAGTAGCAAGACTGTAAATTGCCCAATTAAAATCAAACATGGAAAGAGGCAATCGACTTATTCTGAGTCAAGTCTTGAAACTGCAGCTAGTGAGAAAGGACTCAAGAAGATTTGGGTCCCAAAAATCTCAAACTAGTTCTCTCTACTGTGCAGGGCAAAAAGAAGAAATCATGGTACTTGGACAGTGGTTGTTCAAGGCACATGACTGGAGATAAGTCCCTGCTAAAACAGTATGAAGAGAGAAGTGGCCCAAGAGTCACTTTTGGAGATGACAGCAAAGGCCATACAAGAGGATATGGATCTGTTGAACATGGAGATGTCATCTTCACAGAAGTAGCACTGGTTGACGGCTTAAAGCACAATCTACTAAGTGTGAGTCAACTATGTGATAAAGGATTCAATGTCACTTTTAAAGAAGATCAATGCTTAGTGAGTGACAAAGAATCAGGGACTGTGATTTTGACAGGAAAAAGAAAAGGGAATTTGTACATTGCAAATCTCATTTCTTCAACTGATCAAATCACATGTCTATATAGCAAAGCTTCAACTGATGAGAGTTGGCTTTGGCATAAGAAGCTTTCCCACTTGAACTTCAAGAATATCAATAGTCTTGTGAGGAAAGGTTTGGTAGCTGGCATTCCACAATTGGAATTTACACAAGATGGATTGTGTGATGCATGCCAGAAAAGAAAGCAAAGAAGTGTATCATTCAAAAACAAACCAGCAACATCAATCACTGATCCTTTACAACTTCTCCATATGGATTTATTTGGTCAAGTGAATGTGATGTCTATCTTAAGGAATAGATATGCACTGGTAATTGTTGATGATTACACAAGGTATACTTGGGTAAAATACCTCTTTGCAAAGAATGAAGCTGCTCAGTTAATTATTGATCATGTCAAGAAACTAGAAACTGAGTCAGGAAAAACAGTGAGGGTAATAAGAAGTGACAGAGGAACAGAATTCAAAAATACCCAAGTAATTGAATTCTGCACTGAGAAAGGAATTTCTCATCAATTCTCTGCACCTAGAACTCCTCAACAAAATGGAGTTGTTGAGAGGAAAAATAGAACCCTCATTGAAGCAGCAAGGACCATGTTGCAAGAGGCTAAGCTTCCTACCTATTTTTGGGAAGAAGCTATAAGCACTGCATGTTTTACACAAAACAGGTCTTTGATAAACAAAGCCCACAACAAAACACCATATGAGTTAATGACTGGGAGGAAACCAACTCTCAAGTTTTTACATGTGTTTGGTTGTAAGTGCTTTGTACTGAGAGATTCATCAGAGACAAGAGGAAAATTTGACAATAAATCTGATGAAGCAATCTTCTTAGGTTATTCTCTGTCAAGCAAAGCATACAGAGTTTATAACTTAAGAACCAAGGTCATTGTGGAATCCATTCAAGTTGCATTTGATGATGGAAAGATTCCAGGAATGCTTGGTCAAGGATTGCATGAACCTCTCAGTTTTGAGAATGAATTGGATGCATGGGAATATCCAACAGAGAATGCTGAAAATCCCCAAAACAACAATGATTCCTCTTTAATTGAGGGGGAGTTGACTGTTGTGCATGAAGTACCAAGGACTGATGTATTATCAGAGACTAGAGTACTGGAACAAAATGAAACACAAGTCACTGATGACATTAATTCTCCATCGGAGACTAATGATACATCAGAGACTAGTATCCCTGATGCACACACAGAGACTATTGAGATATCTAACTCAGGGGGAGTTAATGAAGAAGAGATCAATAGTTTAGGGGGAGCAAACTCTGCTCATGAAGCTGGATTGAATCTTATCAATCTAGAAAATGAAGTCTCTAGTTCAAGATCAAATCTAACAAAACCTAGACCATGGTTGAGAGATCACACAACAGATTTGATCATTGGAAATGTTGAGGATGGAGTTAGGACTAGAAGTGCAACACAAAATGAATGTTTGTACCTCAGTTTTCTATCAAAGATTGAACCAAAGAAAATTGAGGAAGCACTTCAAGATCCTGATTGGATAATTGACATGCAAGAAGAATTAAACCAATTCACTCGAAACAAAGTCTGGAGACTGGTACCCAAACCAAGGAATAGATCAATCATTGGTGCCAAGTGGGTCTTCAGAAACAAATTAGATGAAGCTGGTACAATAACAAGGAACAAAGCAAGATTGGTTGCAAAAGGATATTCTCAAGAAGAAGGAATAGATTATGATGAAACTTTTGCACCAGTAGCAAGACTTGAAGCAATCAGAATATTCCTGGCATATGCAGCCTACAAGAACTTCAAGGTGTACCAGATGGATGTCAAAAGTGCTTTCTTAAATGGAAAATTGGAAGAGGAAGTCTATGTTTGCCAACCCCCAGGTTTCATAGACTCCAAATTTCCAAATCATATCTACAAATTAGACAAAGCACTTTATGGCTTGAAACAAGCACCAAGAGCCTGGTATGATACTCTATCCCAGTTTTTACTAGAAAATAAATTTATTAGAGGTATCATAGATAAAACTTTATTTTATAGAAAGCAAGGCTCTGATATTATTTTGGTGCAAATATATGTAGATGATATTATATTTGGGTCTACGAATGAGAAGCTTTGTGAAAAATTCTCAAAGCTTATGCAGTCTAGATATGAAATGAGTATGATGGGAGAATTAACATTTTTCTTAGGTTTGCAAATAAAACAATCAACTGATGGAATATTTATCAGTCAGTCTAAGTATGTCAAGGACTTATTGAGAAAATATGACTTAGTTGATTGTGCATCTGCAAAAACACCCATGCCTACTTCCACTAAACTAGATAAGGATTTAAAAGGAAAGAAAATTGATATTACTAGTTATAGAGGAATGATAGGCTCTCTTTTATATCTAACTGCAAGTAGACCTGATATAATGTTTGCTACATACTTGTGTGCTAGATTTCAAGCTGACCCTAGAGAGTCACATTTGATTGCTGTAAAAAGAATACTCAGATATCTAAAAGGTACCCCAAACCTTGGATTGTGGTATCCTAAAGAATCTGACTTTAAACTAATTGGCTATTCAGATGCTGATTATGCAGGGTGTAAGCTTGACAGAAAAAGCACAAGTGGAAGCTGCCAACTACTTGGAGGCAGACTTGTTTCTTGGTTTAGCAAGAAACAAAATTCAGTTTCTACTTCAACAGCAGAAGCTGAATATATCGCAGCTGGGAGTTGCTGTGCACAGATCTTGTGGATCAAAAATCAACTCCTAGATTATGGTATGACACTAACCAAAATTCCAATTTATTGTGACAATACTAGTGCCATAGCCATAACTGAAAATCCAGTGCAACATTTAAGAACCAAACACATAGATATTCGATATCACTTCATTAGGGAACATGTTAGTGAAGGAAATATTGAATTGCACTGGGTTGCAACTGATAAACAACTTGCAGATATTTTTACAAAACCATTGGATGAATCTACATTCAACAGACTAGTTTCTGAACTAGGAATGTTGAATTATGGTTCTAAAAATTAAGTTTTAAACTTTCAAGTTGTTTAACAGTTGCATGAAGCTAGAATTAAATTCCTAGATTGCAGCTGTTCTTGTGAACAGATTTTTAGAAGCTAGAATTAAATTTCTGGATTGTAGCTGTTTTTAATTAAACAGATTTTTGATGAAGCTAGAATAATTAATTCTGGAAAAAGAAGCTATTTTTAATCTAAATAAAACAGTAAAATGTAGCTAACAATCATCAAAATGATTGTTGGAAAATGTGTTTTTATCCCTGATGTGTAAAAAGGTTAGTCTCTGACTAATCAAAATAACAACATCAGAGATTGACCTTAATCCCCGATGAGTACATTTACTTCATCAGAGATTACGTTTAATCCCCGATGAATAATTTCATCAGAGATTATTTTAATCCCCGATGAGTTACTTCATCAGAGATTACGATTAATCCCCGATGAGTAATTTCATCAGAGATTACGTTTAATCCCCGATGAATAATTTCATCAGAGATTATTTTAATCCCCGATAAGTTACTTCATCAGAGATTAAATTATTCTCCGATGAGTAATTACTTCATCGGAGACTAATCGGGTCAATCTTGTATCAAGTGGATATATCAGAGATTAGGGCAATCTCTGAAAAAGGGTAAATTGGTAGTTACCCTTGATGCTTGAATAGCAATCGTTGCTTATACTTTAATAAACGTAAGTTCAAAAACGTTTGCAATTACAAGTATCAAACTCTGCAAATTAGATTTCTCTCTGTACATTCTCTGCGATTTAACCTCTCTTTAAGCTTTCTTCACAAAGTTTACAGATCTCTTCAATGGCGGCCAAAACAGTGTGCTTCACAGTTGGTGAGTTCGTTTTCATAAAGACTAACCATGCAGGGGTGGCTAACAAGTATGAATTTGAAGCAAAGTACTACCCTGTTGTGGATTTCCTAAAGAACTCTCCACTACAACACGCCATCTATGACACTCCCATCCAAACTGCAGAAGTCATCACAACCATGTGGAGCACTGCATCAATCACTGATGAAAGTGATGACTCTCCACAGGTAAGCTTCAGGTATGAAAACACTGACTATACTATTACTCATGCCACAGTTAATAATGCACTTCATTTACCCGTAAGGGAAAACTATGAACCCCTTGCCTTTGATGAAGAACTTATAGGTATGTTTAAGGAATTAAACTATAATACTGACATAAGTTCTGTTGGAACCATCACACGTCCCCATCTTAGGCCAGAGTGGTCATTATTCTTTGACATTATAACTAAAGCTTTTACTTCTAAATGCAGTGGATATGATGCCATCACCACTATTTCTCAACAAATCGCATATAGTGTTCTGTATGATAGGCACATAAACTTAGGGCTTTTGATTTTGCAAAACTTGATGGACAAACTTAAAACTGGTGATAAAAATAAAATTTATTATGCTAGGTTTTTGATGATGATTGCATATCATTTAATTCCTAACCTTAATATCACTGGTATGCAAGTTGTGCCTCCTGTTTTGCAGACAAAACGAGTTGTTAGTGATTTGAAGAAATATGCGGCCAAGGTGAATGTACCTTTATTCTATCCTACTGTCATGAGAAACACTCTCATTGACACTCTTCCAACCACATATTCTTTACAATGCTTTGGGGATACCACACAAACACCATCTAATCCCCCAACAACTTCACAATCACAATCTAAAGCCCCCTCCACAGTCTCCCAAAAGACTGTGGTTGTAAAAACCAGAAAAATCACAAAGCTCCCAATAAAAAGAAAAATAATTGAGGGAGTACGTGAGGATGAGGGAGAACCAGAAGCTGAAGTTTCACTTCAGAGAAAGAAGAGAGTTATAACCCACAGCCAAAAGCAATCCATTGCTTCCCAAAAGGCAATGGAGGTTATAAGGAAAGACAGTAATCTGTTTATGTCCTCCTAACAGGACATTGACATTGAAGATAGTCCTCAACCAGGGACACCTGTTACAGAGTCTGCACAAACTCTTGGTCACCGCCAAGAGGAACCAAATAGAGAGAAAACAAAAGAAAAGAGTGACACAAGGAGTGCACCCACAGAGTCATCTATTGATGTTCCTCAAATTTTTGCCCTTGAGGAACAACCAACACTCCCCACTGTACATTCTTCTCCTTCTTCTCCCATTCTTGATTCTTTTAATGTAAATATAATTGATTCTCTTGATTTTTCCCAAGAGGAGCCAATACTCGAGCCTAGCTCTCCCACATATTCCATGGAGAGGTCCCTAGCCCCAGAAACACAAAGGGAACCCCCTCTCCATGCAGTCTCAAGTACTTCTCAAACCCCCACTTCTGTAGGAAAGAGTGACACCATCAAAATGAGTGAGGTTGTGAGAATAGATAGTGAGAGTCAGGCTCCTGACCTGGAAAAAGGAGAGAACATACACATAAAAGAGAGTCAAGCTTTAGAAAGCTTGGAAAAAGGAGAGCATGAGAAGCTGGGTGCCCAACCCCAGGCAAAAGGAGAGGGTGTGAGCAAGGATGAGATCCTTGAACAAAATAAAAGAGAGAAATTCTCAGCAGGTGATTTTTTGAAACCTGTTGAGACCACTAGCTCACAAGAAGCTCTGGTTTCTTCTGCTCCCTCCATCAATATCCAAACAGAAGAACCAGAGATTAGATCAAGCACAGGGGATGCAGCTTTACAAGTCATATCTGAGATGTCCAATGTTGATTTTGAAGAGTTATATGGTCTACAACAGAGACAAGATCATATTTCTGCATTGAAGACAAGCCTAGCAGATGAACCTGTGCCTGAAGAAACTCCAGATAATAATGTTGATGAATGGCTTGATGCCTCTTATGCCAACACTCTGGAGGAAGCAGCCACCCAGTTGAGGCAGGATTATGTGACCAATATTGGGTCCACTGCAACTGCACCTACACTTATCGATGTTCTTGAAGAGGTAACTAGGGTGGACAAGAAACATACAAAGTTTCACCACTTCCTGGTTACTGGAATAAATGGTGCAGTGCAGCAAATGAAGGAAATGATGGAGTTGGAGACAGACAAAATTAGACGATGCTATGAAGGTCACTTGCCAAGGAGGACTGTAACTGCCATTGATACCCTTATCAAAGATAAGTCCAAAACTGCCAGTCGCTTTCAAGCCCTCGAAGACAACATCCAACTCCTGATCCAAAAACAAGACCGAATGGAACAGCTATTAATGCAGGCAATTCCAAATTTGGCCACCTCTTCTCAACCCAAAGATGCTGATGTCAAAAAGGGGGAGAGTGGTCCATCTAATGTTCCTGTACATAAGCAAAAGCCAGGTCCTGTCCTTGATGCAGAATTGCAAGCAATGTTGGACAGGATCCTAAAGAAACATTCGGATCTAGAAGCAGCAACAAAAACAACAACAACAACAACAACAGCAACAACAACATCAACTGTTCCAGCAACAACAACAGCAACAACAACATCAACTGTTCCAGCAACAACAACACTTCCAGCAACAATAGCGGCTTCTCCTTCTTCCTCTGCACAAGCCCCCAAACCAAAAGACAAAGGCAAGGGAGTCATGGTTGAGCAACCAAAGAAGCAAATCTTCACTCAACCAGGACAATCTAAGCTACTGGGGGATGCCATGAAGACTGCTCACTTTCCTACTCCTATTGAAATTGAAGTGGAAGGGAAAGTTGAGTTTGTCAATCCTCGTGATCAAAGATTAATAGATGCTGATGCCTTATTAGCTCAAAAACTACAAGAGGAGGAGGACATGGTAGCAGCAAGGGAGGAGGAGAAGGCAAAGAAGAAGAAGATCTCTACAAGAAGATCAAGTGCACAGAAAGCAGTACTAACCAAGAAGCCTATCTCTCAAGACCCTCCAAGGTCAACCGAGACTGCCTTGGTGGCTGTGAGTGGACCAACAAAGCCACAAACAGTTTCATCAAAGAAGTCTTACAAGGTTGAAATGGCTAGCGCTGAAGAAATAATAAAGGCCCTGAAGATAAGTACAAGAAGGATTGAACTGATAAAGGGTAAGAACAACAAAGAGCTACTTCATGTCTTGTTGACAGATGGAGAGTCTTTGAAGTTTGAGAAGCCAGCCTTGGAGGGACAAACAAAAGAAGATTTGGAGTGGTTGCTGACTGTAGTGCTTGAGACTTCTGATTTAAACATAAAATTTCGAAGCCAGATTCAGAAGGTGATGAAGATGGAGCATAAGGTGAATTCAGAACCAGAAGCTAAATCTAAACCTTTGGGATTATGGTATGAAACTTTTCATGGGGAGAGAATTTTCTTCAACTACAACAGGGACATCAATAGTGTCAGCGAAAGGCATATTGAAGGATTTCTTGCATTACTCAAAGATGCTGTTGAAGAAACTGAGCTTGTATTGAAGAACCTGTTGAAAAATAGGCTGGAGTTTCTGAGAAGGAATAGAAAGGAAAGAATGGAACAGTTGAAGAAAAGATAAGGTAAAAAATGTTGTGTTGGAGTTGTGTGTTGAAATTGAAGCCAGTCATAGACTTGGAGAAGCTGAATAAAATATTCAGGTAGCCAGGATTTATTCTTGGAGTAGCTGAGTGTAATACTCAGAGAAGCTGGGTAAATTATCCAGGGAGAGAAGCTGAATGATAATGATAGATCAAAGATCTTGAATTCAGGTACATTTGTAATTTTATTATTCTTTATTCTTTTTCTAAGTAAATTTTGATAGTTGAGTTTTGACATCATCATCAACCTTGAAATTATGCTTATCATTCTGATATTCATAATTAGGGGGAGATTGTTAGGTTTTATTAACATTTGATGATGATTGTCTTTAGAATACTTAGAAATACAAATGTATAGAAAAGTGTTGGTTTGTAACACTTTAGTTTTGTAGCTAGCAGTAGTATCTCTTGGTTGTAATTTAGTCATTTTAATAAAAAGATAGATTCATTTTACTTGTATGTACTGCTGGAATACTTGTTGAGTCTGTTCAACAAGTTGTTTTAAGTTAATTAGTCTTTCGGAGATTGATTTTGGCTTGTCGGAGATTAAGGGAAAAGTCCATCAGAGATTAAAATTTTGTTCATCAGAGATTGGACTTTGCCCATCGGAGATTGAAGAATCCTTCATCGGAGATTAAAATGTTTTGTTCATCGGAGATTGAAGGATTGGTCATCGGAGATTAAAGCTTACGTCATCGAGGATTGTAACTAAAGAGTCAGAGATTAATGCTGACGTCATCAGAGATTAAAACAATACCTCGGAGATTGAATGCTGACATCACCAGAGACTAAAGCCAAAGCATCGGAGATTACTCGAGGTGATCAGAGATTAATTTATTAAAGCATCGGAGATTACTCGAAGTGATCAGGGACTAATTAAAGAAGCTATCGGAGATTAGTCGAGGACTTAATCGCTGATGGAGTTAGAGTTCAAATCAAAGAAGGAAAGTCTTCCATGAACACGTAGACTTTATTGAAGACGTAGCTGACAAGGAAACTTGTTAGAAATCTTTCAATTGGAAAGATTGTATTTGATTTGAATTAGGAAGCTAGGTTTTTGTAAACTTAGTTTTAGAAGCTGTAATTATAAATTACAGAATTGTAATTCGAAGGTGTGTATGTCGATATAGATAGAGAGAATTGAAAGTGTTATATTTTTCTATATACACAGAATAGAAGCTGACGATCAAAGCTTGTTTTTGATTGTTAGAAAACTTGTAATCAATTGTTAAATCAATAAAAACAATTGTTTATAAAGTTTTGATTTTGTTCTTTATATTCCGCAGAAAGTTAATTTCTTAAAGAACAGGAATTCGGAAAAAGTTGTAAGAACTTGTATTCAACCCCCCTTCTACAAGTTCTAGGCCATCTCACTGGGAAAACAAATCCTATATTTTTGCTTAATGAGGCTTCTGCCCAATCACAACAGCTCTCCTTACTTGGGCTATGGCTCCATCCTAGTAGATTGTAGGATCGGCTAAGCTGTCCAATTCATCTCCTCCTGTGTAAGCCTAACTATGGATACGTTCAGAATTTTGAGTTAATTATTCCTTCGGTGAAGAATACGTAATTTTCACTGGTGAAACAGTGATGAATTGACCCAAATTAACTCATACACGAACATTTTACTTTTTACGAATTATTGAGCAATGACAACCTGTTAAGAAAGTTCAAGAAGAGTCACAATGATTACTACAGGGAGTAAAATGATCATGCTATACAACGGTAGCATCAGAATTTGACAAACACCATTAACCCTTAATTTCGTATTTTTTTGAAAGCTGTTGGAGCTAACCATTATATAACACAGTGCTACTCATTATATAGCACGGTAGTACTGTGGTTATAAGTGTTGTCTCTCTGGTATTTTACTTTATAGACACATAACTGCAACTTATATGATGTTTAGATTAGCACTTAGGGTAACCATTTGGGTAAAGCATGTTCAAACCTTTGAAGCATCAACATTGTAAGTTATATCATCATAAAGAGGTCCTCCAACAAAAAGACCATCTTCCCTGGTTGTCGTTTCAATTACTACTTCAGTTCTTTTAATTGGTGCATTTTGGCTGTCTCCAGCAGCAATGATTCGGATGTATACATCAGAAAGTGGGGGAGACACTGATCCTTCAATGTACAACCCCAGACGACCCAAAAATGGAGGAATTGAACTTTGGCAACCATCTTGTGACACTGAGACCTAAATGAAAAGGATGAAAGCATAATGTTAACGAAATTTGACAAGTAAAATACTAAATTCAGAACAGAAATACCAATCATGCTTACTCTATGTTCTCTTGGATAAAACAAAAGCTTCCTTTCCCCACTATCTCTGAAACATGGCAGAAGCAGGTTAAGTTATTATAGTTACAGTGCATCAATAGCATCAAAATCGAGTATGAACAAGCTTCTACATGACAGTTGTTTTTTTTTTGTCTTGAAATCGCCAGAAAATAAATTTATCATAGACCTCCAAAAGGTTGTGAAGGCACAACAGACTATAACAGTCCAGGTCAGTTAGTGTAAAATCGTTCAAGATTGGTTGTAGTGTGAAACATCCGAAGGTGGCTAAATTACGACCAAAACTAAAGTTAACAAGCTTGGAGTTATGAAATCCTCAAATTAATTACTGGAAATGCATGGTGTGGGGAAATGACTAAACTGGTAGTCTAAAGCAGAGGCCCCTTGATTTCCATCTCCCCCAGGGGCAATACAATTATCTAAAGTAGAAGGTGACGATGATTGTACAATTATTATGCATATACCTTAAGTCCCGTGGAACAAATGAAAGTTCTTCTCCAGGATTAGCCCATATTGAGTACTCATATACAGCATTGCCCGATTGACTATTTCCATTATCCACAAGTCTGGCATTAGTACTGTCAAGAACAGCACCCTCACTATTTAAAATATCCACTAATATAATGTCAGCTATCTGTTCAACACCGTTAAGGGAGCTTGATTGAATATGGATTTGTCCTTTCAAGAGATATTTCTCCCCTTTTAGATTGACAGGCTGCAGGCACAAGGAAGCAACTTTGATACAGAAAACGTCAAACAGAAAAAGAAACTAGTAAATTCAAATTTAAAATCAACTAGGCGCCAACACTATCAAGCATCATACCGAAGTATTAAATGTATCAATCTCCACTGATGAGCTACCAAAGAAGATACATGAGTCCACGAAGTGAAGTTCATGTGTTCCTGGAGTTTCTATACAAATGTGTTGAGAACCTTTCTGCAGTTTTATAAGTAATAATATTACGAGGAATCTTTACATGAAATGAGTGTATCTAGTAAATAGTAATGCGAGGCAAATAAAATAATAAAAAGTTTTGAACAGAGATCACCTGAATTTTCAGGTTCACGCGAGAACCATCTGCTTGAGATAGGTAAGCATCCACGGCATGAGTAGAAATGATATTGACCCAATAGCCTCTTTGAACAAATAATATTCCTTTCACATCCTCAGTGCCAACGTTTATATCAATGGAATTTTGGTCCCAGCACCATTTATCCTCTGAAATCCCTAGAGAATGGTGTTTGACCTAGGAAAACACAGCAGCATATGTAAGTAAAACAGTCCGAGGTACCAGAAATTTAATGAAGTAAAACATCTTCTAATGTCGCAAATATTGTCATCATAGCAGAAGAAATTTCTGACAGGGATTTAAAAGCTCTAATATGTTTTAAGTAAGCACATAACCACAAAAACACAGATATGGTGCCACACCATTATTTAGTCATGAGAGAGTACCATCTGTATATTTGCACATTTGACCACCTTAATTTACTACAAATGAGTTTTAAGGAGTCATCTGTAACTGGCAAAGTGGTACAAACAAAATACTGCTAAGAAGCAGATGAAATAAAAGGTATTATAGAATACAAGATAGCAGCACAGACCTCAAGTCTGTATTTCCCAGGAAGGACATCAGGAAACAAAAAATCGCTACTCTGATCAGTCAACCTAAGCGTCTTTCTCTCTTTTTTACTGCTACCACCCAACTTTACAAGTGTGACATAAACAGAAGTGCCACATTTCTCCTTGCACATGACTGAGCCAACAACATTAACCTGCGCCTGAAATTATGCAAAGACATATTTCTATTAATAAAATGGAACGGTATGTTTTCAGGAAGTCAATAGCAACTTCATAAGGCCAATAGCACCCATTTTGACCTAAACAAGAAAGTGAATGATTGATTTAGGTAAAATCAAAACACTAACTTGTAAAAAATGTATTTTGAAATGATAACAAGAAGATACTTGATCCACTTAATAACTTCCTTACTCCAAAATTTGTTTCAAGACAATAGACTACATAATACACTTGGGGAAAAAAAACTGTGTTACATAAATGCAGATTAACTGGAGTAGATCAAGTTAGAGTAGCCTTCATTTGTAAGAATTACCTGATGGAATTTGACATCTAGTAAAGGTCTGTTAACATTAACATCAACATAAGGTGGCAACAACATAAGCTCTGGAGTGCTCTCAGACGTCGCTGCAAAAGATGACAATCGATACTCGCCTGGTGGAACCTGAAAAGACGGAGATTACAATTTTAAGTTAAGCACTAAACTAGTCAAGGGAACAAAGCCTGTATCATCATTTGATTAACTAATATTGTGAGCCAGTGTAGCATAGCAATCTACATTCCTTGTTATGCTCTGCTTCTCTAAATACCTTGATGCACCACTATATAGGCTTTCATTTGAATATAGTGGCAAAATGATTGACCAAAAACAAGCTTTTAGGTAAACGATATTTTATGGTTCTATTTAACAACTCGTAGATATTTCAACATCGTAGAATTAGTATAATCTTTAAACAAGCCCTGTGCAATGACTTACATTCCACCAAACGAAAGATTACAAACAATCTGGTAAATGAAAAAAATTAGGTAGCCAAATGCAGGTAATAGAGACAAGATGAACAAGCTATTCCTAACCAATAAACCTAGTTATGAAAATCGTACGACACATATCAGCCGGCAGATACAATATAAATTCAATATGTAATATAGGGTGTATCAGAATTAGCAACGTATCTCATGTATTGATGTCAAAAAATAAGAATACACCTTATTTTTATTTTATTTTTCATTAACTTAGCAACATAATATGATAAAATTCCTGTGGAGATTCAACAAAGAAAAGTAGGCTTTGAAGCCTTATACCGTTTCAATTTAAAAAAAACCCAATTATTACATTGGAAAATATTTTTGATTTATTTCAATAATATCAAGCTATTTAAAATATTTCAAAATACTATTACGTAGTCAGAAATTATTTCTAGGTTATGACGATTATTAGTTGTCCCACTTTTAGGTTATAAAAATAGTTAGTTGCTCAATTCTACACTATAGTCAAGCTAATCCGTAATATGCTTCATTGCCCAATAAATTGTGTTGTTTGTTTAAAATTGATTTATTAGTTATTTTCAAATTATAGTCAAGCTAATATGCTAATGCTAATTGTCCAAAAAAAATTGTTATACGTTTATTGTTTGAATACAAATTGTTGCGCTTTTCAATTATTTTCTGTATCATGATAGAATTTATGGTATGATACATGAAATGGTTTCCTGGTACACAATATCCTTCACAACTGAACAACTATGAATATACATTGAACAAACACCAAAGATTACATGAATATACAAGCTCACCCCCTTTTAAGGAAATAAATTGGGGTTGCCACCAAGCCACCCAAAGCATGGTTGGAGCAATAAAAATTATTTCACAGATCAACTCGATTTCTTTAAACAGTAGTAAAAATGCTTTCATTAACTGTTTTATTTCTTTATACTAACAAGGAAGTAGATAAAATAATAAAGAAATAGAAGACCAACTAGATATGTAACAGCATACCTCAAAGCAAAAATTACCATTATCATCAGTCTCTTTCACTTGGGGCTTGACATTTTCAGGTCCATGAGTCAAAGCCACCTGAGAGTCATAAGTGGTTAAACAGAAGAATTAAAGAGGCAAATGAAGTATCACTGGCATCAATATATATTACAAATAAAGAAAGATGCATGGCTAAGAAATGAAAAAAAAAAAAAGACAACGCCACTTGCTACACTAAAAGAAATTGTTGTTAAACTTGTACTACTCGCGGAAAAATATACCCTTGACCCAACCACCTCCAGATTCAACAGGAGAAAAATAGTAGCTATATCCGCATCCAATTTTTTGACTAATCTAAACCAAACTGGTGAAGAAGAGATGAGCACCACCATTCTACGATGTCTATCTACTAGTATAATCACCAGTCCCACCACAACCTCAACAGTTACCAGCACAGAACCCGTCCCCGGTCACAATCATTCAAGAGAAAACCAACATATGATCCTACCACCACATCTGTGCATATCTTGAATAACAAGACTCAAGTCAATTTACCAAACAAATTTAATTCCTTGCTGCCATCACATCTAGTCTTACCACTCATGTATCCCTGATGAACATTAACTCTGATGTTGCTTACCCTTTACAAGCAGTTTATACTGATACAGATACATGTAAGTGAAGAATACATTGGAAAAAGAAAATATCTATGTATTGGGATTACCTTTGTCTTGTATCCAGAAGAAACTGTGTGTACAAAGCCACAAACTTCATAGGAAATTGCTTTGATATCAACAACAGAAGCCATGTTTGGCAGAACCTAGCCAATGGTATGAACATCAACATGTGTGTGAGAGAGAGCACGGGGGGTGTTATGAATGTACTTCTATGTCACTGAATGTAACTAATAAATCATTTAAAAAGACTCAATCTGTCTCTCGCATGTGACGGAAAATGTTTTGATACTTTTAGAAAAATGATAAAGTCTATTTATATCCAAATTCAGTATATAGAAGTATCAGCCATGCTGTACCATAAAATCATGCAGCTTGTCAAACTTGTAATGCTCCTTTTTTGCTTCAATCATATAGCGCTTAGATGTTACCTACAAGAATAAACATAATTGCAAACTGCGGTGAAAACCCACAAATCCAAAAGTATAGAAATTGTTTTATTCAAGCTGCAACTGGAAGAAGGAGAAAAACTAGCAAAGATAAAGATTTACTGACAGAGAGGGGGGGCCTTAATTTTACATTTAACTCCTGTTGGGGATAAAGTAAGTGGAGAAAAATAGGATAAATCCATAAATTCAGGTTCTCATTGGATGGTCAAAGAGATGACAGGACATGTGTGCGTTAGCAATTTTGATACACGACTTCCTCCGCCACCCCCAAACCAGAAAAATAAAGATTCTGACTTCTTGAGTGTCTAATATTCATTGTTTATGCATCTAAGAATTATGTCTCTTCCATTTTAATGATTAGCCAAAACTTCATAGTAAATTAGGTAAAACAAGTTCCACGAACCATATCACTGGGAACATGTCTACAATAAAAATACATGACTGCTTAGTGTCAAGAAATAAATAATACCAGTAGATCAGACAAATAAGGAAAGAGATAAAGACGTTGCAATGTCTTGCTCAATAAAGAATAGCTGTGGAAGACAATGGATTTAACAAACTAAAAATCTAGAGAGATAAGAAGGTGAAGAACAATACGAACATTAAAGATATGCTAAAGATATGAATATACGCTGTCATATAAATACCTACTAAAAGTCATTGTAGAAGGGCCAAAGTGTATATCTAACTCAGTATTGCATTTTCTTTGTCAAGTAACAGAGAAAAATAGATCAAACCGACAA
>CM025787.1:34177109-34210450 GCA_014636745.2 Centella asiatica
TGCATTTTCTTTGTCAAGTAACAGAGAAAAATAGATCAAACCGACAACACAAAGTCAAATAGCTAGGATGCAGGAGAATCTATGAGAAAGTATTGAGACCTAAAGTTGACATATTTGTCTTGAGACTTTCGCCTATCAGCAGGAAAATAAGATTACCTGGTCAAGTTTATAATATCCCTCTTTATCAGTAATAGACCTTGCATGACCATCTACTATAATTTTTACACCATCCACTCCCCTGTTAGCTCCATCAACTACACGGCCCCCAACGGAGAATCCAGTGACCTACACATATGGTCAACAGAAATTAGAATTACAAATAAGAAAAGTTTCTTATACGGTTAACTATTATAAAATTCACAAACAAGCTCCATACATTATACAGGAAAAAGAGACCACAAATCCATTTTAGAGACAAGCAATGGTGTACCTGAAACTTATGAGGGACTGTAGCATGATCATGCTGAACTGAGACAGACAAGAATGGAGGTGAAACATCAAATACAGTATTCTCACCCTTGTAGTAAGGGATTAGCTTGTAACTTCCTGTAGATAGCATGGTGGTAAAAAATCAGATAATAAGAATTTTAAGAAGCGAAAAACAAAAAAGACAGTTATGGGTTGAGTAACAGAACACTCCTGATATACAGAGTACATTGCTAAAGAAGAAGAAAAACTATGTCTAAGATAATCTTATTATTGATAAGCAAGAAAAACTTATAAGAGGAAAAAATAATCATTGATCACACTCGGTATATAACTAAATAACCTCAAAAATGAGTGAAATTGGGAAGGGGACAGGATGGTCTAATTTTCAATTATTTAATCATACTATTGACAACTCCAACATCTATTTGGGGCACAAACAGAGTCAAAATTCATAGAGTGTATTAATTTCCACATTCACTACGCGAACTCGGTCAATCTAGAATTTTATAGCAAATTCTACAAATTTTGAGTTTAAAGTTCTCACTCAATAAAATGAAGTTGAGACCCAGCATGAACACATAATTAAAATAACAGCAGGAAAAAGCGAAATTCTCAACTCTGGAAACAGAAAGGGAATAGGTTTGCAAGACCTAAATAAGTGAAAGGACTAAAGATAAACCTCGGGCAGCACAAAACTGTCTGATAAGCCCACCAAACATAATATATAAAATGAAAGCATCAAATTTTACCGCATGGTATAGATTTGAATGTGAACACTCCATCACCATCAGACACAGCATGACAGAGAGCGTTGCTCTGCCCTGGGGCATTACCAAAACCCTGAGGACAATCAACCTCTGAGACATCATCTGAGTATAAGTATATGTGAACTCCCAAAATAGGGTTTCCCTACAACAATTGGGCAGAAAATTATGTATTAGCTTATTTAGTTTTATAAGGATGCATACAAAGTTCAAAACTTCTTGTCAGGACGGGTAAATTTCAAAATATAAAGAAAGACAACACATTCTATAGACTTTACTGCATTGAATTTTCACTTCAATATTCTTGTTTCTATTCAGACACAAGATGATAAAAGCACCTAAGGTTCCATCCCTCACTTCCAAAGTTGAGCTTCCAACAAGAGGTTTAAACTTAAAATTAAATCTTCACCACTATTAAATATTAATTAATATATATAAACCACCACCAATATTTGGCTGTACCAACTTATCAAGAAAAACATATAGCATTTCATTCAAGGTGAAACATAATATCTTATGCAGGTACACAGCAAAAGAGTTCGAGAAGATTATAACCTGAGCAACTACATGTCCATGAATATCATACCCAGGAACAAAGAATACTTCGTCAACTGCACCATTTCCAAATCCCAGTTCCACCTATACAAAGTTTAAATTAGAAAACATAAAGGTGTAGTTGTATCCATTCAAAAAATAGTATGAGAATGGTAAATAAAACAGACGAAATGCATGGAAAGGAGATAAAGAAGTGAGCACATAATGATATAACCTCTGTAGAACCTTTGACTTGGATGTTCAAATCTTGATGTGAAGCTTGTATATTGTACTTCCCTACATTCGGAAACTATCATTATATCAGGAGTCCTACTACAATACTAACAACAGCTATAAAGGGAGAGAGGTTTCTTTTTATAAACAACCAAAACAGGAAGGAAAAATTAAGAAATATATGATGTTGATGTTAGGAAACGCAAAAATACTAGAACAATTACAGGAGGATCTTTTCTCTCTCCCACAAATCTGTAATCATCTCATTGTACTTTCCATGAGAAGATAGAAAAAATTGTGGATGAGTTCCACATGTTAAAATTACTCTGTATGTGGCATATATTCAACAATATTTCATGAGGGTGCAACGGAACTTCAAACCTGGAATAATGTTTATGAAAGAGTAAGTTCCATCTGCCGATGTTAGAACAGAAGAGGCAATATCGCCAGTAGGAGACAAAAGATCAACATTCACATGTGCTGGACCACCACCTTTATGCGAACAACTCTCTCCACCAACAGCTCCAACAACTCTTCCTGATATGGTGAACCTGGAAGGTAATATTCTTCAGACAAGCCACTAGGTAATAAAGTTTAGAGCACATTCAAGGATCCTTAATATGAATAACATAGGACAAGAGAATTGAAATGCAAAGTAGTCGATGCTAGTAATGCTAACAAACATAGCATATAATATGAATCAGTTCAGACCCTGTGAATTGAAAATTTATATCTTCATTTGCATTACAGCCAATGTTATCAACAACAACAGGAACCTACAAAAAAGGCAACTTTCATGTCAGACTTTGAGTGTATCTACAAAATAGACAGTTGTTTTTCAAAATGAAACAAGAAATAAGCAGTCTAAAGAAATATGTAACTAATTACCAATCAACTTACTTGATGTGGGTCCCATGACCATCCTTCAGGTCCCTTGATTTTAATCACAAAAGTCCCCTGCAGCGCAAGCCATTAACAGTGGAAGAATACATTAAATTACAAGTAAGCTATCAAAATGAATTGGTACCAAGCAGAACTTGCAATAAGTCAAGTTTAAATATTTTTTTAACATAAATAGTCATATCTGAGAGAATATGGTGGCTGAAGACCCTCTCACACGTCAAATTAAGCTAATGAATGTACCCAATCAAAATCAAGAGGAGTGCATAAAATTAGTTGAAGCTCTATGGTTCCATATGAAATTATCTACTTTAGACCACTACTGTTTTATAATCAAATACAATACACATTTTCATCTCTCTCGTGGAAGTTTATAAATACAAAAAAAAAAATCTACCCAAGAAATTGGACAAACCAGGTGAGCTGGCTTAAGAAACATCTCTCTCATGAGACAATTAGTTTATTTTTCTTATTGAATTTTCTGAAATATGCAGTGTAAGTGTCACAGACAATAAATTTTAATGAGATTGTTGACGCAAACGAAATAAAACACGGACCAGCAAACGCAGAATTTATGGAAAAGTACCTTGTCATAAACTGGAATGAAGTAATACCCATTTGGAGCACATTGTGTTCTATCTTTCACCAATCCATCCACCGTGCGCAGCTCAACCTGCAGTTATGCAAAGGCCATGATCTCAGCTCATGTGTCAGCAGACAGTAACATTTTCATGTCTTATTAGCCACCCCAAATGAGAATTTTCTGGCATCTGCTGCCTCCCAACAATACACAAAACAAACACAAGGCATCGCACATTGCCTAAACCAGCTATATTGTCAACCACAAATGAAAGGCATCTCACAGTGTCCCTAAAAGTAAGCAAATTAATAATTAAAATCACTAAAACAAAAGCCCCCTTCCCCCCACCACCCCCACCAAACGAACCATCCCAAAAAAGAGATTCTTATCGTAGACAAATGCAGTACGCTCGAAACAGTTGAGATTCTACCGTGATATGGGAATAGTCCAATTTTCCATCAGTTGGCTTCCTTGACTTAATCAAAGCTGAGCTCGCCTACATCACAGAAAATCCAACGTCAGATTAATGGGAAAAAAAACAATAAGCCTTAAGAACACAACATGAATACAATTAAGATCGGAGTAGAACTAAGGATTCACCTCGACAAATCCGCCACAGCCTTGGATGGAATAAGCAGAAGCGAGTGAGATTGGATCGACTGTTATGAGCAATAAGCTCGTGAGAACAAGTAGATAATCAACTATCACCATTCCCGAGACTGATTTCAAAGACAACGTTAAACAGATCTGAAGATGAAGAAGCTCAATCTCCACATAAGTGTCAATGAAGATGATGATTGGAGTATTTCAATTTGTCCGAACGTGTTCGTCGCTCGGATGCTAGAGCTCAGAGGGTTTATGGTTTTAGACTTTTTTAGTGCTCTTCTTTTTTATATTTAGTTATAATTTTCTTGTTTTTTATTCCTAAATCCTAATTCTTAATTTTTGATCTGACCAACAGAGAATATAATACCACCATTTTCTATTCTTATTACAATACCAAATTATACTTTACCAGTTTATAATCGACTAATTTGATTTCTTTTGTGGTAGAAGTGAATTAATTTAAATTTGAGAATTAGTATTACAGAAGTTACTTTAGTTTAGTTTTAAATATAAAATAGATATCAAAGAATTTAAAATTTATTGATAAAATTCATTAATTATAAAAAAAAAAATTTGAATAAGTTATAACAAGTTGATCACTTGAATTAGTAAACAATATGCATCACTTACAATTACAATTAGTACACCACTTCACTTATGTTCATTTCTATTTCGACCATTAGCAAACAAAATCATACACGTATAATTTTCTTTCCTTTTCCCCTAAATTACATAGCATGAAATATTAAGATTTTACATCGAGAGCTCATGGGCATCAGCATGAGAATATTAGTCATCAGAATTAGATAATTAGATATAAAAAAATAAAAAGAGCAACATTTTTTTTGGTAATTAAAAAAAAGCATTGAAATGCAGAAGACTAGGTTAGTTTTGAGTCCAACACCTCCCAATTTAATAGGAACACCAAACAACTAGTAGCCAATCATACCTCTATTTTCACTCCCAATTCATTCATTTCCCAGCCACCTTCCCATCCCACCAACTGCCCAAAGAAAAAAATCAGAAGAAAAAAACACAAAAAACATTTGTGTAAGAAAAAAAAGAAAAAGAAAGGCTGAATATAAACCAACACCGCATTCTTTTTACTTTTCTTTCATTCATTTTTCCCATAATGTTGGCATGTTGAACATTTTCAGCTCTCTTTCTCCAAGACAATAGAGCTAGCTCATGTAGCTTAATCCAATAAAAGTGTCAACAAAAAATATTCCTTCCTAAAAATTTGTTCACATGCGTACAGGAAATTTAACACGCTGCCTTTTTGCTTTCCTGTACGCCTATCACGAGTGTATCTTCCATCATGCATGAAATTTTTTTCCACATTTTCATTTTGGTGACGTTTTTATTTACAGTACACAATCCAATCGATGCAGCACCTGGCCCCGGATCCTCTCAGTTCGTCTTGAGCTGTGGGAATCCGAACGGTGGCACAGATGCCGATGGTAGGAAATGGGAGCCTGATGCCAAGTACCTTGTCAATGCTGATAAATCTGTCGAATCCAAAGCCGAAACTCAAGACTCTTCTCTCCCTTCTGAAATTCCATTCATGACAGCAAGAATTTTTAATGCAGAAACATCATATAAATTCGTGGTTAATGGCAGCAACATGCATTTTCTCAGACTGTACTTTTATCCATCTTCATATCCCAATGTCGATATTTCAAATTCTTATTTTTCGGTTATGGCTGGTAAGATGACTCTTTTGAATAATTTTAGTGCTTCCATAACAGCCACAGCTCTAACACAGGCTTACATTGTTAAGGAATATGTTATAGCACCTTCTGACTCGACTGACTTGACTCTAAGTTTTAAGCCTTCTGATAAGTACAGTGGGAGTTTTGCTTTTGTCAATGGCATTGAGTTGATTGAATCACCGGAAATCTTTGATGATGACACGGGGATGGTGGGGTTTTCGGGTGACTCAACCGTGACAGTAGAGGCCACAACAGCTAGCATGGAGACAATGTTCAGATTAAATGTGGGTGGACAATATATTCCACCAACAAATGATTCAGCAGGTTTGATGAGAAGCTGGTACGACGATTCGCCTTATATTTTTGGTGCCGCAATTGGTGTTACAAATGCAGCTAATACCTCAGTTGATACCTCAAAGTTGCCCCAGGCAATAGCTCCTGTTGCTGTTTATACAACTGCAAGAACTATGGGTCCGGATCCAAAAATTAATGAGAAGTATAATCTGACATGGGTATTTCAAGTTGATGCCAATTTTACATATTTGTTAAGGTTTCATTTTTGTGATTACATAGCTCAAAAAGTTAACCAAAGGGTGTTTGAGATTTTTATTAATAACCAAACTGCTATGGATACAATGGATATAATAGGCTTGGCAGGGTCTGGTAGTCAGGCAGTTAAAAAGGATTTTGCAATTCATGTGAAGGATAATCAGGGTGATGATGAGGTTTGGGTGGCAATTCACCCAAATGTGACAACAAAACCTGAATTTCTTGATGCAATGTTAAATGGGTTGGAGATTTTCAAGCTTGGTGACACAAAATCAAATTTGGCAGGACCGAATCCCGAGATATCTGATTTGATGAAACAACAAAATGAACATAACACAAAGGACTTTGCTCCGAAGAAGAGTTACACTGGCGCAATAATTGGTGGAGCTGCTGGTGGTGCTGCTGCATTTGGGGTGGCAGCTGCTATAGTTATGGTTGCGTATAATAGGAAGAGGAAATATCCAGGGTCAGATTCAGTGTCTAGTTGGTTGCCACTTTATGGGCAGTCCCATGCTTCAGTTTCCATGTCTGGTAAGAGCCATGGTAGTGCACACATTTCAAGTGATGCAGCATGCAACTGCAGGTTTTTTTCCTTGGCAGAAATCAAACAAGCTACCAAGAATTTCGACGAATCCCACGTTATTGGAGTTGGAGGTTTTGGAAAAGTTTATAGAGGTGTTGTTGATGGAAACACAAAGGTTGCTATAAAAAGATCAAACCCTTCTTCAGAACAAGGAGTTCATGAATTCCAAACTGAAATCGAAATGCTTTCAAAGCTAAGACACAGGCATTTAGTATCCCTTATTGGATATTGTGAAGAAGGTAATGAAATGGCATTGGTTTATGATTACATGGGGAAAGGAACTTTGAGGGAACATCTCTATAAGAACAACAAAATCACACTTTCCTGGAAGCAAAGGCTGGAAATTTGTATCGGTGCAGCTCGGGGATTGCATTACCTTCACACTGGAGCTAAGTACACAATCATTCATAGGGATGTCAAGACAACAAATATTTTGTTGGATGATAAATGGGTAGCAAAAGTGTCGGATTTCGGGCTTTCTAAAACAGGTCCTAACATGAATCAAGGACATGTTAGCACTGTTGTAAAGGGTAGTTTTGGATACTTGGATCCTGAATATTTCAGAAGACAACAATTGACAGAGAAGTCAGATGTTTACTCATTCGGGGTTGTTCTTTTCGAAGTTCTTTGTGCTAGGCCGGCTCTCAATCCTAGCCTTCCGAAAGAACAAGTCAGTCTTGCTGATTATGCTATGTTTTGTCAAAGAAAAGGAACTTTAGAAGAAATCATTGATCCTCATCTCAAAGGCAAAATAAGCCCTGAATGTTTCAAGAAGTTTGCTGAAACAGCTATGAAATGTTTGGCTGATCATGGCACTGATCGCCCTTCTATGGGAGATGTGTTGTGGAATCTTGAGTTTGCTTTGCAAATGGAGTCAAATATAGAGAGCTCCAAACCTCCTTCAAGTGGAGGTGGAAGCATTGATTTTGACAAAGGTGAAACAATGGATCAGAACAGTTTGATAGCAATGCATAGAAACACTTTGAGCCTTGGAAGTGAGTATGATGTGCAAGAAAATGGTAATACTAATGATATTTTTTCACAGATTGTTGATCAAAAGGGACGCTGATAGAATCAAACCATGTTGCTATGAAAAGTTGAAATGACTGTAGAATTATTATTTCTTGGTTCTCTAATTTATTCTGTTTTGGGGTCTCTTTTAGTAGTCTTAAATTTAGTAGTGTTGTACAGGAGGATTCTTGATCATATAGTGTTCAGTTCTTGATTATTATGGTGCAGTTTGGCTGTATTTTGCAGAATCATTGGGTCAAGCAATAAATCTGTGTAGCATTGTTCAAGTATTTAAAGAAGTTCATGTGTATATGGTTCTCTTTATAAGATCAAAAGTAGAGAAGAAAAACAAAATCAAAGTAATAAGCTTCCCAGTGCTTAGGCATGTGTTGTATATCCATTAACTTTTAATTTATTTTTGTAACAAAAAAAAAGAAAAGATTGTTTTACTTTAACAGTTTTAGTATCAAGCTACCGTCAATAAATTTCAAAAGATTAAATAACTTAGTATATTTTAGTATCATGAATGACTTTCTTTAAAAAAGATTTAGACATAAATTTTTGTTCTTTTTAAAAAAATTTATTTCCTTAAACTCTAACTAAGAAAATTAATATTGAGCACTTTTTAATTTCGACTTATAATAAACACTAATTTTTAAGAATAAAATTTTAAAATTATGTTGAACATTATTATTATTTTATAAAAATAATATTAAGTCATAATAAAAAGGTGGTTCCCGAACAGTGCAAAAAACAGGAGGGTGTTCAACAAACATGGCAGCAGTGGCGTTCAGCGGCTTTCAGCAAATTTAAACTTTTTTATGTGGTGATGCGTATACTTTTTTTTATTAATAAAATTTTTATAAATTAATATTTTTGAAATTGGAAAAATTTATTAATTTAGAAAAATATTAATTTATCTATAAATTAATAATTTATTAATTTAAAGAGATTTTTTTAAATTCAATATATACATAAAATTCAATAATATATATTATAAAATTAAGTGTAATGATAAAAATAAGAAATGAAATTCATCTAAATATAAATTTAAAAAAAAACAATTAATTTATATTTCAGAATATTTTAAATATATATGTAAGTTTAAGAAATTATTAATTAATAATATTATTGAAATCATATTTTAGTATAGAATATTTCTAAAAATTAATTATTTTATTAATTTATTAAAATTCTTTATTTTTCGAAGTAAAACAACTTGACCGAAACAAATTATTATATTAAAAGGATTATTAATTTATGGAGTATTCGTAGTTGCATTAACCTTTGGCTCAATCGAAGAGAAAGGTGAATGGAGTTGCGAGTCCAGATCGAATATCCGAGTTCAGCCCTGGAATCGTCACTATTGACGGCCACGCCGATGATTGGAAAGACATTGATGGGTTTGAATTCTCCCTCTTACCTGCTCTAGACCCAGATGCCGAAAATCCGTTAAGGTACTACTATATGCTGATTATTATAAGTATGTTTGAGCTCAGCTTTTGTCATTTTCGACTGTTGAGATTTTGTTTTCATTTAATTAATTTTTGTGTGTTTCTTTCGATTTTTCGAAGATTAGATCTCATTATATAGACAGTTTTGGGGTATGAACTGAATTGTCCTCTGCAAGAGTCCTAAGATACATACGAAGTCCCAAAATTTACGGGAGATGCCAAATGACAACATTGTTTCCCTATTTGAATTGAATTCTAGGACTTCGTACAAAGTCTTCAGTGCTCACCTCCCTAAAGTTCTTAATTTTAAACAAAATGTGTGATGACTCTGTTTGTCTCGGCTTCAGTATCAGAGATAGTAGATTCTATGACAGTAAATTATACTATTAAAATCTAAAATTTTTAAAATTTTAAACCGAAACAAGCTGGGCCAATAAACCTTGAGGAAAGATTTTTCCTTCATTACCTTTTGACTAACTCTCTTTCAGTTTATAACTTTTTTCCCTTCATAATGCACAGTGGAATGGTATTCTAACACAAGTGTACTGAACCATTAGGAAAGCTATTTTCTTCATTCATCATTACAGTTAAATGTTGGTGTCTCCTTTTAAATTTCTTCTTCTTTATTAAAATTATATTCTGAAGTTCTATTCAATATAATTTTGTAATGACGCTAGAAGTCATTCTTTGATTTATGAATACAGATTTAATGTTGCTGCCTTATTTTGAAGCCTTTGCATGATGGTCCTGAGGTCTTATTCATGTTGCAAGTAGATGGAGAGTATACATACATTAAAGGGTATGTTTTACTTTATAAATTCTCTAGTTAAGGGTTATTATATTATATTATTGATTTTTTGAATGATTTGGCATAGAGATTTGTAACAGTATCACTTTGAGATGGTTAGCTCATAGGAGATTTTTTGGACAACTATATATATGTCTGTGTGTGTTCATGTGTGTGTCTTATGCACATATAAATATATACAATGAGGCTTTAAAAAAATGGGATCTATGTAGTATTATTTTTCCAGCTTCTGAACTGGGTTTATGCGTGTCACACACGTGATTTTATTTAGAGAGCAGCTTATACTAAAAAAAACTGCTACTGCATCTATTTCCATGAACAAGCCTATCTTCATAATTTTCTAACCAAAACAACCAGACGATGCAACCAATGCCTCTTGGTTTTCCTTTTGAAAAAAATCAATAACAGATTAATTAGAATCCATTCTGCACAGTCCCAGTTGGTACTGCAGCAAATTCAATGAAATTAGATTTCCGTTCTTCTCAGATCTTAAAATTCATTTTCTTATTTTGAGAATTACAAATATATACATTAGGTTTCATGCTTTCCTACATGTTTTTTTTCAACTACTGCAGGGAGAGCAACAAATGCCCGTAAGTAGCTCTCATGTTTCAAATTGGTGAAAATGCATCTTATCATAGAGTAAGCTGTTCCATATTTATCAAATTGTTATCCTTAGTTTGCACAATTCTCTTCTTGTCCCTTTACCTATTATAGAACTACACTGATAAATTCATATGTTATAAGATGGGCGGATGTGAGGAAGCACCAGATAATTGCACCAGCAAAAGTTTCCGTGGCCATGAAGTAGACATAATGCATTTCTCAGTAGGAAATGCTATTCCGGGGCGACTCTATGGTGGCAACCCTGTAGACAACAGTCACGGGTATGGAGGTGACAGGTGATGCATTAACTCAGTCTCATTCACATCAGCTATATGCTGGCAGCTGTTGGAGTGAATCTTTTCTCTACATTATTTTTGTCCTTTGTACAGGTTCGGCCATTTGGTTGATGTCTATGCTTGGAACCCACACTGCCGATTCCTTGATGGTGTTGGTCCGCCTGGTACTCAGAAGTCCTATATCTAGTGGTGATATGTCCAGATTACATCCATTTATTTTCAGAAAATCTGTTTCCTGATTATAAGTACAAACTTACGGGCAAATTAGTTGCATGTGCACCAACAAACATCATATTTGATTTAAGAACTTTGTTGAATAGCTGTTAAATTAAATTTAGAGGCATTATCATTAGATTGACTTAGATCACCTTACATAATGTAGGTAAAACAAGGTGACATCTTATGCGAGGACATACTAGCTACGAGCTTGAATGGTTTGTTCATCATAAAGTGCGAGGTCAAGTCCTACTTGGGAATGTAGTCAGTGGTGTTATCTATTAATAGTTACAGTGAATATTAAGTTGACACTACAACAGAAACTATATAAATTACAGAATAATGTGAAGAAAGATGATAATGATAGAGATGGCCTTGCTGTAATAAAATTTGACATCATCGAAGCTTACTCTACATTTGTTCTGTTCATGGCTGTCTTATTTTTATATACTATTCTTGTTTCAGTTTTTTTTTCCCTTCTTTCTTTTTGGTTTTTTCACACATCATTGATATTCCTTATTCAGGGAATGATTCTAGTGCACACAATGACTGGAGAGGAGCATGGTGGCATAGTAGCTTAACTGTTCATTCAGGTATAATAACTGTTATTACCTCAGCATCTGCTTGTTTCGTTTTACCAAAATTAATTGTAGTCTCCCTGCATAATAGGTACGTATAAGTAAGCTTTCCTGGCTTTCTTGATAGCTTGGTTTTATAATAACTTATATAACTGCTTGTATTGTTACTGTTGCCTAGATAGATATGCCATCATGAACTACTTCTATGGAAGAGATTAAAACGGTTTACAATCGAAAGATGAGTAAATTTCCTAGCATGACTTGTTCCGTCAGCTTCATCGTTTGAGACTTGCAAGTTGCAACTTGTTAGGTTGCCTAAGATGACTTGGTTATTGAGTAATTAGTTGGCTTGTTTCCCTAGGTTGCATTTCTTTGAGTTCTATATATGATTTTGTATGTCTAGCAGGTTTTGCAGAGGAAGACAGTCCATATGCTGCAGCAAATAAAAAGGGCAGATATTATTCTGAACTCTCAAGGCCTTTGAGAACAATGGATCACCTTCAGCAAGTTAAAACATTATCCCTGACTAGCAACCCTTGTTTTCTATTATAGGTATAGAAAAGCAAAGTCTTCGGCACATGAAAATTATGTCTGTACTGTTCTGAAATCATTAAATCTTGCATATGCCTTGAGTAGACTCTTTCGCTGAGAAAGGTGCCTTTGTTTAGGTAGTATAACATGAACCGAAACATGCCTTGTCGCATAGCTAATGATTGCTGTCAGCCTTTTAGCATCTAGACATTGTAGATCATTCCCTGCATATTTATAGTTGAAAATTGGTTGTTTTCTGCATATGCAGGACGCTCAGTTCGCAATTGATAAATCGAGCAATTTCTCAGTCGGTTTCTGGTATCCTGAGGACAGTAAACCATGGCATAAATCAGGACATTATTCTATCAACTGCGACTGGATACCACTAGATATCATATCAGGCAGTTCTGCTGCTGCTGCTCCGAAGGTGGCACAAAGAAGTTCATGGAATGCCGCCACAATCTTTTCATTTTTATTTTCCCTATCTGCTTTTAGCGTATCCATTTTTGTCGGGCATCGAGTTTCTTCAACAAAGAGTATTCCCTTCACACCCATGAACAATCTCTAGGACGTACAAACGAGTATCACGAACTTCAAGGTTGTTGTTCTTAGGTTGATTAATCTAATTTTGTCCACCATGTAAGTTAAAACATTAGATTTGTTTCATCAAGTTAACTCTACTTTCATAAGCTGATGGTCCAGATATGCAGACTATTCTCTGCTTCCTGTTGTGATAATGCTAAAAGCATAGGACATTGCTATTTGTAATTCTTTTCATGCACCCATCTGCATCTGTATAAAATTGAAAATACATACTCCTATATATGTATATATATATATGTGTGTGTATATATATATATATATAGGAAAATGCTATCCACACTAAAAACACACATATTTCCTTAATTTTTTTGGTAAATCCAACCGTATGGATGAAAAGAACATAAAAAAAGGAGGGGGTGTTTAAATTTTTATTTGTTTTTGTAATGTGTAATATTATTTTTATAAACATGTAAAATAAAAATGTTTTTGATGGTCGTGTTTTGAATGCTTATAAAAAATGATGTTATACATCACTAAAATACGCTAAAATTTGTATGCATCCTTTTTTTTGTATGCTTTTTTCATCCATACGATTGAATTTAACAAAAAAATTAAGAAAATATGTATGTTTTTAATGTATGTATAACAACGCCTCTCTTTCTTTATATAGAAGAATATACACCAGAGTAATTTTTTTTTCCTGGTCACAGTTGAGCTAATAGTTTCCATCAAAGAGAAGTTTGTCCTGTTTTGCCATACGACCAAAATAACAGTCATAGAAACTGTACTCCACTTATGTGAAGAATGAAGATAAAGTAAAGTTTATGGATTGGGAAGAAAACAATAGTTGATCTTTTGAACATTGCGTCTCAAACTGGATTTTTTTTTTTTTTTTGTTATGTTTCATGGGCATATGCCTTTTGAATTAGTTCTCATTCATTGATTTTTTTTTAAATAATATTTTTTTAGCCTTAAGGATTAATGAAACAAACACTTCAAATTTTCAATTAAAATTTTAGTGCCTAAAAGATTTAGAGGCACATGTAATGATGCATATTCTCTTTCAATCTAAAAATATTTGCTATTCACATATAAAAAGTTTATGTTGAGGGGATTTTTACAGTTCAGAATTAAAGTATGTCACATGTATCAATTAAGATTTACGGAATTATATACAAATTACTCACAAAGAAAACTCAACAAATAAATATGGGTTAGTACAAAAAATTTAAGTGATACGTAAATTACCAAATAATGCATAAATAACTTTTTTTTTTCCTTTTACAATAATTATTTATTACATATTTATAATTCATTTAACAATTCGAAAGTGAAATCTTTCTTACCTAGAGTAGGAATCCAAGCCGTTCAACCTCCTCACAGAAAGGAGAGCATTCTAATCCTAAATTAGTCAACTCTAATATGATATTTTTCATTTTTCTATTGATAGAGATTACCATTTATTTCTAGATTCCTATCACTGTGGATTGATTGTCCCCACCTAACTACATGATAGTGCATGATAGTGGTCTAGGAAGCGGAATTGCTAGAGGGATAATGAAAAGTAATGATTTCAGCTCCAAAACTCACAATAATAAAGAAAAAGGCCTTGCTCCGCCATCGCTCAGCTTCTATCCCAACTTCTAACCAACCTGATGACCTAACTTTTGTCCAAAGTTATGACAGGACTAAAATTAAAAATTAAAAATGTAATCATCCCATATGGGCAAATATTTCTTTACATTTCGAATATATCAAATGCATCTATTGTTTTAAGCAAATTTTACAATTGATCGAAAGAAGCTTGGTCTTAAATGTGGGATTTTTATCCTTTATATATTTCATTGAATAAAATTCAATTTAAAGTTAAGCAAGATGATCATAACTAACATAGAACAACTTTTATATACTTCTTAAAATTAATCAAAAACATTGGTAACAATCGAAAATATTGGTAACAATCAACCTGATCAATTCGGTGACAACCAATTGCGTTAAATACTTGTATTACTTGAACTTATTCAAATCTCTCTTTTTTTTTTTGTACGTAACATATATATACAAATCGAGTATTTTAAATAAATTTGTATCCCTAATTTACAATTTTATCGAGATTGACATGAACAAAAATTAAGGACAAACCTTTTCGAGCTCAACCTCACATTTTTTGGAGCCAATCAACATCATTCCCTCCATTGCATCTTCCGAAAGAAAAACTTCCACATCATTACAATACGCCATTAATTTACATTTCTTATTCTTAAAAAAATCCCATCTTCTCATAATCGTCACCAAACTTTCCAACTTCACGTCAAACCTCACCTTTCCATCCGCCAATATACCACTGCTTACATCACTCCACGTCGAGTCTTGCACAATTCCCGATGACCCCGTAAACTTCATTGTCCGGTGGGCCCTCAGATTTGTGGGACCCAACTCGAACGGTTGAAGACTTGTTTGAATTATTAGTTCGTCTCCGCGAAATACAGAAATCTTTACAGCAGAAAATTTCAAAACAATCTGTGGTTGGTCGCAAGTATTGCTGCTGTTGTTGTTGACACCGATTCCGATGTTCCAGACGCCGGAAATTTGGTCCGGCGACGACGAGAAGTTGACTCCGGTGCCGGAGAACGAATCGATTTCGAATTCCGGGTAGCTTACAATACCTATTAGCCGAAGAATGTGAATTTGTGTCATAATAACGACGATCGCCGAGGCTAAACACGCTAGAACTATAATCGCAACAACATGTCGACTGGTGGTTTTGCCATCAGTGGTGGCGGCTGACGGCGGCGCACGGCGGTTTTCCGACGGCAACCTATAGTACGACATAATAGAAAAAACGATCGATAATGAAATCTTAGTACAAAAGAATTTTAGAAAGATTAGATTACTAGATCGCATGTATTTATAGTTAAATAGTGAACCTAATGCTATAAGGAGTAGAAGTTAAAAAGGATAATTAGTTGGTCTAACTGGAATAGAATATACTTTTCTTTTTCTTTTTTTGAATAAAAAAAGCATAAACAATTCTAAAATTTGGCTCGTGAAAAGTCCATTCAGAATATATTCGATTCCTATTTTAATAATCTTATTTTTCACTGGTCAAACACTTGCGGGTATTAACAACGTCCATATTATTCTAAAGAGCACAGTATATTTAATTTAATAAAAATTTATCATCTTTAAAAATTAAGTCAAACTTTGTTGTTCTTAGTTCGTTTGGGTATAAAAAATAGGCGTTGCTTTTAATATCTTTAAAGGAGATGATAAAATACAATAAATAAATGTACACTATAAAATTAATTTGAGAATTTAAATCTTGTTAATTGTTTTTTAGAGTAATTTAATTACTGTGAATTTTTAAAAAAGCCGATAAAATGTTCGAACTTGGACCGAGAAAATCTTCTCCTACCTAAATTTTTTGTGAGAAGAAAAAAAAAATAGTATACCGTGTTCTAGAGATACAAATACCCACACACCCAACATATGATAATATATAATATATATAATCAAATAAATACTCACACAGTTATGATTATCAATTTTTTAAAAGGGAAGTAGTAAAAGTGATTTAAATAGTATATATTACAAAGCTTAAAAACATATATGGGGAATTGAAAAGGGTTTAATATAATATATAGTGGGTGAGCTGATGGTTTAGATTGTAGAGTTGTAGTTGAACAAAAACTGCCAGTTTCCATCTATATATCAACCAAAAAAGATACATCCATGGCGTTATATAATACTGGGGATTAAGAGAAAATGAGTTACGGAGAATAATTTATTTTTATAGTCATATTTATTAGTTTTATATCTATAAATTTATAATTTTTTTGGAAAATATCTCTATAAATTCATAATTTTATTATAAAACTTGCAATTGTATGGATTGAAAAATATTTTTAAAAATGGATTGAAATAGGAGTCGGTTCGCACTTAAAAGTTGAGTACTCTACCGTTAAGTTAGCAACTCGAATAATTGCCGATCACTATTTTATTTTTTCTAAGCGATTCTTATTTTTTATTTTCAAGGAAATGAAATACTCTGGATCGGAATCCTGGGGATAATGTGGCTTGGTTTAAAAAAGGAATCGGGAGAGCTGAGGAAATTTTGGTTAGTTCACTAGTTCTGGAGAAAATTTGAGTTATATTTTAAATTCCTTCCATCTTGGAAATGGCAAATATTATGTAATGCTAATTAATTAATACCTTGATTTACGACATTAATTTAATTTTAGATTGTTACCCTGTTTTACTCTCCGTCTCCCTGTTTGGTCGGTAATTTATTTTGTTTCAAGAATATATAGTTATACGGAAGATATATATATATATATATATATATATATATGTTGTTTCGTTCTCTAATTTATTATCTAAGTCATCGTGTGCTTTCTTAAGATTTAGTTTTTTAAGGTATATTTTTTTTTTCTTATCAGCGAAATTTCTTTTCCATTATCTAAATTTCCATCATACATAGTTCTCACTTAATTCTCACACATGAGCTCAATTCTCACTTATGAGTTTTTGATCTCTTGACTTTTAGGTCACAAGAGAGTGACTCTAACAAAACTAACCCACAACCTCTTAAAGTATAGTTTATTAACTAAGAAAAAAATAAATAATATGTTATATGTCACGGCACTTTTAAAGTTTAATTTTTTAAATAAGAAAACAGAATAATATGTAGTTTGTGAATGGAAGGAAGGATGAATACTAGGATTCTTAGGGTTTAGTTTTAAATGTAAATTTACAAATATTGTTGTAATCAAAGTTTATTTTCATAATTTATAAGATTAATAATAATACCAACATAAAACAACTATGACTTAATTTAAAAAAATTAAAATATATCTCTACTTTTAAAAACAAATTAAAAGGAATACCAACAATAGCAACAAAAAAACTTTGCTATTTACGATAAAAACAAGAAAGACCGAGTAAGATTTAAGAATAGCACGAACAAGAATAATACGAAAAGAAAATCATTCAGAAAGCTAATTAAAACTGCACCATCTTAAAATGAATAGTCTCCATGCAATATATACCAGCTACCTGCATATATATATCATGGAGAAGAACTAATAAGTTCAACTATACATTCGATTGGAGTGGACATCACCATTCTCGAGGCGGAGGCGGAGGCGGAGAAATCATTGAAAAGCAATTCCAGATCTTTGCAATAGGCTTTCAACCACTTTTCTTTGACACACCCAGACAAACTACTACTCAACAACACATTAAACCTCAACTTCCCTTCTTCCCCAATACCATCTCTGATGGCTCTCAACGTCGACTCCTCCATGATCCCCGATGTCTCCCGAAACTCACCCACCAATTGCCACGTCACGTTCTTGGGACCCAACTTTCTTAAGGTTGAAGTTCCTGATGCCGATATCGATCTTCCAGTCGCCGGAGATCCGGACGGCTTCGGGACGACAATAACGACAACGAGCATGATTTATTGAATTCAGAAAGAGAAAACGAGTTGATTATGATATCCGGACGATGGATGACGTTATTGGAACTTTTCATAATCGCAATCGAGATTATAAAGGAGAAAAGGATACTGAGGGCAACTGCTAATAAGATAACTAGGGCAAAAATCCAACAACAATTATCACAATCATAACCTCCTGGCCGTGGTTTATAAGCTGGTTTATAACTCATCTTGGGCTTATTTGTTAAAGACATGGAATTGGTTGCTGGAGCTACCTACCTTACCTAGGGTTTAGGAAACGGATACCTATCTATTTGTAGGAGTATTTATTTATATGCACGCGTGAAAAATAAATATAGTCCAAACAAATAATTATCAAAGATATATATATATATATATACACACACACACACATCATGGTGTATATCTACAAGTTCCTATCACTAACCCTAATAATTATGAGAGGTATATCACTAAAGTGTGAAATTCCTTCTCGCAATAGAGTTGGAGAACATACTCAACATCGGTATAACAATTTCCCGATCCATCTGGTTCCGACCGACTTGGCTCCTTTTCGTTATATTACACCATTCACTCGTAATTTTAATTATACTAATGAATAAAATACGAAGAAAAGTGAGACGACTAATTTTCAGACAATTGAACGGTATACATTCTTTAATTTTAACTATTGAAAAACTATTAAATCTAAATCATTAAAATTGCATAACAAATTTAACCGTTACAATGAATATGTTTCAAAAGCAACTATGTGTAGTTTTTCAACTTAAAAAGAAAAAGTTAAAATTTAACTTTAATCTAAAAAGAATTAAGTTGTTTCTGAACATGCAATTTCTCATTTTGGTACTGACATTGATTAATACTCCCCTTATTCCATCAAATATGTCATTTTAGATGTTTTTTTATCTTATCGTACAAGACATTTACTCTTTTATAGAAAACTAGCTCGAACAGATGCTCCTGCACAACATCGGTAGTATTATTAAGTGTTTTTATTTTTGTTTTTAATTTGTACCTTTAAAAAAATGAAAATAACTAGAAATTACTTACAATATTTTTTAATTAGTTATATGATGAAATACTATATTAACTATTTTTTCAATTTGAAATTCTCTCAAATTCTTAAATGTAGTGATTGAATAGTCATAACGAATATGTTTAGGTCAAAGTAATTATTAAGTTACAAATCTCGTGCACAATACTGACACATTAATTTGAATATTTTTAACAAATTAATATTTTTTTACCTTTTTTTAATATATAGATAATATATTTTAGAATGAAAGATATTGTGTTAATTAAAAATATGCTTGTATTTATCTTAGTTAATTAAAAATTAAAATTAAATTATTTAAAGTTGAATATAAATATCATAGAAGAATATAATTTGATTATAAATATGTGTATCTTATTACATCATACATAAATTATTTGGATAAATTAGTTGGTTAAAATTATTATAGAACAAAATTAATATATTATTTACTCCATTATGAAATTAGAGTTCTCTTGGTACATGAATTTATTTTATGATTTGAGACTTTGTCATTTTTTATTTTAAAAATTAGAGTTCTGTTGCGACTCTATTATGAAATTATTTTACGATTTGAGACTTTGCCATTTTTTTTATTATGATTTAAATAAGATATAAACATTTTGTTCATTACTCCTTTAATATATATAAGTATAGATATATAAATGTAGATGATTTTTCCCTAAAATACCCTCAACAACATTTAAAGAAAGTCTAACATTTAATAAAGAGAAAAGAAAGACTTCTATACATTGCAAAAATGCAACGTTATTTTTGATTTTACATACAAATTTAACATAACAATTAATGATTTCTTAGTATTTATACATGTGAAAAAAGACCTACTTAATAAGACGGAGGGAGTGATTAAGTATAATTAATTATATTAAAGATTTGGTTTTAAAAAAAGAGTGAAAATGGTGTTGTACTCATTATCCTATTTCAAAGATAATTTAGTGATTATTAATTGTGGATCCTTATATCGATTGATTCACTGATCATGTGTCATCAAAATAATAATATTTTATATATATATATATATATATATATATATATATATATATATATTACTATATATATATATATATATATATTACTATTATGAATATACATAAAATAATGTTATTATATACATCATATATATGTATAATGTACATAATATTGTTATTTAATGCAATATACCATAAATTAGAGAATCTATTGAATAAATAAAAATTCAGAAAATATATAAAAAGTTGATCCACGAAATTTACCACCCAGGTGCCCCGTGGCGTTCATCGGAACCACCTCAAAATCCGGTAGTTAAAGTCGACATTTCTGGTAAACAAATGGAGTTAGGGTTTAAGGAAGGTATATATACATATACGGAGCGGATGTATCTCCGATATATCCATATGATGTTCACGAGATAAAGATAAAAGTAAAGATAAGTATGAAATCGTTAAGCATTTCAGGATTTGCAATCAATTTTGACTAGTCAGTTTGAGACATTATAAGCATAAATCAAATTATTATATTAACATAGTTATAAGCATAACACAATGGTTATCTGTTTCAATAGTGAAAAGAAGAATTAAGTAAAGAGGAGAAACGCCAGATTCATTAACCTATATTCTGATCCTAAGTAAACATTAATCCAATAATCTCGTCTAATTTAATTCTACAAATAAACATATTCTGAGATTTAATTTTAATCTTGAATCAATGTGTTGTTCAAAAAGTTTCTCTTCTAACTTCATCTCATTCAACTCATTATAATCGTAATTGGTCTATCTTTCAATGGTATTTTCTCATTCTTAAAAAAAAATAAAAAAGAAGAAGTTATAAATTAAATGTATTAAGTACAGACAAGGATTTGAAATCTCATGTCAAGCTAATATTACGTGAACCACAAAATTTGTATATACATTTACATTATATATTTTAGTTTATAGTATTAAGCACCTTATCGCGAGTAAAAAAATTTAAATAAAGTTTCAAACATAAGAAGTTAAAATCTAATCAGGAATAATATATACCAAAGATATCACCAATTAAAATCAAGAACTATGATAAACAACAATGCAAATTAACTTTAGACAGATCTCGATCTCCAAACAAGAATGTCAAATAGAAATGAATTAGGTTAAAAAAAAACTTCACTAAATCTTAGCATCCCTACGTTGTCTCAATTTAATCCCAAAAACTACTATAAATAATATGATATGGCAGAATATCACCCAAAAAGTTATTATCATACTATTTATCCAGTAATTTTGGTGATAAAATTGAAACACAAAAATTTATTGATAATTAATAAGGGAGGTTGTGAACAAGAACATCACATTCCTTTGGAGGAGTCAACATCTTCCCTTGGTGCTTTGTATGAAAAACCAACTCTATATCTTCGCAGTAAGCTTTCAACCACTTGTGCTGCTGCTTCACACACTCGGACAAACTACTATCCAGCTCCACATTAAACCTGGCCTTACCCTCTCTCAAAATGCCTTCTTCAATGCCAGTCAACGTCGAGTTCTTCACGAATCCCGAGGATCCCCAAAAATCGCCCACCAGGTGCCCCGTCACGTTCCTCGGGCCCAACTCAAAATCCGGCAACGTCGTCGTCCAAAGGGGCGTCGTCGTCTCGTTGTCCTTGTCTACATGCAAAATCGAGAGCGTGACGTTCGAAAAACAAAATGTCATACCATCTCTAATATTGAAATTCATGACGTTGATGTCCACGTTCCAATCGCCGGAGATTTGGTTCGGATCCCGACGAGACGACCACGACGACCAATACCATAACGATGGATGGTCGTTGAATTGAGAAACTGAGAGTGAATCAATTTTCACGTATGGGTTGCTAACTATTTCACTGGTGGTAGCACCAAAAAGTTTGGTTCTTAAAGTAGGTAAAAATACAGAAAAAATAATAACACATACAGAAAACACATAAAAAATAAAGAAGTTGGATGTTTTTCCGGCTGTTTGATGCAATATGTTGTTGTTTCTGGGCTTGTTTACGTAAGACATGATAGGGTTAGGGTTGATAATATTGTTTTAGCTAGTAAACAAAAACAATGGCTCCAAGGTTTAAGAAAAGAGAGAGAATGAATTTGAAAGGAGAAGGTATATATACATTATAATACCTTAGATGGGCACATATAAGGATAGAATTTGTAAAGGAGTTTGAGATGACGACGACTTAATTTTCAACCTGAAGTATATCAATTAGACAATCAATGTATATCTTTTCGTTCAAAATAATTTAAAATAATTTAGTTAAAGATGATAACTATAATTAACAAATGGTCGACTTATAAACGAATTTAGACAAAGATATATGGCAGCTTATAATTATAATTAGGAATTAATGCAACTTGATGTAGTACTATTTTGTGTTATTTTTTCTTCAAAGTGGATTTCAACAAATTTTTAATTATAACATTGATTTATAAAAGTCGTCTACTGAAATGTATAATGACTTTAATAAAATTTAAGTAATATCGACATGATTTTTTATTTACAAATAATTTAATTAATTTATGTTAGGCACGCACACGAATGTTACCCCGAATAATATTTTTAAATTTAATATATTTCTTTTGTCTTTTTTTTTATATTTTTCTTATATAAAATTTTCTAAAATTATTATAAATTATATTTTATATACAAATTGGGCGAAGTCGGAATTAGATGGGGTAAGAGGGTGAATTCAATACCCTACCTTAACCCTATATAGTCCAAATAATTGGGTACCATTAAGATCGAAGTTGTGTGAATATTAACAAATTCGGATAAAATTGACATCCCTAAGTTTAATCTATCTTAAACACTAGAATATATCTAATTCTAACATTTTTATATAAAATAATAATTAGATTGGAAAACTGTTGTTATATATGGAACGCATTCTAATCACCTCAGCTAAAAATAATTTCAATGTGCTTTGACATTAAACAACAGCAAAATAAATAATTACAAAATTTATTTACTAATCCTCCGTGTACATATAATATTTTCCGAACTCGCGCCATTCAACTACGAAACTACCTCAAATTTATATCCGAACTGCGAATCACTTACTCCGATTTAATTTTTTTTCAAATCTACTTTCAAATAACAATAATCTAGCAAAAACCAATCGGGTTTATAATTCCATCCAAAAGATATTGTTATTATTCTCTAGATCTTTAGAGTGAAACCGTATAATTGTAAAAATCATTTTTTTTTCTTTTATTTGTTCTTAACTCTCAAACAAGAGAATATAAAATTTTTAAATTAAATTTCTTTTTTCTTCATAAACTTAAGCAATAAGGGAAAAAAATATTTTATCTTCTTTTTTTATTGTTTCTTTTCTTTTCGTTAAAAACTCTTACTATGTGTAAACTGTTTGAAGCAATTTGTAAATTGTATAAATTGTATGACAGAGACATGTGTGCAAACTGGTTAACTTCTAACGAAGATGGTGTAACAAGGAAGCTTCTAACATAGATAAAATAACATGTGGTTAGAAGTTTAATGGTATAACAGGGAAACATGGAAGGTAACATGTGTGCAGACTGATTAAAAGTTATAATGTAGATAAGATAACATGTGTTAGAAGTTCTAAGTTTGATAGTATGACAGAGAAGATAACATGTGTTAGAAATTCTAAGGTAAATAGTGTAACAGGAAAGGTAATATGTGTGTAGACCAGTTAGAAATTCTAACATAGATAAGGCTCTAACAGGTGTAACATGAAAGATAACATATGTGCAAATTGGTTAAAAGAAACGTAGATAAAGTAACATGTGTGCAGACTACTTAGTAACGTAGATAAGGTGACTGGTTAATAACGTAGATACGATAACACACATAACGTATGTGCAAATTGGTTAGAAGTAACGTAGATAAAGTAACATGTGTGCAGACTAGTTAGTAACGTAAATAAGGTGACTAGTTAATAACGTAGATACAATAACACACATAACGTATGTGCAAATTGGTTAGAAGTAATGTAGATAAAATAACATGTATGCAGACTAATTACTAACGTAGATAAGATGACTGGTTAATATATGCCTTTCAATTAAAACTCAGTTTGATCTGATTTAAACTCTAATATGCCTTTGTTTTTATTTTTCTTTTCTCAATATATGTCTGTATGTATTAATGATATGACATATATAACCTCAAAAATTAAGGATGTGGAAGTGACAAATTCCGTCCAATATTAGTAATGTCCACTAACTTTTCCCATGAAAAATTGAGTTGGATGGGCTTTGCATTATTTTCAGAAGTTTGGGGGATAGATTTGAGAAATAATATAAACTGAAAAATATGAGTTTGCAAATCAGTATTGTACTAGTTTTAATGTTAGCACATGTAGTTTTGTTTTTAAAAGTAATATTAAGAGAATTATAATTTTTTAAATTTATTTATTTCTGATATTTTTATATATGTAATTATATGTATAAAGTAATATTTTTTTAACTATTAATTCTTTCAAAATTAAAACTAAATAGTATTTGTTCTAATAATGAAAGCAAAAACTCATTTAAAATCAAACTAAATAGTATTTAAATTTACCTCAATTAAAACTATTTTTTAGCAATAATATAAAAAAAGAATAATTAAATTGACGGGGTCAATAATTGACCGAATCAATAATTGACTTAACAAAATTAATTGTCTTCCTGAAACATAATTTGTCAATTAATATATAGTAATAAATTTTGAGAGTATTTGGGAACAACTTATAACTTTTGAATTAAAATTAGCTTTTAACTTAACATGACAGTTGATTTCATTGAATATCAACTATCTCTTTTAAAAATAGGGAAGTTAGAATTTTGAATATTGTAAACTAATAAAAAATCAAATAATTGACGAGTGTCCCTCCAAGTAGTTTGATAAGTATGTCGGTGTGTGTGTGTCATGAAGAGGGCAGAGATAGATGATGTGAGTGTGTGATAGTTGATGATATGAGTGTATGAGTGAAGAGGTCAGAGATAAATGATGAGTGTGTTATAGTTGATGACATGTTAATAAAAAACAAATATGTAAGGTAGATGATGAGTGTATAAATGTGTACTTAACTTTTTAGATAGTAACATTTTATGTAAAAAAAACTTTTAATTTCAAACATAACTTTATTTATTTTTTAAATCAAGTAAGCTTTAATAAAAAATTGTATATCGGTGTTTTTTTTTAGACAATAACCTCCTATGTAATAAAAAAAAACTTTTAAATTTTTTTTTAGAAAAAATTCAAGTAACCTTTACTTGTATATTTCAGATTACTAATCCGAATGAAAACTAAAGGAGAAAACTGGGCCTACGGTTGCCCGTATGTACAACTTATCATCAATATCAATCAAGCCCAATACCTATACCTATACGTACCTATATATATTATATTATATATATAAAACCTCTTACATTGATCTTATCTTGAGTTCAATTAATTTAATATGATTTAATAAATTTAGTTATTATTTTTGTTCTATTTTTTATGGCATAAAATTTTTTCTTATATTTTTTCAATTCAAATTATATAAGTGATTTTCGTATATCGAGTTTAAGGAATGAATTCAAACTAATTAGATAAATACGTTATCGGTTCAAACCATTTGAACAACGAAAAATAAAAATTACTAAACAGTTTATCAACTATTACAAAAAAAAATAAATAAATAAATAACTAACAAATAAAAACCAACACAATTACATAACCAATACTAATTAAAAATAATTATGGATAAATATTAGCTATATAATGAAAAATACATATCATATATACACAACTAAAATATGAGTAAAAATATGATAGTATCAAAATTCAAAACTAAATAGTAAAAACTCACTAACAAACATATGATCATTCTAAATATTTAATTAAAAAAGTTATTAACTAAAATTTATATGGATAAATTTCAAAATCTACATAAATATGAACAAAAATTTTAATAATTATGATAAATATTCACACAATTATTTATTAATTAAATATTTATATTTAACATAAATTTTAAATTTTTTACTACAAATAAATGATCAAAATATTTATAATAAATAAAATATAAATTTTAAATAAATTATAACAAAATTATATAAAATGATACAACAAAAAAAATATACCATTTTTACGTGATCAACTAAACCAGTATGTTCTAGATTAGTAATCCGAATGTACGGGCACCCATACATCCATTTTTCTCTTTGTAGATTAGAAGTACCTTAAAATAGTTTCTGCTCGGGCATTAGGCCTTGTTGCGAAACTATTTTTTTATTTTGAATTTTAAGTCATTTTTAACTTTTAATTTTTAAATGGTCAAAATTAATTTTTAGATTATAATTTAAAAATTATTTTTTTTTACAGTAAGCCTATTTTATTTTTTATTTTTAATAAGAGAAGTTGAATATAAACGAATATTAGTATATTTAAATTCTACTCTAATTAAATTTTCAACACTTAGATTCGAACTAGAGTATTAGACTAAATACTATTTTGATGCTCAAATTATATTCTAATCGAATTCGAATTATTTGCGAGTATTTATATTTGATAAATTTAAAAAAAATATAAATTATATTTATATAAATTTTCTTAATTTGTAACACATTTTATATATAATAATTATTTTACTTGCAATCATTACTCTTAAAATAGTTTAAACAATATATGTTATACTTAAATTAATTATTAGAATATAATTGACCCTAAAAACTTGGTATATGTTATAATATTTTAATATAAAAAAAGTAATCGAACTATCACAAATATATTTGAACGAGTACCTATGTGCTCATATTTTACTCGTTTAACTTATTAAATTTTAAATATAATGTCAAATTTGATTCATTTTTATATCAAATTCGAACCAAACCAACTAATTTTTGAATCTAACTCGGTTCTGAACTATTTAAATTCTATTATATCCTTATTTTTAATTTATAAATTAACTTTTAAGTCAATAAAAAAATATACACTAACACCCGAATAGGTCGTTTTAACTGCACTCAATTTTGACAACTTTTAAGCCATTTTGGAGCCGCCGAACGGGACCGTAGTCGGACTCGCGCCGCAAACCAAAGGGTACAAATTTCCCATCTCAGTTCTGATTTTTTTCTTCCACAATTCACACGACGGAGGCAGCGCGGCAGCCAAAAGCATAGCAGCTGCGGCAGAGCATAGCAGCTGCAGAGGCGACGAGCAGTGTGAGGCACTGAGCAGCAACTTTTTTTTTCTTGGCGAGCTGGCGACGATCAAGTATGAAACTTCCTAATAAGCCTTTCCCCTTAATTTTTAGGTTAAATTTTTGTTACTATTTTGCAGTTCCCACATTAGAAATTTCCTTTTCCGTCATGGCTTATATGTTGCTGTACTTAGCATTCTATATATCAAATCTCACATATGTTTTATATTTTCGAATTTTGAAAGTCGTGGATAAGTTTTATGTAAGCGAAATTTGATTGTAATAAGATATGCCCTCAGTCCTATGATTATGATTAGAGATACATTTCAATTTCAATTTGATCATAGGACAGTTGTGAAAAAAATTCAATTTATGTATCAATCCCACAAAGTTTGTCGACAACTACTTTTCCAGTATTTTGTGGTGTTTGTCACCAATTAAAATTAGATAAATTCACTTGAAATTTAAATCATAAGATTTCACAACTGAACTATATGTGCAGCCAACTGTATATCTATTTCTAGAATGGAGGAGTATGACAAATATTAATACCAATCTTAAAATTTAAAATATCTGTTATTCCAGCTTTTTACCTTTTGGTTTGAAGAAACTCGTGTAGTTAATTTCATTTTTACACGAAGATATAATAAAAAGAAGGCAGAATGGGTCATATTGATATTATGTGGGATTTATTATTGCCTATTTGGGTAGATTTATTTGTAGTTTGAACACGACGCAACCCTACATGTCCGTGTTAGTCCTTGCTTTTCTTTGTGTTTATGCAGCTAATAGACACACAATTCAAGATATTACCACTTCTTTTACTCACATCAGTACTTTAACCGATTTCTATTTTCATTTTTTCGTTGCAGCCGAACAGCCACTCCGTAATGTCTGCCAAAGGACTCAAACAACCTAAAAGTTCGGCAATTGTGCCACCTCGAACCCTAAATGTGCAGAAATTTGCAGATTCCCGAGCTTCTGAACTTGAGGCCCTTCACTCAATTGTTTCTGACCGATTGAATGGTGACTTTCGTTCTCAAAGAAATAAGAGGAGGAGAACCACTGGATACGACAATCGTGTTGCCAAAAGAAGATTCAGAAAGAGGCAAAAAATTAATGGCGTAGATGGGAGTAAGGAGGACAGTAGTTTGGAGGAAGGTCTGAAGAAGAAATTACCCCGTTATGTTCGACGTAGAGTTGAGCTTGGAAAAAATCCCGAGAGTGGCTTTCTCAATTCTGGGGACGGTACAAAGAGGTTGAGAACTCACATTTGGCATGCGAAGAGGTTTACAATGACAAAACTCTGGAGTTTTCATCTTCCTCTGGGTTTGCACGGCAGGTGATAACTTTTTCCTTCTGTCCACTTCTGCTTAATGTTAATATCAGTAATTTTGGTATTGCTTTTAGAACTTGAAGTTCACCTTCTATTAAATTGCTTCATCATTATTACAAAGTCACTAGTTCAAATGCTTGAAAGTTGTGTTTTTGAATATTATATTGTATGTAAATTAACAACTTTTTTATACATAATCTGAATAGAGGACGGGGTTCGAGGTCTATCATGAAGTGCTTACATGATGGAGTAATTGTGCATGATGCAAGTTATTCTGGTGCGGTACAATTGGAAGGTCCAGAGGCAGGCAGATTTTAACTTCTACTCATTCTTTTTCTTGGTCTTCTCTTTTATTTGTGTGCCTAAGTTGCAAATTCTGTTCTCTATGGTGCATGCTTATGGTTTTGCAATGAAATCAATTATGCTGCTAAAGTAAATTTTGTCATGCGTTTAACATATTTAGACACTCATTCATACATTGATTTGAGTCCGTCTTTCCAATATTATGGCATGGTTAAGAATTTAAGATATATACACATTTAATAGTTATAAAATAAAATCTTAAGATGTTACTTTAGACTAAACCATTTATTTAGCATTTTACCCGAGTAAAATACTACCATGTTTTCTTATCTCGGCAAAACTAGATATTCTCAAAAGTTGAAAGGTCTAACTAAGAGCATTCTAGCTATGCGTGGTATTATACTGTCAAACAAACTACTATAACATAACTTACTCGGTCGTAGTGCCTCTTCCTGGAAAAGTACTATGTCTTTGTAAATTTGAATGGTTGTATGACTTTAGCATTTCCTGTTTTGGTAAATGAATTCTGATTTTGTAAAGATATTCTTGACCTCTATTCGGACAAGATCCTGATTTTGTTTTTCCCCTAGAAGTTAATGTTGTGCTTGATTGGCATGTCATATACTCCAGGAAAGGTTATTGTCGGTTCTAAGCACGGTGTTAGTGCCTTCTCCTTCAACTCATTCCGAAGGTTCTTCCCATCATATACTTTCTGGAGTTGCATATGGAAGAGCTATGGTGGGTGAATTAATCTTACAATCTAGTAAGGATTGACTGACGATCTGAGTATCTAACTTGGCTGTTAACTTAATTAATTTGGCAGCTTCACCATTGCGGGGTGTCCTTTTCTCATGCAATTGCCCCTGTAACATATATCTGGCGACCTTCCCATAAGCAGCTTGTGCATTGTGACGAAGAGGGTCATTCAAACGATGTATGCCATAATATTCAAGAAAATTACAATTCTTCTGCTTTCCGTCTGGTGTGGATATGGATACATGCTGCGGCCTTCAAAGAAGGATATGATGCTCTTGAAACTGCTTGTCAAAGGGAGGTAAGGTATAGATATCTGAATCCTTCTGCATGTGTAGGGTTTTCGTGCTTCTGTTTTGCGAGTTGAATTTGCTTTTACACTCAAGCTTATATATTTCTGACCGTATAGAATAGTTCAAAGGAAACATATACCATTTTTATAAAATGTAATAATTCATCTCTGTAGTCAGACCTTGCATTTTCTTCACAGGAAGTGCACTTTATAATTAAATTTATTACTTCATGTCTTGCAGAATGAGAAGACCGGTGCCCTAGTGACATGTATTTCTCTTGAGGGTCAACTTGGAAAACTGGATGTGATGGGCTCAAAGGCATCTCAACTTCTTCAGAAGATAATTCATCCCCTTACTGGGTAAGTTATTCAATAGAATTAGCGTATCATAGGAAACATGTGGATTGGATGATAAGCAGATTGTGTTTTAATCGGTTATGCAGTCGACCAGAGAAAACTTGGGAACTAATGGAATGCTCAGTTTCTGAAGCTGACAATGAATCTATCTTTGAGAATGAAGACCAGATTTCGTCTTCGGTCTTTACTCTCAATGTTAAAGATCCTCGTGTTAAAGGTCCAGGAGCAAGATCTGTGGATCTTGCTGGTAATATAGAAAATGAAGTTAATGGGTGCAAGATATCAGCTAGTATTCAAGAGAGTAGCATAGGGTTACTTTCATCACAATGTTTCAGAAGTAAAGATAGCAGTGGTACGTTTGAGCCGATGTATTTGTGGGATGCCAGCAGAGGAATACTTCCTCCTGTTGAAGAAAGTGTTCTTTGCATGGAAAAACATCATCAGAAGCTGGCTTCATATTTTCTCGATGTTAAAGGTTCTGGGAATCCATATGCATCAACTAAGATGCTGTGTTCTAGGGTGTGTCCAATTCTACTTTTAAGAAACAATAACCCAAGGAATTCCATTATGAGGTAAGATATTGTCTTACTTATCTACAAATTGAGAGAGTTTTCTTACTCTTTCATTTATGTTTCGAGGTGATTTTGAAGCACTTGTACTCCTTCGACAGTATGCAGTACATGACAGCACTATTCATTTTAAATTTTTCTTCAGATGGTCTATTATACTTCCACTGAGTTGGGTCAAAGCCTTCTGGATTCCTCTGGTCTCCAGTGGTGGGCAGGCTATAGGTTTAAGAGAGAAGCATTGGATATCTTGTGAAGTAAAGTATCTATGTTAAATATATTTTATTTTATTAAGATTATTATTCTTAAAAAAAAATTTCTTTTTGCCATAACTGTATTTCTGTTTTTGGCCATTATAACTTGGCTTTATTTTTTTCCTCAGCTTGGGTTGCCATATTTTCCTTCAGATTTTCCTGGTTGCAATGCATACTCTAGTTATATGGCAACTGAAGCAGCTTCCTGTGCTCAAAATGTTGAGCTCCATACTCTTTCTGTGAGGCCATTAAGTGTTCCATCACCCCCTCCATGGGACATTATCTGGTACAGTTTTAACAAAGAATCCCCTAAGGTGGTAGACACTCAGAGTTGTCCCGGGATATTATCTTCTGAAGATATGATCAAAGACAACTTAAGGACAAATTCACCTGGAGATTGTCATGTAGCTCCATGTTGTAGTGACAGTGTTTTATTTGAAGGGCTGGTACCAAGGACATCACATTTGCTCTCTAAATTCCTGAAGAGTATAAATGGTAATAGGTTACTTCTATTCCCAAAAATGCCAGATAGAAGTATATGCATTTCTAAGATCATGAAGGATAAAGAAACATTTAGCCAGGACCCAAATATGGCTGTAAATTACAACCATAAATTGTGCTTCATCAGAGTTCTTCTCAGTGCTTGCAAGAAAGGTGTCTTCGAAGAGGGAGCTATTGTTTGTGCACCTCACTTATCTGATCTGGCATCCTGGACTTGCAGGTAGTTCTTGATCTGAAATTACGTTCAGCCGACTCGCCTGTCCTACTTTTTAGCATGAGTTCGTACTTTTCCTAATTCTGTGGCTATTGTAAAATTGTTTGATGAGTGCATCTGATTGGATGAAAATATGTGAAAAATTGTTAGTTTCTGGATACACACACACATATTCTTCCATATACAGTGGTGTTGATTTTCCTTAGATGTTACTGCAGGGATCTGGACTTTTTTCTTTTATTGTTGAGGAGAGGAGGATTTGACCAGAATATTTTTGTATATATTATCTAAAATTTTAACATGCATGAAATAACGCAAGGCCTGTTGATTCTGCAGAAATAGCTGGGAATGTGCATTTATGAGAGCTTATTTGCGATTTAACTTATATTAGTTTTGTACAGGTCAGACGATGAGAAAGTAGAGCTTCAAATTCCGCAGACTTTACTGAGATCATATTTTGTACAGAAACCATCTGGTAAATGGGATGTTCAAGTACCTGATGACCCTGTTGCTAGGGAGTCTCATAGGTGGCCAATTGGTTTTGTCACTACTGGATTTGTTCGTGGAAGGTATTTGCAATACATCACTTGCTAGATCATTGGACTATTTTACCTTTCAACTGTGAAAACACCATGATAGAACTGCCACTAGTTTCACTTCTTTTTTACACTTTTTGGGGTTTAATTATCTATATTTTTATCAGCCTGGTCTATCTTACAATAACATTTGCTGGTGTTATATCTGGACATGCAGCAAGAAGCCAGTTGCAGGGGCTCTGTGTGATGCAGTCTTACTAGCTAGCCTTAGGGAAGAACAGTGGAATGCAGTGCCGGTGAAGCAGAGGAGGAAGGAAATATATGTTTTAGTAAGGAATCTGAGATCAACATCGTATAGGCTTGCCCTTGCCAACATCGTACTTGAGCAACAAGAAGACGATCTGGAGTACATGTGATTTGTTTTATCTGCTGTTGTGGGAATTAAAAGTTTTTGGCAAATTATGTTTTAGTTAGTTTTATCTGCTATCTACTTTTTTAGGTCTATTTCGGAAGTTTTATTTTGTACGACTTGAGTGTGGCGGCCAAAATCTGTTGTAGAGCAAATGAGCGAACAATATTGTACGAACACATAGTAGAGGAACGTAGTTTAATTTTAATATATATATAAGTAAACTAAAAAGCA
>CM025787.1:34210850-34312513 GCA_014636745.2 Centella asiatica
AGTTTACGCTTTTGTCTTCTGTTTTTTTTCCTTCAATTTAATCGAGTTTCAAAAGACTCTTGATTGGGTCGTTCTAGTTATGCAAAACATCGCAAAGGGGAGATATATAACATCAGCTTGAACACCCGGTATAATAAATTAATAACTTTAAATCTGATGTTACGTAAAGAGAGAGAGTTTTTTCATAAAATTGAATGATAATCTAAACACTCTTTTATAGGTGTAAATAATTTGAAAATTTTGAACTTGTATGGTAATTTCTCCGATTTTAAAGCCAATAACTAATTGAAAGATCGAACCATGTTTTGAAAGTGAGATTAGATAATTTCTTTCCAAGGTTGACGTTAAAAATATATACTATATGTGATGTACCAAGTAATTAATTTAATGTTGTATATTCCAGAAAAATATTCTGAAACTTTAATTTGATCAATTTACCTTTTAAAAATTAATTAGTATAAATAACTTCAAATTTCCATTATCCAAAGACTTACTGCTGGATATCGAAATTTAATGAAATATGCACTTAAAATTTCTGTGAATTATTCAAATTCTATCCCAACAAAAAAAAACACAGAGTGAGGTGATTTTTATGGTAAAACTTGGAATACGTTAGTGAGGTGATTTATATGTGTTACTACTGCGAGACAAAATTACCAAAATGATGTCATCGACGAAGCAGGTAGATCGTAGATATATACAAATTTAAATCATGGAAGTAGCGTACATTACAATTCTGCTCGGGAGCACATCATCATCCTCATCCACTTTGTGTTCTCTGCAGAGTCAAGTCATCGGAATTTGCAAACCAGTCACTGTTTCGGTTAAGGATCCATTGCTCAGGTCACTCAAGTTTCTCTTCTCCTTTTTAACCATAAAAAAATGAATTTCAAATGTGTTTTGTTATTGGATTTGAAAATTTCACACTGTTCTAGTAACTAATTCATTTAAAAGTCAACACGTTATGATTTACTTAGTCCGTCCTTTTGAATTGGAAGCTTTTGAGCTAGAGTAGATTGATCCGTTCATGGTCATTTTAAGCTCCCCATTTCTTAAGAATCCCCTCTTGAAGTAGCATAATTTTTGGAATTTGAGTTTGAGAGCAATGTAATCTTCCCATTTTGAATCTGTAGCTAGCTAGACAATGTCATGCTTCTCTTTATTATTACTTTTTGCAATAGGATAAAGATTGGCATTAAGACTCGTTGCTATGAATTTGACATCTGGGTTGTAACAAAATAGAGTAATTCAAGTCACTTGTGTCTGTGAAGGAATGTACTCGAATGTTGTGTTTTGGTGATTGAGATCTTGAGTCTGACCAATTGGCGTGGCTTTGATCTTTAGGTTTTGTTTGCCTAATACTTTTTAGTTCTTACCATTGAAGCTTATAAGCTTCATGCCTAAAATCAAACCTCAAGCTCTGCTACAACAAAGCAAAAGGAAGAAGGGGCCTAGCCGTATCAGTGGCACTAAACTTGTGCTGTTGGGCCTGATTATCCTTGCGATGGTGTTTTTCGTGTTAGCCACATACAGGCATTGGACACAAAGGTTTGTGGCGTTTCATGGTTTGGTTTCCAACCTTTAGTTTGATATGAATAGTATATATTTGTCAGAGTGCAGTTTACGGGTTTTCCTTGGCCTTCTCATTCGTGTTAATGAAACTACAATATTTTTGATAAAGTGTACTAACTAAGATAAACTTGATATGTTTTAATGAATGTGGAAGCATATTAATTTAGCCCAAAAGAATTTTTTTTGTAGAAGCATATAAGAACCTCTTTAAGCACTCTTGTTAGACTAAATTGTTAAGTTGTGGTTTTCACTATTATTCTGTCGTACATGGCCTCGAACTAAGTTCGAGTGATGTGCAACTTAACTTGGAGAATTTACATAATGATTCACAAGGCAAGGTGAAGATATGTCATATATTACTTTGCCATATGCTAGAAGGATGACAACCAATGTGCTTATAAGTTAACATACTAAATCTTTTTTTAAACAAATAAATCTTCATTAGGGAACCTTTCCCCCAAAGTATATAGACTCTATATCATGCTTATTGAGATTATTTATTTTAAGAAAAAAATTAAATAAATAATTGCAAATTCTGTATGTAAAGAGGATATTTGGTGTACCTCACGAAACCTTGCTGACAAGGTTACCCTCAAATTGAGCAGCGCATGTCTTTATATGTCTGTGTGTTGTTATGTTTTAAGAAAATAGTAGCAATTTTATTGATATTTTTTGTCTAATGAGAATTTCACATTCTGACCTTTCTAGGTCAAGGTTTCAGTCAGGAGATGGGTTAACAATTCTTCGGGTAAAACCTTTCGCTGTATTTCTGGATATGTTTTCACTCTTTTAGTTCACTCATATGTCAGCTTTCCTTTACCTATTTAGCTATTTCTTTTGTAAAAACATTACAATGAAAAAGCATATTTTTCATTGATAATGTGAAAATCGTTTTACATCTTTTCGCATGCTCATGCATAATATGACTGACGTCTTGTAGATTGTTAATGCTTTATTTTTTAGATAAATTTGCTGAAAGTTGTCCTTATCAATTTGATGCTTTGGCATTTAATTTTTAATTATTTGTTTTGCCATTGCAGAGAGAAGATGTCTATGTTGGTTCTAAAACATCAGATCTTCCAAGATATGCTGTAAGATTGCAGATGCACTGCTTACTATCACTAAATTTCAGCTAGTGAAATTGATATTGAGATGATGCTAAATATTTCTCATCCTATAGAAATCATATCACCAGGAGTCAGTTGGGATGCTGCATGCTTTAGACACTATATCACTGGAGAACAATTGTTTTGTAAAATAAAGTTTTGCAATTCTGCTAGTTCTTCAATCTTCTGCTTTAAAAAAATAAATCTTTCTGAAATTTGTAATCTTAACTTTAGTTGGATCTCCTAATTATCTTTTCTTAAGTTGTTTCATTAAATTTCCCTGGACTAGTGTGTTGACCAACTCATGGATAACAGGTTTTCAATACCTCAAAGGGTATAATAACTGTCCAACTTTACAAAGAAGGTTATCCTGAAGTAGTTGATGAATTCATAGATTTATGGTTAGTATTGACCAACTCTGTTATGAGTTTGTTTCTGTGTACTCTAATATAATCTATCCATGCTGCTGACATTATTTAAACAAATTTTACTGTTTGAAAGTATTTCACTTTCCATTAAAGCTTATTGATCATTAAGCATTCATAAAATGAAATTATTGGATGTAGTGTTTTGTTTCCCCATTTTAGTAGAAGTTTTCTAGTCTTATTGTTATGCCTGTATTTATTGCATGATGTTAGCACTTGGAGTGGCTTAAGCCTTCCTGTCGAGGTAAATAATTCTTGATATTTTTTATTTTTATTTTTAACAGTCAGATGGGGCTCTTGAAAGGGATGCTATTTAATCATGTAATTAAGAACTTCGTAATTCAAGGAGGTGATGTTGAAAAAAGTGGAGTCATAGAAGAATGGACTTCCAAAGAAAAGCATTACAGTAGACCACATAGGTTTTCTCCTAACTGCTCCTGCTTTCAGTGTTATTGTTGTGTCTTGGAGTAGTTCTGACTCCTGAGGGATCTGTTTTACTACTGTTTGAAATTTTTTCTCTATTACCTAGTGTGAAGCATGAAGCCTTTATGCTCGGTACTTCCAAGGAAAAACATGATAAAGGATTTGAACTATTTATTACAACTGCACCAATCCCTGATCTTAATGAGAAGCTAAATGTGTTTGGACGCGTAATCCAAGGAGAAGACGTTGTTCAGGTTATTCCAACACCCTCGTTGTTTTACTGTTTTAGTTCCTTTAGATGATCATATATCTGCATAATTATAATGTTGCAAACGAGGAACCCAAGTGAAATTTTAAACTTTTAAATTCACGTCTTGGTGTGATGTTTACCCATAATTGACGTAAGATGTAATTAGGAGAACAGATGATACGGAACCACAGAAAATGCAGTACCTTAGGGTTTTTAATCGTAGAAAATAGATATTATTGATGGCAACTTGTGTCCGGAGAAATTTTGACAATCATGTTTATAACAGTTCTAAACTAAACAACAAGTCATCAAAGTAATTTATCCTTAGATGTACAATGTTAGCGTAACGGATGTAAAATTTTGTTTTTAGACTCTATTTGTGTAAGGTTATGTCGCTAATATTAGTGCATTCCCTTTCTTTTGATGTGCTTTTCAGGAAATTGAAGAGGTAGACACCGATGAACACTATCGGCCTAAATCTCCAATAGAAATCACTAATGTGATGCTGAAATATAGGATCTGAAAGGTTCACCTGGAGGGATCTGAAAGCAGAGGATTTGAACATGCATTTTTCTGGGCTTGGGTGTGGGTGTGGGTGGGTGTTCCCTAGGGGGAGCGGGTCTGCGCCGTGCTTGCTGTAAATTTTTTATTTATTTTTCCATTTCTCTACTTGTACTATTGAGGATCACTGTATAGCAATTCTTTGTATAACCAAAAACAGAGAAACAGAGAAAATGAAACCTCTAGGAAACTAGTTTTGCAAAATTTCTCTCCGTATCACGCGTAAGTTGATAGTGCACTGATTATGAAGTATTGATCCATCATCGTGTTCGTGTCTATTATGTAAATGTCGTTTCCACTATGGCAGCTTGATTAGCTTTGGCAGCTGAGAGGGCTTAGAGGTTAGAGCCGAGCACCGGTGATAAAACAGATGCTTCCTCCGTCACCCAACAGCGACTTATGTACGTTTTACACGATGTACAATGCTTTAAGAGTCAATTTACTATTATAAATATGTCCGATGCTATTTCCCAAAGTGAGTTGCCTTTGACATTTAATTTGTGGATCTTTTCATGAGTAAAATAGTAAATTTATCATATTATTTTTTACTTCATTCACTATATTTTATAGACAAAACATAAGTGTAATTTTATTATTATTTTTTTTTTTTGGGGATGGACAAAGGTTTTTTTTCAATACACTTCAGAGTCTGTATGTTAGTTTTAATATAGAGAAGAAAAAGAGAGAAACAGGAAAAAAAAATGGTGTTCGTGAGTTTCTTTAAGAAATAAAGGGAGTGGAAGAGAATTAACTTATCTTTCCAAAATTTTCCTTCTAAAAAAGTACGACGAAATGTGGGGGAAAACAAAAAGACTATACTTCTAAAATTGTAATACTTGTTTTCATTAGGATACAACGGTATATTTCGTAAATGTGACTTTACTAACTCACAAACAAAAGGAATGAATAATTTGTAACTGATCTTTTTTCTCTTTGGAAACTCCCAAAGAGAGAAAAATCACTGAAGTTTATTTTCTCCTCCATTGTATTCTCTTCTTTTCTTTTCTTCCTCGTTAAAAACTCCAAACAGAGTGTTCAGGACATTCAACAATTGCAAAGAAACGAGTTGGAACAAAAAGAAAAAAAGAAGCTGCTACAACCTTGGTTATACGACTTTGAGACAGGTGTTCACATTTAATTTTCAACTGTATCTTCATCTCTTGGGATTATCTCAGTTCATCAACATATAAGAAATCTTTCGGAGCTAATGAATGGAATGATGAAGATTGATAAACATCTCACATGACTAGCAGTCCCAGCAATTAGAATGTACATTGCCGAAACTCCGTGCCTAATGTCATTGTTCCATCGCCAGAACTAATAAACGGAGATCCAGTCAAAAATAACCACTGAACTGAATAAAAATTAATAACATCTGTTGATGCTCCATCTCAGTTCCTAGTTCCTACTATCTCCATTAAATGGAAATTCCCTAAACCAATATGTATCATAAAATTAGCAGAGCTTGAAACTAACATCTATTCATCGCAAACCTTTATAAGTCCTCAAGTTCGATGCTCATCTCAATCCCATCATCCGCAATTCTCTGCTGTATTCCACGTGCTGTCTTACCAGCTACTATGTATGTCTGAAGCAATAACTTGTAGGACTCAGAGTCAAGAGAATTTGCTTTCTTTAGAGTCCCATACAACTTCTCAGCACCATCAACATCTTTCTCATCCTTGAAATGCTCCATAAATTTTGTTACGCTTTCAGAGGTTGGATGCCATTCATTGTTCTTGCCATCAGATACAGCAGCTTCCAAGCATCTAAGAGCCAAATCTATATGATTTTTCTCCAAATAATATGACATGAAATATTCCCAAATTAAAAAGAAAGGTCCTTGAGATCTCTTCACAGCATTGTGGAACACACTTTCAGCTTCTTTAATCATGTCATGTTTTAAGTAAACGACTATAACAGTTCTTGCCAGCCTTACATCATAGCTGTAACATGTTGATTCCCACTCCTGAAAGATCTTACTCAATTTATCGACATCGTCTAATCTGGCAAGAGCCTGAAGCATGACGTTAGTGCTTGTATTGGTAGTAATTTTAAATGTGGACTTCAGGCACTTCCAAATCCTATGGACGTCGTGTAAATTAGAAATGCCTGCATACAAGCTTATTAGGAAATGAAATGGATGACGGTCACGATGTCTCAGCATATGTCCAATTTCTTCCTCTACCTTTCTGAGAGCTGATTCAGCCTTTTTGTGAAGTCCAGCTTTGGCATAAGCTGCAGCTAGATTACTATAAGTTGTCCAATTGCACTGTTCTGGATTGTTTGTCAACATCTCCTCAAACACTCTTTCCACTCCCTCAATATCATTTAAACATGAGCAGCTAGTCATCCAGATGTTATAAGAAAATGAGCTCAGCCGAATGTTCCTGTTCTTCATCTCTTGGACCAAAGGAGGCACCTTTTCAGGCAATGATAATCTCATATACAAGGACATAAGATTGTTGAAAGCCAATGAAGATGCAATGCTCATTGCATCCATCTTCTCAAAGAGAGCCTCAGCCTTCTCAGTCAGTTTTTCTTTACAGTAACAGTTTAGTAGAGCACCATAAGTATATTTGTTTTTTGCCAATGGCGAGAGGCCACTAAAATAATGTTCTGCAGTAGATATTCCCTTAACTTTTGATATCAGATCCAACCATACTGCATAGTCTTTGAGCGAGAAGTTAACATCTCGTTTCTCCATCCACTCCATTACCTGCATCCAATAGGTTGGAAACATCAACCACAACAAAAATAGGTAATTATATAATTATACACTAACTTTTGCTTATCTCGCTTATACAGCAGAAACAAGATTAGTTAGACAATATTCTCTCTTGCAAAAAGAAAAATTAAACATAGAAAAGAGATTATGAACATATCCTGATATCCATGAAATTATAGTATATTTATGTATTACAGTGAGTTTGAACTAAAGAGAGAAGATGCTCCATAAAAGAGCTTCTTAATCTTTTCTCTGGGAAAACTATATTGTTTGCTTTTCTCACTTTTATACTTCGTAACGGCTTCAGAGCGCTTCTGTATAATTGTATCTAGTTCGCACATGGCTTCAGGAAATCGAAATACGACTCTTCTTGTAGGACGGCAACAGTAACTACTAGGCTTGAACAAGATTGCCACTCCTGGTGCCTAACAAACATTAGTTTTGTCCCATCACAGACATATACAAAGAAATAATGTAATACAAACCTGTAGCATTTCAGTTACAATCAATTGCTGAAAACAAAACTCGCAATAATCTTATACTAGAAACAAGTAGTTAGTATTCCCAATCTAATTAATCTAGCTAGAAATTTAGAATAAATTTGAAAACCTAATCTTTCACTAGTTGACAACATTCTACAGCTGCAACAACTAATCAGAATCATATTTTCACAATGTGCTTCTAGGTGACATCCAGACATCATACAGTATATATAGAGAGCGAGAGCGAGTAAAAACCTCAAGAGCGTGGTGGTATCTTTCGTACTTGCGGAGTTCCCTAATGCATCTCTCGAGCTCATATTTTTTGACGATATTACCTTCTCTAATATACTGATTTAACGTCTGTGCTACCGTTCCACCGGTGAATCCCAACGCCGACAACCTCGGGTATAGCTGATTTTGTTGACTGGTCGCCGGCGCCGTCTCCGCCTCTATGATGGCCGTGCAGAAAAATCTAACCAACGATGATGCTGAAGCAGAGAGGCGACGGCTAGGATTCATCATCATCGTCATCGTCTGGCCATACTGTTAGCAGATGGCACAGCACAAATGAAAGAAATGACCAGAAGAGTACTGAAATTCGGCGTTAAATTTCAAATTGATCCCGTATAAACTTCCAAAACAGTTCAAACACGCCCTATATTTATATTTAGTTATTATTACCTGCGGAGTATTTAAAATAATTTGTCGCGTTATTACATATTGAAAATAGTTATTGTTTCATTACTCATTTGCTCTTCTGATTTATAGTTGATCTTATAATTGATTAATAATATAGAGTATATAGTAATTATTAAACTTAATTTTTTGGCAGTGATATGTTTGTTGATGGACTGTATAGTAGTTGAGTTTATTTTCGTCCAGAATAAAAAAAAAATTACATAATTTTTTATCCAACTTAATGTTTTAGAGCAAATGTTTATATATTATTTGGCATGTAACGTATTGAATAATAGCTGAAAAAGTTGTGTTAATACATTTTTAATGTAACATTTTTATGGACTGAATTTGTAGCCTAACACAAGCAATAGAAGCAAGCCCTATAATAGAACATGTGTATTATTAATAATATGGAATATACAAACTATATCATTTTTTATCCTACTTATCAAGTATACATTTGATATATTATTTTAATACGATTCATATAATTTGTGGACTTAAAAAACTAATATTAAATCAAGAATGATTTTTGTTTTTCCACATTAATAATTTTTTTGATCAAAAATTGGTAGCACTCTAAATCTTTTTAGAGGCTGTTAACTTGTTAACCAGCCTCCAAAAAGACGTTGAATAGCTTGTTAGCTTGTTTAGCAGAACTTCTAACAAACTTTGTTTTGTTTTGAAAGACTTGAATAGCTGCAAAATACTTGTATAAACAGACAATATTATAACAACCTTTGAATTTAGAAATAAATATAAAATCAAGAATGATCGTATTTTTTTCGCAACATATATGACTAATCTCATTGCATTTCTTGTGTATAAACTAGAGAATAACAATCTGCCATCCAAATATACATCTACAAATAAAGTACTAGCAATGGCAATCTCTCTTTTCAGTATATGAAAAGAATGTGCTTACAACAACCTTGTTACATTACAAGTAGAGGAGAGACAAGTTAAGACTTCATTCATTTGCATATATGATGACCAAATAGGAAAATATTTAAGTCAACTAAGATTCGCTTCTTGATGTTCTTGATGAGGTTAATGTAACATAAAACTTAGCTGAGCTTGAAACTATCTATTCATCGCAAACCTTTCGGAGCAAGTCCTCAAATTTGGAGCTCAGTACAATCCCATCCTCCTCAATCCGCTGTCGTATCTCAGATGTTGTCTTACCAGCGGCCGTGTATGTCTGAAGCAGTAACTTGAAGGCTGCGGAATCAAGACAATTTACATAGTTCAAAATCTTGCAGAACTTCTCAGCACCATCAACATCTCTCTCGGCCAGGAAATGCTCCATAAATTTAGTTATATTTCCAGAGCTCGGGTGCCATTCATTGTTCTTGGCATCAGAGATAGCTGCCTCGAAGCATATTAGAGCTGGATCTACTTGATTTTTCTTCAAATAGTATGACATGAAAATTCTTGCAATCAAATAGAAAGGCCCTTGAGACCTATTCACAGCAGTGCGAAAAACATTTTCAGCTTCTTCAATCATGTCATGTTTTAAGTAAACAACTACAGCAGTATTTGCCAGCTTTATATCATAACTGGAACAAGTTAATTCCCACTCTTTAAAGATCTTACTCAGTCCATCAACATCATCCAGTGTGGCAAGAGCCTGAAGCATGATTTGAGTACTCAGATTGGTGGTAATCTTAAATGCTGATTTCAGGCACTTCCAAATTCTATGAACCTCGCCTAAATTAGAGATCCGTGCATACAAGCTTATTAGGAAATGAAATGGATCACGGACGCGATGCCTTCCCATATTTCCAATCTCTTCCTCCACCTTTTTAAGAGCTGATTCAGCTTTTTCATGAAGTCCAGCTTTGATATAAGCTGCTGCAAGGTTACTATAAATTGTCCAATCGCACTGATCTTTACTGTTTGTCAACATCTCCTCAAACACACTTTCAATTCCCTCAATATCTTTCAAACATGAGTCGCTAGTCATCCAGATGTTATATGAAAATGAGTTTAGCTGGATGTTCCTGTTCTTCATCTCTTGAATCAAAGAAGGTACCTTTTCCGGCAATGATAATCTCATATACAAAGTCATAAGATTGTTAAAAGCCAAAGAAGATGTAATGCTCATCGCATCCATTTTCTCAAACAGAGCCTCAGCCTTCTCAGTCAGCTTTTCATTGCAGTAGCAGTTCAGTAGAGCTCCATAAGTAAATTTATTCTTTTCTGATGGCGAGAGGCCATTAAAATAATGTTCTGCAGCAGATATACCCTTGACTTTTGAAATCAGACCCAATGATATTGCATAGTCTCTGTGCGAAAAGTTAATGTTCCGTTTCTCCATCCACTCCATTATCTGCATTAAATAGTTTGGAAACATCAACCAAAACAAACTTTTAAGTATTGTGTAATTTTGAGGTTGTGTAGTATTCGTAGTAGTACAAACATGCTAGGTTACGTGTGGTTGGATGGGATGAAATAACATAAGAATGAAATGAGTGGATAAAAAGAAAATTTTATATGGAACGCAATGATCACAAATTTACAATGAAAGTATGAGAATAAAAAAAATAGTAAATTGTGTACAAAATTTTGGTTATGATGGAACGAACAATCTTCATTTCATTTAGGGGTGAGTTTAAAAATAAATAATCTTGTGGAAAGGAATCAAGAAATGAAGACCTTATGCATAAATGATCCAACAAATAATCTAAAATTTATTTTATTCTCGTGTCGTTTTATTCCATCAGATCAAAGAGCCATCCGTAATTCATTTCGAATTAACTGCCGAAAACAAAACTTCACAACAATCTTAGGATTCCCAATCTAATTAAATTGGTTAGCCATTTAGAGTAAATATATATATATATATAGAGAGAGAGAGAGAGAGTTAAACTAAGTAACATTCAACAGTAACATCTGATCAGACTTTTATTTGCTCGATGTGCTTCTATCTAACATTCACGCATATATACTGTCTGTGTGAGAGAGAGAGAGAGTGTGTGTGTGTGTGTGTGAGAGAGAGAGAGAGAGAGCGAGAGAGAGTGAGAGTGAGTAAAACCTCAAGGGCGTGCTGGTATCTGCCGTACTTGCGAAGTTCATAGATGCATCTCTCGAGCACATATTTTTTTACGACATTGCCCTCTCTGAAATATTGATTTAATGTGCCCGCCACCGTCCCTCTGGTGAATCCCAACGCCGACAATTTCCGGTAGAGACTATCTCGTTGACTAGTCGCCGGCGCGGCCTCCGCCTCCATGATAACGGTACAAAAACATCTAATCAGTGACGATGCTGAAGCAGAGAATCGACGGCTAGGATTCATTATCAACATCGACTCAGCTAAGTTGGGGTCAGGGTTTAATTTTCTTCCTCCGGTTCTTGGCAAATTGAAAACGATGAAATGTGGCGTTAAAATTTCATATCGGCCCCTTAAACTCTTAAAACAAATCATATACGACCTATATTGTCCATTATATCTATTTATTTACTCCCTCCGTTCAGAAAAAAAAAAAATATGTATTTACATAATTTTTTAATTATAAGATTATATTTTATAAAATTAATATTATAATCTTCTGTTCTTTAAACATTCATAATAAATTTTATAAAAATAAATTATTATTTATACGTATAATTTTTTAATTAAATATACAATATTAATATTCGTAAAAACTTAGACCGGAGAGAGTATAATTTTCCAACTGCTTTCCCCTTTATTACTCCTGTTGTTCTTGTACGTTTCACAAGTCACGTGAATTACTAAAAATCGAAGTAATTCCCTTAAAATATTTAGATTTTTTTTTTTATTGATAAAACCTTCTTGAAATTTTTGACATCCCTTTCCATAAATTTTACGGTAACAAAAAAAATAGGTATTGCCACTTGTACTCGTTAAAATCTAACAGTACTCATTAAATATAGTTATGCAATACCTGATTTTAACTTTTTTTTATCCTACTTATTGATTATATGTTCAATGATTCAATATGATCCATATAATTATAGAACTTAATATGTAATCAAGAATGATTATATTTTCCACATTACTGAACAATTGTTACGATAAAGTAACAATACAAACCAAGAAAACAGCCTTCAATGGTACATAATCATCATTTTTTTCAATAAATATGATCCAGTTGATATCTTTTTACATCAAGTTCATTGTCTTTTTTTCTCATAATTGATTTTGTATGCGCAGCATAAACAATTAATTATCATTATTTTAGTTTTTGTCATCCTTCAGGATTTAAATCTCATTCACTGTGAACGTAGCAGTAGATGCATAAATGGTATGGCAGATTGGTAGACGCTCTCAATAGCAGAGGTGTCAAGTTCAAACACTCCTCCCTAGATGCAGAAAAATTGCTTCATACCGATGGACAACAAAAACTGTAGTGCGCAGTAAATTGGGGAAAACAAGTCAGGAAACAAAGGGAAACTTAATGCACAAGAGTACAAAAGCACAAAGGATCATATAAAGTAACCTACAACCATGTATTTCACCCCCAAAAAACAAAAAAACCTGCCGTTGGGGATCAGAAGGACTCCATCTTTCTGTACTAACTTTAGAAGGATACACATCAGAACTGCACCAACACCATACATATAACCAGGTTAAGTACGTAACAGTTCAATAACCTCATACCCAACCAGAAAAGCTACCGGAAAACGAAAGAAGAGAAAAAAGAAGTTTCAGCTTGTAAATGTCACCTTTCAGAGTTCTTCTGACTTGCATTTTATCTGCTCCCCGAGCTGGTTCCAGTGTGAGAGCAAGTAGAACTCAGTAACTCACTGTACTGATCGTTTGGGCAGTGCAAATGCCTCCACCTATAGAACCACCGGCCAACCAGATACAAAGCCAGGACAGTTTTTCCAGATTGTATAAATGACTGAAGTATTACCAGATCCCACGTTTCCGGAATCAGATGCAGTGCAAACAAAGTTACGTCTGAACTGTTCCATCATACCCGTCTTCCGACAAATTTACTGCTGTTGAAACATAGGATCTAAAAGGTTCACATGAAAGGATCTAAAGGCAGAGGGTTGAACATTCATATTTCTGGGTCTTTTTCTTATCTTTGCTTCCTCATTTGCTTTACAAGGGGTAGACAGAAAAAAGCAAGACCGAAAGAAAGTGGGGGTAGGCGGCTAAAGCATTTGAATTTCTTGGATTGATAGGACACAGCATGGTGATGCTGCAATATTGGGGAAAAAGATTTTCTTTTTTCCATTTTATACCATAATATATAGACTACTACTTGTACCACCTTAGCAATTCCTTCTATGAGAAAAAGGAGAGGAAATGAAGCTTCTATGCAATTAGTTGTTTTGCTAATTTGCTTTCTCTGCAGCACACGCAAAGAGATAGTTTATTTGTTATGAATCTTATTCAGTACATTAGGTAATAATTTGATACGGCAGCTTGGTTTGGCTGGTGACTGAAAACGAACCACTCTTGATAAAACAGATATTAATTTTTTTCTAACCCACTGTCCAAATAAACATTTAAGGACACAATCCAACAGTTGCACAGCCATCAAATTCGAAATCAAGATAAAAGCAGCTGTTATAACCTTGGTTAGTACAACTTTGAGACAGGTGCAAACCTTGAATTTTCAACTGCATGCTCCTATCTTAATACTATAACTGCTTATCATCATCATAAAAGATATCTTTCAGAGCTGCATCTCAGGCAAATAATGTGTTTGTAGAAATCATGTCAACAGGAAAATACAGAAGAGAGCTGGAGAAAAACCTGAACCATTAGATATGATGAACTTTCATGAAAGTCGGTATCAAATGTGATTTTTCCATTAGCAATCCAGAAATTAGAATGAGCACTAATGAAACACAGAATCAAACATCATTCTTCCATTACCATATCTAAGAATGATGCTTCCGTCAAAGTTAACCACTAAATCATAAAAACTGATAATATCCTGCAGATGCTCCATCTCAATTACCACTATGTCCATCAAACGGGTATTGCCTAAACTGAAACGTTCATCAAAATTAAGCAGAGCTTGAAACTAACATCTATTCACAGAAAACCTTTCTAAGCAAATCCTCAAGTTCGGAGCTCATTTCTATCCCATTGTCCCCGATCCTCTGCCGTATTTGGGCCATTGTCTTACCAGCTTCCATGTAAGTCTGAAGCAACAATTTGTAGGCTTTTGAATCAAGAGAATTTGCTTTCTTTAAAAGCTTGCATAAATTCTGAGCACCATCAATATCTCTCTCAGCCTTGAAATGCTCCATTAATTTAGTTACACTTTTAGAGGTCGGATGCCATTCGTTGTTCTCGGCATCAGATATAGCTGCTTCCAAGCATCTCAGAGCCAAACCTACAAGATTTTTCTCCAAATAGTATGACACGAAATATCCCCAAATCGAATAGAAAGGTCCTTGAGATCTCTTTGCAGCGTTGCGGAAGACATTTTCAGCTTCTTTAATCCTATCATGTTTTAAGTAAACAACTATAGCAATACTTGCCAACCTTACATCATAACTGGAACATGTTGATTCCCACTCCTTAAAGATCTTATTCAGTCCATCAACATCATCTAGTCTGGCAAGAGCCTGAAGCATGACGTGAGTACTTGCATTGGTAGTAATTCTAAATGCCAACTTCACACGTTTCCAAATTCTATGGACCTCGTGCAAATTAGAAATTCCAGCATACAAGCTTATTAGGAAATGAAATGGACGACGGTCACAACGTCTCCCCATATGTGCAATCTCTTCCTCTATCATTTTAAGAGCTGATTCAGCTTTTCTGTGAAGCCCAGCTTTGACATAAGCTGTGGCAAGGTTACTATAAGTTATCCAATCACACTGAACTAGATAGTCTGTCAACATCTCCTCAAACACCCTTTCCATTCCCTCAATATCATTCAAACATGAGCAGCTAGTCATCCAGATGTTATAAGAAAATGAGCTTAACCGAATGTTCCTGCGCTTCATCTGTTCGACCAAAGGAGGCACCTTTTCGGGCAATGATAATCTCATATACAAGGACATGAGATTGTTGAAAGCTAACGAAGATGCAATGTTCATTGCATCCATCTCCTGAAAGAGAACCTCTGCCTTCTCAGTCAGTTTTTCTTTGCAGTAGCAGTTCAGTAGAGCTCCATAAGTAAATTTGTCCTTCGCAGATGATGGGAAGCCACTAAAATAATGTTCTGCAGTAGATACTCCCTTCACTTTTGATATCAGATCCAATGATATTGCATAGTCTCTCTGTGAAAAGTTAATGCCTCGTTTTTCCATCCACTCCATTACCTTCATCAAATAGTTCTTAAACATCAAACCACAAGAAGCATAAATAATCTTATTTTTTAAAAAATAACTTTTGCATATCTCGCTTTTACAGTAGAAACAGGATTAACTAGACAATATTCTCTCATTGCAAAAAGAATATATACAGAAAGAAAAGAAATCGAGACCATATACTGACATAAATCGCAGTATTCTTTTACATATAAAGTGAGTTAGAAATAAAATCTGACACTGCACAAAAGAACATTTTAGTCTTTTTCTCTGGGAAGCTATGCGGGCTGTGTACGATTCATTAAAAGTTACTTTCTTACAACAACAAAGATGACAAAATGCTTTTCTTCCTTTCTAGACAGCATCCCAGGGCTTCCATATAATTGTATCTAGTTTGCACACGAGTTCAGCAAGTCAAAACGTGATTCATTTGTAGGAGATAGAGAGTAACAACCACAAAAAAGATTTCCACTCGTGGTGCCTAATAACCAACATAGTTTTTGTAAATAATATAGTACAAAGTACAAACATATAACATCCCATTTTCATTTATTTGCTGAAAATTAAATTTTCGAGCAATCTTATACTAAAAAGACACTCAGAATTCCCAATCTAACTGAATTAGTTAGCAATTTAAAATAAATCAAAAGGCCTAATGCTTAATTAACTGTTAATAACATTCAATATCTAATCAGAATTTTATTTTCTCACTGTGCTCGTATGTGACATTCACCACATATATTACTCTGTAGATATATGGAGAGAGAGAGAGAGAGAGAGACCTCAAGAGCGTGCTGGTGTCTGCCGTACTTGCGGAGTTCATAGATGCATCTATCGAGATGATTTTTAGTAACGATATTGCGCTCTCCACTATATTGATCTAACGTCTGTGCCACCGAACCACCGGTGACTCCCAACGCCGACAACCTCCGGTAGAGCCGATTTTGAGGATTGGGTGCCGGCGTCGGCGCTGCTTCCGTCTCCATGACGGCCGTAGTAAAAAGTCTAACGAAAGAAGGTACTGAAGCAGACAATCGACGGCTAGAATTTATCCTCATCATCGTCATCTTCATCGTCTGCCTAATAAGCTCAGGAGTTTCACTTCATTAGCACAGCATAACACGGCGAAAGAAACGGCTGAAAGCCTGAAACTAATTCCGAAATGCGTTGTTAAATTTTACCTAAAATTTTAAATAAACCTCCTAAACTTGTAAAACAATTTTAAACACAACCCATATGTATATTCACTATTCAGTTATTATTTACCTATTTAAAAATTTTAATCTTTTAATGCTTTATTCTCTAGTAGAGCACAATTTAAGATTTTAATTACTTGTCGATTTATTACTCATTTGTTCTTGTAATGAAAGCACTTTTTTATTCTACTTATCAACTCAAGTACAGTATATATTTGAATGTACGTTGTTAAAAAGAGTCATATGATTTTGTACTTAAAATTAAGAAAATATGAAATCAAGTAATTTTTCCACATTACAATAACGAACATAATATGCGTTCAATAGCATATACAGAGTAATTATTAATTGTTATTCAATTCTCCCGATCTATTTTTATTTGTAAATAAGTCTTTTTACATAATATTCATTTTCTGCTACCAAATTTCCCTTCTTTTGTTTTGCATTACAATTATTCCCCTGTTCAAATCTATCATCACTTTCCGTAGAAATTAAACCCTAACATTGAAATTGATTTGAGTGAATTTCATATTTGGTCTCTCATAGTTTGGTAATATGTCAATCTCTCTAATCTAGTCTCAAAATCTCAAATTTGGTCTCTCATAGTTTGGTAATTTGCCAATCTCTCGTTAAACGTTTCCTTGATTATTAGGAATGATGACATTAGCATCTATAAGAATCTAACTGCTATAGTTTGGCAGTTGCTACTCAAGCTATTATCAACCACCTTTAACCAACTTATTTCTCATCTTCCTACTTCTGTATACTTGGATACCTGCAATTGTTTTCTTTTGTATTGCTGCAATTGCTGCAGAGTTGATTTGCTGTAATTTATCATCCCCTCAAGTTGGATGGTCAAACAGGTTAAAAGCACCCAACTTGTACATCAGATGAGAAAGCTGAGAGCTGCTGAAGGGCTTGGTAACAAGATCAGCAGGTTGCTGAGTATTATGCCTGTAGACAGACTGAACCGACCCTTGAACCACTTTTTCACTAGATAGTGAATGTCAAGCTTCATGTGCTTGGTTGATATCACGCAGTACTGGATTCTCTGCATTATGCATAGCTGTCTGATCGATTGTCACCAGAAAGTGGAATGGGTCCTGGAACAGGAGCTGTAGAATGAACACCAAGCTCTTTGAATGGATAAGACAACCAGAGTAATTCAGATGTGGTAGCAGCCATTGATCTGTATTCTGCTTCAGCTGAGGTCCTAACGATAATTGGTTGTTTCTTGCATTTCTACGACAATGAAGAATTGCCCTGCATGACACCAATTGACCACCTAGTCGTTGGGCAGCAGGGCAGTTATCCCAATCTGCAACACGAAAGGCTTTGAGATGCATGCAGTTTTCTGAAATTAATAACAGCCCTAGTCTTGAATCCTGCTTAAAATATCTTACCAACTTCATAGCTGCATGAATGAGAGCTTGAGTAGGCACGGGTAGAAGCTAAGGATGTGGACCACATATGATATGTCAGGTCCAGGGATTGTTAGATAGAGCAACCTTCCAATTAACCCTCTATTCTTGGTACAGAGATAGCAGGATCTAACAAAGCTGGACATGAATTATCGTGTATACTGTGATGATAATCAACATGGAGTTAGTAGGCTTAGTACCTAATCAGACTTGTGTCATTAAAAATAGCCATAGTGTACTTTTTCTTTGGTGCAAGTAAATTCCTTGTTTCGATCTAGCAACTGTAATCCCTAGGAAGTACTTCAAGTCCCCCATATCTTTAACTTTGCAAACAGACAAATGAATAAATACAGCGCCCATAACTCTAGAACTAGTCCCAGTTAGTATAATGCCATCCGCATACACAAGAAGGATACGAAGTAATGAGGTCTAGAGAGAACGAATAGTGAGTGATCACTTTTGTGTAAATCCAAACCGGACAAAAGCTGAGGAGAACTTTTGAAATTATTGCCTTGGGGGCCTCTTTAAGGCCATAAAAGGACTTGATCAATTGGCATACTGGATTTCCTGAGGTTATATTCTGTGAAGCGTGAAAACCTTGAAGCAAGTCCATGTAGAAAATTTTCTCATAGCAATCCCAGAAATAAAAATTCACATGAATCACACTGGTGAAACACGGTGCCAATTGTCATTCTTCCATTACCATAGATAATATAGATGGTGGTCCCGTCAAAAATAACCACTAACAAAACAAAAATCAATCTATTGATGTCATCTCAATTACCGCTATATCCAAAAAGTGAGTATTACCTAAACTGATATGTATCATAGAAATTTAGCAGAGCTTAAAACTAACAACTATTCGTCGCAAACCTTTCTAAGCAAGTCCTCAAGTTCGGATCTCATTTCAATCCCATCATCTTCAATCCTCTGCCGTATCTTTGGAGTTGTCTTACCAGCTTCCATGTAAGTCTGAAGCAATAACTTGTAGGCTTCAGAATCAAGAGAATTTGTTTTCCTCAAAATCTCACATAACCTTTCAGCACCATCAACATCTCTCTCATCCTTGAAATGCTCCATAAATTTAGTTACACATTCAGATGTCGGATGCCATTCAATGTTCTCAACAGCAAGTATAGCTGCTTCCAAGCATCTCAGAGCCAAATCTACCAGATTTTTCTCCAAATAATATGACATGAAAGATTCCCAAATCAAATGGAAAGGTCCTCGAGATCTCTTTGCAGCGTTGCGAAAGACATTTTCAGCTTCTTCAATTTTATCATGTTTCAAGTAAACGACTATAACAGTACTTGCCAGCCTTACATCATAACTTGAACACATTGATTCCCACTCCTTAAAGATCTTATTCAGTCCATCAACATCATCCAGTTTGGCAAGAGCCCGAAGCATGACATGAGTACTTGTATTGGTAGTAGTCTTAAATGTGGACTTTAGGCACTTCCAAATTCTATGGACCTCTCCTAATTTAGAAATATTTGCATACACACTTATTAAGAAATGAAATGGATGACGGTCACCACGTCTCACCATATGTCCAATCTCTTCCTCTACCTTCTTAAGAGCAGGTTCAGCGTTTTTGTGAAGTCCAGCTTTAACATAAGCAGCAGCAAGATTACTATAAGCTGTCCAATCACAGTGATCTAGATTGTTTGTCAACATATCCTCAAACACACGTTCCACTCCTTCAATATCATTCAAACACGAGCAACTATTCATCCAGATGTTATAAGAAAATGAGTTTAGCCGGATGTTCCTGTTCTTCATCTCTTGGACCAAAGGAAATACCCTTTCAGGCAATGACAATCTCATATACATGGACATACGATTGTTGAAAGCACACAATGATGCAATGCCCATTGCATCCATCTTCTCAAAGAGTGCCTCCGCCTTCTCAGTCAGATTTTGTTTGCAGTAGCAGTTTAATAGAGCTCCATAAGTAAATTCTTTCTTTGATGATTGCGAGAGGCCACTAAAATAATGTTCTGCAGCTGATATTCCCTTGACTTTTGATATCAGATCCAACCAAATTGCATAGTATCTGTCCGTAAAGTTATTGCCTTTTTTCTCCATCCACTCCATTAGCTGCATCAAATAGCTCAAAAACATCAACCAACACAAAAAATTAGGTAACTTTATATCTTTATACTAGCTCCGGCGTATCTCATTTGTACTGCGCTTCCAACCATAAACAAGATTTCGACTACTAGTGCTTAAAATATGACCCTATCATAATCTTTGTTTCATCACAGACATACAGAGAAATAATGTAGTACAAACATGTAGCATTTCATCTCCCATCAATTACTGAAATCAAAACTTCTCAACAATCTTATCTAAGTAGATAATTAGGATCCCCATCTAATTAATTTAGGATAAATAAAAAAACCTGATACTGACAAACTCTCAATAACATTCAAACAATAGTAAAATCTAATCAAAATATAAGTATTTCTTAATTTGCTTGTATGTGACATTCACACATACACTATGTGTGTAAATGTGCGTATGTAGAGAGAGAGAGAGAGTAAAACCTCAAGGGCGTGCTGGTATTTCTCGTACTTGCGGAGTTCATAAATGCATCTCTCGAGCTGATATTTTCTGACAATATTGCCCTCTCTAATATATTGATCTAATGTCTCCGCCACCGAACCACCGGTGACTCCCAACGCCGACAACGTCCGGTAGAGCTTATCTTGTTGTCTAGTAGGCGGAGCCCGCGCCGGCGCCGCCTCCATGATGACCGTAGAAAAAAATCTAATCAACGACGATGCTGAAGCAGAGCATCGACGGCTAGGATTCATCATCATCTTTATCGTGTGGCTATAGTAAGGTCACGGGTTTCACTACACTTCCTAACGTTGGCGCAGCACAAATGAAAGAAATTGGTATAGTAATTTTGTTAAGAATCTCATATTGATCCCGCAATTCAAAGTTCAAACACAACTTATTATATTTCCTCCGTCGAAAAAAATAATAATAATATTAACATTTACAATTTTGCCAAGTACTTCTAAAAGTATATATAGTCATTTTGGATTGGCACTACATAGATGTAAAAAGTTTAGATGGATAAATAAATAATAGAAAAAATATCAGATTTAGAGTTATTCAATCAATAATAATAATAAGTAGAATAAATAAATTTGGTTGTTTTAAAATTAGATATATATATATTTATTTATTTATTTTGGACTATAAAAATTCATAGAATTTCTTAAATATTACTTAAAAATTTCACTAGTTTCACTATTATGTGGTCTCTACCATAATTACCAATAATATTACTTTATATAATAAGATATATTTGAAACATAAATATTGTCTTTAAAAATCGTCAATTTTAAAAATATATCTCTAATTTTAGAACTGATAAAGTATTAATATTGTATGTTTGACTTAAAATTAATTATACAAATAATAAATTGTTCTTATGAAATTTGTTATGAATGTTTAAATAAAGACAAAATAAGAAGATTGTAGTTGATAAATTTTAAAATTTTATAGTATTATACTAAAAAAATACAAATATTACTTTACTTTTAGAACAAATTTTATTTTTAAATGTAACTTCTTTTTTTTGAAATAAAATCTACCTGTCTTTGGACAAAAATAGAAGATAGATTGAATGCACACTAATTACGGATGTTTTGTAAATTCCAACAGCAAAGGTGTATTTATATTTATTTTTTACTTTCTTAAAAATTCTGCATAATAACTTTTGGCTCTTTCCTATTTGAACATGTTAGTGATTATTCTCTTTTTATTATGAGAATTTATAGTTTTATATGAATTTTGATATTTTTACTTGTGAACATATTCATATTTAAATGAGATCTACAGCCCACTGAAGAAGTTGATTCAGTTAATTAAGAGTCAAACAAGGATCAATTAAGATTTAAAAATTACTCTGTACGAGCTTTCGAGGAACTCAAGTTTTGTCAGAATAATAAGCATAATTGAACTAAATGTCTTTTTCTGTTACTGATATTAAACTAATTGTCCTTTTCAATTGGTAAAAGATGTGTAAAAATTTAATAGCAGAGGAATATTATTTCGTCAATATAACTACATATTTTGTAGTTTTATGAAGTCTTAACAGTATTTCCCTCCTCCCTTCTCCACAAAAAATGCCATGGTGTCATAAACAATGCGGACATTATATTTGCATTTTATAGGCGACATGGAGGAGGAAGAAATATCTAAACGAATTCGATCTCCACTTAAATATTTCAAATTTTAAATGCATAAAATGTACTACCTTTGAAAAAAGTGGAGATTAGGATTTTGAATCTTACGTTTAATAAAAACTCATTACGAAGTAGTTGATTATGTATACGTAAGTTTTTATGCAGCAATACTCCCTCAGGTTTATTAAAATATTAGACTTCAACCTTCTACCTCCAGGAAGATCAAGCAACGCCATGTGCAGAGGCAGAGTTCATCAGAATTTCATCAGAGTTCATCAGAATGTCATCACGGAAGTGAAAACCTTGACCAAGCTGTTGCAAGTAAACCTAAACGATGAAGATTCACGTCTGGAAACAGCCAACACCGTTTGATTTTGAGGACCATCTACTCTACCCAAAGTTTAAAACTAAAGTTACAACTTACATTTCATAAACCAAGTGAATCCCATACACGTTATACATAACAGCAGATGCAGAAAAAAGGCTTCATGCTGATTAATATGCTCCAGAAATGTATGTTTTAGAACAAAAATTATACGGAGTATTGTACAATGAATCCGGGAATACAAAGTGTTGGAAAGGGAACTTACTGAATGACAGTAGTAAGGGGCAACAGATCATATAAACCAACCTAAACCTTGCTGTGAATTTAAGTTACAATCCCGTATTTCATTACAAAAATTAACGGTCCCAGCCAGAAGGCCTCCGTCTTGCTCTATCTTTAGAACTGCACAGTAAAAAGAATAAATATCAGCATCAAGAGTAAACATTTACCCAGAGTCAAGTACCTAAAAACCCAATAGCCCCTCACATCCAACCAGAAAAAGTACTGGAAACCGAAAGAACATAAAAAGAGAAGATTCAGCTTTCAGAGGTCACCTTTCAGAGTTCTTCTGACTTGCATTTTCTCTGGTCTGTGAGCTGGTTCTGCTTGGCGTTGGAGTAGAATTTACTGTACTGCTTGTTTGAGCAGTATGGATGCCTCCACCTATTGAGCCACCAGATACAAAGCCAGGCAACACCTTCCTGCTGGCATACATACCTGAACTATTAGTTGATCCCACATTTTCAGAATCAGATGAAGCGGCAACAAAATTGCTTCGGAACTGTGCCATCATCCCCGTCTTCAATGAATTTACAGCTGCCGAACGACTTGGAACAGCATTTGATGGAGTACTTCTGGATTCTGAATTATACCCAATACCCAGACCAAAATCCACCCCGCGCACACCTCGATTGCTACCTCCACCCCTTCCTTTCGCTCTTTTGCCACCTGCATAAGCATTGAGAACCATTAATAGTGCTCACTCCATTTGTCAGACTGATTAAGAGCTTAAACGCATAATCAAAACACGCAATTCAATTTCGACACAAAAAACCAAACTGATAAGTAATTGCACACTAAAAGCCATACCTCCTTTCCTAGCATCACGTTTTGATCTGAACTTCCCGTCCTGATGATTTACAAGGTAATTGTCACTCAATTGTTACAAATCTAAGAGTTTATACAACAGTTTTGATATACAAATTATAGACCAAGCATTTGTCCAAACATGTGATGCGAAAAGCATAGAATTCACCAAGCAATGGTACTCTGTGGTTGAACCATTATATTCATATAGCAAACTCAGAATTCAACTGCATGCATAATATTAGATATTGCATTTCATTTTTATAGCAAGCAGAGTCTTCAATAGGTAACTTTCTATTATTGGTAGCTTTCTATCCTATAGAAAACAGATTGTCCATTTAAAATGTTCTTACTAGAAAAATTCTAGCTTCAAATCGTAGTATTTAAGCCGTTAAGGCCAGGCAGAAGTCAAGTTCCTGAATGCCTAGGCACCCGCCTTACTAATACGGCGCTCGACCTAGGAATTTATTGCCTAGACACCTGAGAACCGCCTTGATAACTATACTTCTAATTTGGAGAAAAGATTTAACAGTAGAATCAATTGGACAAGGAAGCAGGATGGTCTCACCACAAGTGCTCAATTGAAGTCATTGAAATGGATGAGTTACCCCATTAAGGGAAAAAGATGTAGGTTTATTGCAAATAGAAATTCAACTTATAATAAAATACAACTTAAAATGTCAGTAACTTAAAATTTGTTGATACCAGAAAAGTAAATCAACTGACCCACAAGATAAAATATTAAAACAAAATAGCAAGGATATCGTCATACCTGGGGTATTCTGTAATAAAAATAAGATTTCAGTATAGAATAAAATCAAACACAACCCAGACAACAAACCTCCCATGTTTATTTCAGAAAACCCTGGGGAGGACAGGAACAAAAAATAATTTTTTTATATGGGTTTGAATAATAGTTTACTTCGGAGAAATCAAAGGGAGTTAACAAATTCTGCAGCAGAAAGTTTTAATGTTTGCAAAATTACAATTCCGGATGTAAAACTTTCTCTCAAGTTATAATTCCCAATGTTTGCAAAATGTGATCAGCAATTAAATCAAAGGGTAAAAGATATAGTCCTATATGTACAGTAAAAAAATAGCTCAATTGATGGGAACGGAATACTGGATATTCGCAATGCAACATGCATTAATGACACAAACAAAGTATACTAACAGAAAACATGAAAAATTTATGTACCTTCATCGCAAGATCCATTAGTTCCATGGGAACATTCTGGCCAGCAGCAACCAAACTGTTAACTAATTCACCAGCAAATCGAGCCTCTTTCTGTGTGATAAGAGTGTATGCCGTCCCATCTTTATCGCCAGCACGACCTGTTCTGCCAATACGATGAACATGCATATCCATGTCCCTTGCTATATCAAAGTTTACCACTGACTTAATTGATTTAATGTCAAGACCACGAGCAGCAACATCGGTTCCAATAAGAACATGATATACTCCAGATTTAAATTTTTGTAAAGTTTCCATACGAGATGCTTGATCTTTATCACCGTGAAGAGCTGCAACTTTAAACCCCCTGTCAACTAACTGTGATTCAAGCATATCTACTGTGGCCTTCTTTGAAGCAAAAACTAGAACATCCCCGTTATCAATCAGACCAGGTAGTTTTTCGAGAAGCCAGGGCAACTTCTCATCATCTGAAGGCAATAATTGAACTACTTGAGTGATGTCCTCATTGGCCATGCCAACTTCGCCCACAGTTACTCTTATTGGATCTGTAAGAACTTCTCTAGCAAGCTTTTCTACTTTGCGAGGCATTGTTGCTGAGAAAAGTAATGTTTGACGATCTGGCCTAATCTGACCAACAATAGACCTTATCTGTGGTTCAAAACCAAGGTCAAACATCCGATCAGCCTCGTCAAGTACCAAGTAAGTCGCTCTTGACATCGTAAGTGCCTTCATTTTCAGCAAATCTATTAACCTCCCAGGAGTAGCAACAACTATCTCACATCCTGCCTTTAGTTCCTTGAACTGATCAAGCTTGGACATACCACCATAAACTGCAGAAACACGTAACCCGTTGGATTTTGAAAATTTCTTAGCCTCCAAATATATTTGATGTGCTAGCTCTCTGGTAGGTGCACAAATAACTCCAATAGGGCCCTCTTCTTTCTCAAGTTCAGGCTGATCCATTATGTGGACAATCATAGGAAGCACGAAAGCAGCAGTTTTTCCTGAACCAGTCTTCGCTATACCAATGATATCCCTTCCAGAAAGTACGATTGGGAAAGCTTGACATTGTATGGACGTAGGCTTCTCATATGCTTGTTTTGAAATAGCTTTCATTAACTCCACTGAAAATCCACAATCTTCGAATGTCTTAACTGGCCTTGGAACATCAAAACCAGAAACACGAATTGCCAAGCTCTTCCTGTACTCAGAAACATCCTGCTCAGTCATGCCTGAAAGGGGATAATAGTGAGACCTTTACTAGTTACTAGGTTTAAGGGCAGATAACAAAAATTGAGGCATTAAATACTACAATAACTATGTCAATGAATAAATAATTAAGTGGCTTGCATGACTGAGTATTTGCGTGCATGTACATCAGTAATCAAAATACTGAAAATGTTTAATCACTGAAACTGCACATGTATAGAACATTTGTTATGGATCACCAAAGATATGGCTAACTAGGAGGGGTACATGATTACAGGGTGAAGTCTTCTATTGATGCCAAAATGAAGCTACGTAGAGTAAAGCTGCTAAACACATGATTTATAGCTTTGTAGCCACTTAAATGTGGTAAGAATCATAAAAAATATAGGATCCCGTTATAACGTTAGTCTGCATTTAGGCCTATATTGTAAGAAAAATTTCCAGACATAACAAAAGCCAAATACCATATGCAACTAATAGAACTCGCTGCCCAATGCACCTTCTATGTGGTGTGAAAACATAGTGGCACTCCCTACCTCAATACATTTTAACAAATAAATACTCCTTTAAACTTGTGATTCATGGTAGGACAGATATAACCCATTCGCAAACATGATAGTGACATGGTAAAATTGGAGAACAGAAGCTCAAAGACTGACGAATCAGCTCGGTTAGTTATGCTGGTAGATCAAATGTTCCAGTTCCTTTATTCTTCTGTTAAAATTTCTGTTGCTCTCTCTCTGAAACTTTTGCCTAATAAGTTTGACAGTGCTATTGAATTCAAACACCTATGGTCATGACAAAAAACGCTTTAATGTGTAATCAAAAGCAGTGGATATGAATTAGGATGGAGTACCTGAAATCGATGGTTTTTCCTCATAAAAATCTTTATTGAATGGCTCATAATCAATAGAACTATGATCCAACGCGGGGATGGGCTCAATCTTCTTCTTATCCGTAAGAATCGGATTATCATCCGAATCATACTCCACCATTCCAGCATCTACAGCCTTGGCAGCAGCATAAACCTCCTCATCCGAATCATAACCAGCGTGAAGCGCCTCCGAAGCCAAAGTCAATCCAACATCCTTCTTCGCCCTCAAGAAACTCTCCATCGGATCATCCTCCTCATCGTCCCTATACTTCTCAGCCTTCTCTTTTGGCTTTGGAGGCGGAGGCGCCTTCATTTCCTCATGAATTCCCTCCATAAACGCGTCAAGCGGATCAACTTCATCCTCTCCACCACCGCCGCCTCCATTCTCATCATTAACCGGCTCGTTTGAAGCGTCGCGGTCATCATAATCGATGTTGTCTAAGTCTGTATCTTCGTAATTGTCATGGCTACCACCGGAGCGCGAGGAAGGAGGAACGTAGAGACGCTGTGGAGCTTGTGATCGATCGAAGTTGTATGTCGCTTGTCGATTGATTCCAAAACCCTCGAATCCGAACTTTCTCTTCGACATATGTAGCTAATTTTGGTAGTGCAAATTGAACCCTAAATTTGCAGTGGATAAACCCTAATTTGAAAACTTGGAGGGTTCACTTTTTCACAGTAAACTACGTAATGAAGATGTGAACCCGACTACGAATCTAGCATAAATTACCCGACCCGATTGCGTTGAATAAACGGGTCGGATCTATTGTTATATCAATATCACCGACACTGAATTGATCATAAATTCATACATGGTCCATGGGCACGAATTCATGACACTTTTTATAAGCTTTATGCAACATTTGAACTTTGAATCATGTGTAATTATTAAATAAGATTATAAAATTTTAAGATTCCTACGAGAGATGATGATGGAATAAATTATTTATTTTATATATGTAGTTTCATCTCATAAATGAGGAAGAATAATGATTTATTTCTTTTTCAGTCATTGTGATTCATCTTCTCATTTATGTTCGTTCCTCTTTTTATCACTATTTTTCACTAAATTTATTCTAATTTTTTATCTATTTTTTCTCTCATTTCATCCTCTCAATCTAAACACAACCTTAATTTTATTCATCGTCAATTTTAATTGCATTTCAATAAATAAAAAAAATTAACAAAAATATTAGGCTAGAGAATAGAGTTTTATAAATGTATTTTTTTAAAATTTAATATTAATAATCTTAATATAGACAACTAAAACATAACTCTTTTCTCAATTAAAAAAATAAGAAGACTATGTTCGAGAAACTAACAATATGTGAATAAAATTTGAGTTGTTGTGATGATCTTATATATCATATCCCGCATAGGTGTGGAAAAATGGCAATGGATCAAAAGAAAGCACAAAAGACGGTATTTACAAATACAAAAAAAAAGCCTAATTTTTTTCCTAAAGCTGTAGCTAAAGCTTAAAACATCAGTCAAATCCTAGGTTAATGTATTTCAAAGTCTAAAATTTCATAATAGTATTAATTTTTTCCAATTAATTCCATCATTATTTATTTGTTAGTATTAATGTATTATTATTGTCTTTTCTTGATATTAATATTCAATGTTACTATTTTAACGTTGAAATTGACAAAAAATAATAACGTTTATAGTCAATATTACTATTTCTATGTTTATATTATCATTTGTAAAACACTTTTAGGGAAGAATAAGAATATTCTAACAGTGTTTGAAAATTTTAATCTGTTCACTAGATCCATCCGCAATTATCTATAAAACATCTCAAAACTTGGATTTTCAATCGAAGAAAATATGACAGAGTGCTATATGAGTATAACATAAACAACGTCTCCAAATATTTTATTATTCAAATTGGCTGAACAATAATAAATATAAGGCCAATATTTTCTCGGTACTAATATAAAGCCAATATACAATGTTGAGGAGAGGTCTGATAGTATCGTCATTTAATGCCTTTTCTCTATAGGATATTGTACGATGTATATCGCAATTCTAAATGTGAAAACGCATAAAAGTCACGAAAAGAATGGTGATTAAGGACCTTGTGCAGTTGTGCTACGACAGCAAGGTAATACGGCCCCATTGTTAGTGGAAATTTTGAACTCCACTATCACATTTAATATTTATCTAATTTCAAAAGAACAAGTTAACAAGGACCTATCAATTTGTTTAAGAGAATGCACGAGTTTTCTTCATATATTTATTTTGGGAGAAAGCGGTCGCAGTCTTCGTTAAAATAAGTTTTTGGAGATTGGTATTTCTACGAGTATAATTGATATTTTTAAATATGACTCCACCATTATACAACTTTTATGCATAAGGTATAAAATTTATACATACACCGTAGAGTCGCTCACCAAAAATATCAAAAATCATAGTGAAAATATTATTTCCCCTTTTCTTTTGTTGCTATTTAATCACTAATTCCACATTTTCCTTCTTCTTTTTTTTTTTTTTAATTATTCATTCTTAACGCACTAAAAGAATTATATATTACTATATATTAATTGTCAAGTATAGTTTCAATTTGTTGACTCGGTCAACTTAGATTTCTTTTTGTTATTGTGTTGAGTTTCGTCTTTAAACGATTTTTAACTTTTTACTTAAAATTTGAATATGTAAGTAATCAACAAAACCAAAACCAATAAATACAACTAAGAGTTATATATATATATATATATATATATATATATATATATTAAAATAAAAGTTATATATATATTAAAACAATTACAACTAGAAAGATATTAAAACTATATGATGTATCTTATATAAATTAAAATATGTATATACATATAAAATATATTTAGAAAACATAAATATATATTTTTTAATATTATCCAAAATAAAATAACCCATGTTATGTAGGGGTTGAATATTCTTGATAATTAGGTTTAACCGTTGACGACTTACTAATTGAAAATCAATTTCCGTTCATGCAAGTTGTCATACGGTTGCTATCCTAACTCCCTACTTTTTTACTTGGACTATATTTTCTACTCCAACGGCCACTAGTAGTTGGTAGGATATATTCCGTTGAGTGGTTAGTATTAGAAGTTGGGTAATAACTTTTAAGTTCTCCTATTAGTGGAAAATGGCCCAAATACAGTATCTTGATTATTAAAGATGAAAAAAGTTTATTTGATATTATGAATGACTAGTTATTGAGGGATGTTTTTTTTTAATATTTTTTATTACATAGTTTGGTAGGGTTTATTGGCAAAGATTTTGTGCTTATAATGTCTATTCATATTATCCATGTTTTTTTACTTTTTCTATATAGATAATATATAACTTTTAATCTTATCCTTGGTCTATCTCATCATTCAAAAAAGTTGATTTCATTTTTTCTTTCTTTCATACAAATCCTTGCAAGATATCTTTAGCCCTCTTTATCTGTATCAAAGTGAGTTACATCATCTATCATAAATGAAGAAAAATTGACAAATACCTGTCTTGTGAATTTAATGTAGAAGGGCTAAAAACATGTTGAATATGTAACAATTTTTTACAAATTATAGTAGACGATATTGTACTATTTGATAAAATAAAAATGATCCCCGATATTTTTCTCTACAAATTTTATCAAAGGGAAACTCTTTTATATGAAGTATCTCTAAACATAAAATCCTCTATATACATAAATAAGATAATCACATCTTTTTTTTAACATAAACTAAGTCTATATTTTCTTTTATTTTTCGAAGGAAAATTATATTATGAAAATAGCATAACATCTCTAGTGATAATAAGTATTGGGTGGCCATGAACCTATCATAAATATCGTACGAGTATTTGAATTAGTTTCCTTAAATTCAGTCATATTTTTTATATTTAGAATATTGATGAAAAGCGGAAAAAAAAATAAGTTACATCTGTATCTTTATTTTAAAATTTTTTTTTGTTACAATCCCTATTTTAAAATTAATTTAATGATTGTAAACAATATATCTTTAAACTTATAGTACTATTATTCACATCTATCAAAATAATAACATTATTTTATCTTATTTTATATTATTCTACAATCCTGCTTTCCTAAATGTGTGTGTGTGTATATTAATTTAATATAAAAATAATATTTGATTTAATGTATAATAACATATTATCTATTAATTAATAAAAAATATAAAGAATAAAAGTTTAAAATATTATTATCTTATTATGGTATACTATATATTAGAAAATTTACTGCATATGAGATATATAGAAAATTTTTTATATGCATAAAAAGTTGTGTTTAATTTTATAAAATAAAAAATCTGTTAAGAAACACCGCTGTGGATAATAAGGTGAAAAACTAACGAAAAAAATTATGAATCTTTTGTTAGTTTTATGTCCTAATCATAAATTTCTATATATTCGTTATGAAATTTTATACCCAAGTCTATATCTATATAAAGGGTGGAATCACTAATCACTCGTCAGTTGCCCTCATTGTATTAGTGCTTTCCCTTTTATCCGATATTTATCTATAAGGTCACTGTTTAATTTTTCTTTTTTAATGGAAACGTGGTTGGCTTATTTAATTTCCATATATATAACTTTAACTTAATTACATTTGTATTTTAAAATTCGTGGCAAACATTGTGCCACCCGATCAATGGTAGTTATGGATATTCATTTATGATCTTTACAACAAATAAGATCACTGCATATTATAGGAAGTAGTTTCTTTTGTTTATAAGTCGTCACCATTTATTTTAATCCAATTTAAAGATTACAAATGTAAAATTAAATATTTTCCGTTTATCGATTTATCCAAGTTTTTATCCTCTGTCACTACTCACTAACTCCCTTGAGGCTCGCACTAATGTACCAATGTGCTATTAGTGTAAATGCAACCTATTAATTACAAATATTTTATATCTAATCTAATACAATATATAAATAAAAATATGAGTAATTTTGGATGTCATTTTATCAAATATTTCAATCGATAATTTATTAGTATCATAGTTAATCTTTTTGAAGTATGCGTTGTATCGTAATGTTAATAAATAAACGCACGAGTTATATAATTGTATAATTGTATGTGTCATACAAATAATCAAATGTGAATTTATCAACATCATGTTACGGATTATATGTCGATATATGGTAAATTTATACCGATTATATGTTGTAAATCTAAGGGTCACTTTGCGGTAATATATCTTGATATTAAATCACGAGAGTCTCTTCTCACTTGAATTCTTTTTAACAAAAAAAAAAAAATGACATACAAATGAATTACATTTGTAGTTGTTTTACCTTGCATCTTTCTTTTGACAAGTAAAAACAGTGATCTTGTTTAAAATGCACCCTAGATATTCATATTTCATAAAATGGGAAATAGTTTTTAGATTTATGTTGAAAATATAAAGCAAAATTACGATATCAATTTCAATAAAATATATCTTACGTAATAGTGGATGTATATGACTATATATTAGGCCTAATTCTAAATTATAATTGTGTTTTATCCAAATTCAATTCATTCTTAAATTATTCCGAACGAAAATTTAGGAGATTTAGTATTCAAAATATGGGGTGGTTCATCCCAATTATAGTTTTAATGAGCGGTAACGTAAATAATTTTTATTGTTTTTAAAAACATATATTTATACTTAGGAAATTTAAAATCAAAGGGATCAATTTTAAAATTTTGGAAATCACACCATTAAATAGGTGAAGTGGATAAGTATAAATACTCCATCAGTTAAAAAAAGGTATTTGAAAATAATATTTGTTCTAAAAAAGAAAATAACTTTTATATAATTTTTCATTAAAATGTACTATTTTGTAAAATTAAGTCATTGTAATATTTTTATTTTATATTTAATTGAATATCCATAACAAATTTAATAAGAAAAACTTATTATTGTATATGTAATAATTAATCAAATATACAATATTAATATTTTTTAAAAATTCAAATAGTTGCTCTATTTTGTAGAAAGTAAGGAGTAGAAGATTACATTGTAATTACTCCTCTATTTCTTATTGGAAAAAAGGAATGAAAAAAAAAAAAACACTCGTATGCCATTACTTCGCACTTTTACAGAAAAAGGCTAAGCGATAGTAATAATCATCTTCTTGCAGACACTTCATTCAACCGGATGACGACGCGACCGACGTCGATTTATTTTACCGTTATGTCACTACTTTCCGTTAATGGCGCGCGTTAGAACTGACACAAACACACTACTAAAACATTAATATCGCTACTCTTACCGTATTTACTCCCTTCCCATTCTCCAAAAAAAAAAAACCAAAATAAAGTTTTTTTTAGGAGAGTGAATCGAACGACATCTCCACCAAAAGTCTCACCGTCTCTCTCTCTCTCTCTCTGTCTCACTCTTTCTCTCTCTACAATTGAGTTCTCCGAGCTAAAAAACAGCAAACATGTCTCCCAATTCTCAATCTCCACTCCTACTGTCGCTTATTTCGCCGCCGTCGGCTCCTCACACATTGACTGGTACAAGTATGTGTTGCTGATCTCCCCGTCGGTTTGATCACAGTTTGCAGATCTAAACGGCTCAGATTCGTCGGCGGAAGTGATGTCGGTGCTTCGTTTGTTCTCTGATTTTGACGGCACTGGTGTGTGTTTTCGTTTTTGTAAATTATTTGAAATGCGGAATAGTTTTTGGATGATTTGTCTAATTTGAAGCTGGTTAATATCGGGTTTATGCTGAAGTTCGCTTAATTATGATGATCATTTGAGCTTGGTAGCTTAATTTTGTAGCTCTCGAGTAATTATTTTAGGTCTATCTATTTTTTCTGTTCTTGAATTCTGTAATTGGTTTTTCACTGGGTCTTTGCTTGGAGTTTCCGGTGGAAGCAAGTAGAGTCTGTTTAGATATTGTTCTAGTCTTCTTATTAGTTACTCCGTATTAGTTAATCAAAGTTAAAGCAGGATTTGATATTCTTGTATTTTGAATTTGATTTTGGATATAAATGGTCTTAGCTTTTTAAACTTGAAAGTAGTGGACAGTTTATGCAGTTTGAAAATTCATGATTATAATTATATGTTACATTTCTGGAGCAACTAAAAACACTGTTCGGGGTTTAACTTTTCGTTTAGAATTACAAATAGTGAAACAGAGCATATAAGTTAAGTAGGAACTGTTTGATAAATTTGAATGAATAAATAATCTGAATGATTTGAAAAAACCATGCTATGTCTAAATCTCAGGTCCTAACTTGTAAAAAGAATTCAGGAAATGTTCTTGTTGATTTAGCTACAAATCTAGCTTTGTGGTTTCGCCATATTCAGTGCATTTTAATATTAAATAAAGAAACCAAGTAACTTGCTACCGGAACCATTCATGAATATATATATATATATATATATATATAGAAGACTTTTATGAAGGAGAATTTTAATAGAGATGAAAAGACTTGCTTTGGCTGATACATGCACACAATTTGGGTAAAGACGAATGACACGGTATTCAGCATGGCCATAAAAAAGGAACGGGTGTTTTAGGATCGTGTCCATGAGACCATGACCAGGTCCAAAATGTTGAGACCACTATGGTGAATTGTTAAGGTGACTGAGTAGCATTTAGATAGTGGCTTAGCGCAGATGAAATTGTTGCTGCCACTTGGTTATGAAGTATGGATCTTTAACCGTAGATGACCTTGAATGCCACTGTTATATATTTCTCAACCTACACCGATGCTATCCATAAAAGGAATCTCTATTTGGGATGTATACTGTGGAGTGGCAATTTACCATTCGTGACAAGTATATTGTTCTTAATTAGCTAGGTTCGTTTTTTTTCTTTGTTTTGTTCCAGCTTTCTATGCATTCGCTGTTTAATGAAATCTTAGATACTAACATGAGAAATTCATGGTACTAGATAAAGGCTGCAGATTCAAACCTTCACCGTGCACTTGTATTGAATTAGAGAATGATGGAGGATAAAACCTCCTTCTGTCTATGAATCCATTATCCTCAGTTGGATCACTAGCCATCTATATATTGTCTGCTTGTAATTTCACTGAGTGGAATGACTGTTTGTGCATTAACTTTGCTTTCTACTATGTTTGTGCAGGGGCACCGAAAAAAGTTCAGTTCTCATTCTTGAAACAGTTGATTTTTATATGTTATTTCTTATGCATTACCTATGCGGATTTACCAGACAAGCACGTGAAAGCACAAATATTGTTGCCAATTAATTCTCCTCTAGCACCTGCTATGCCAGATTTTCCCTTGCCAACTAATCAGCAAATTTTCCATAAACCACGTCTGAAACATCTTCTGCCTCATGCACCAAATTTTGCAGTAGCACCTGCTCAGCCTCCTTACTTCAGCAGAATTATAAACACTGATCATTCTCGTCCAAGGTCGCGTTTGTCAAAAATGTTGATGGAAAAGAGCACATTGGTGCATCCCAGTGCCGGACCGGCACCTCCACGTTTGGCAGAGATTTCCCCAGCACAATCTGGCGGTGATATTATACCTACTGGTTTAACTCAGCCACCACTGTCACCATACTCCTCTGGTAAGACATATATGCTAGAAGTATATTCAATTCTCACTTTACTTTGTAACTGAATAAAAATTTCAGCACATTCTATCCTTGCGGAACTCAACCAAAATTCACAATTGTATTTTATTTGTATGTTATTATGGGTTTAGCTTACTAAAGTAGATAGTGATGTTGACTCCTGCTTCCAGACTGTTGTGGACCAGAGATGGTGCTAAAACGTGGGACCCGAGGATGCAATTGCGTATATCCGATAAAGCTTGACATGCTCCTTATAAATGTCTCATCTAACCCAAACTGGAATCTTTTCCTAGAAGAATTTGCTTCTCAACTTGGCCTGCAGAGTGCTCAAATTGATCCAATCAACTTTTATGTAGTCACTTTAACAAATTGGAATATTTCACTGGACATAACTCCACTTTCAGGAATCAGTTTTTCTGCCAGTGAAATGTCAGGAATAAACTCTTCACTTTCAATGCATAGAGTTCGTATGGACCCTAAATTAGTGAGTGATTACAAGCTTCTCAACCTGACCTGGTTCCAGCCTCTTGCTCCTGCTCAGGGTAATTTCTCCTTCCTTTTCTGCTGGTAGGATTTATTCATGGACATCCATGCGTTGAATTTCATTGCCTTCAAAATTATGGTCAGTTAGATAAATCTTCAAAATTATCTTTAGTTTTGAGTAAACAGTATGCTGCAGTCATGGTTTTCCTGGTTCAAGGATCCATCTTTTTGCATATTATCTTCTGCCATGATTTTTCTGGTTCAAGGATCCATGTTTTGCAATTTCAGTCAATCTGATGAGCTAATATGCTTTACTCTGGATATTAGTCACTAGCATTTCTTTGAGCTGAAATATAATATTATAACTAGAACATTAGCTTCACTTGTATAAGGTTCCTTAAATTTTCGATTTACTGTATTTTAGCCACGTAAATTCCTCCGACATTACTAACATCATTTACTAACTATAACAATTTACAGCTCCTCTTGTTGCAAAGCCACCAGCTGAAGTACATCCACACAAGCCTTCTTCTCCTTCATCAATTGCTTCTTCAAGCAAAGGGAAACATCCAAGTTTGATCCTTATAGTTGGTATTGGTGCTGGCATTCTGGTGATTGGTATTATCTCATTGCTTATCGTCTGTTCATGTGTTTCTCGTAAAGGGAAAAACAAAGCATCTCCTGTGGAAACCGGTAATGCAACAGTTATGCAATTTCAGCTAATTTTTTAATATTAGTAAATGTTTCTTATTTTTGTAGTTCATGTTATAAATGATTATCCTTTCCAAAACAAAGTATATCACGTATGAATATTATATTTATGCGCAAGTGCTATTTAATTAATGTTGGAAATTTGCAATTCAGGTTATTTTGTGCTTATTTATAATTCTTTTAGGATTATAGCATAGATAGTCGTGGAGATCCATATAAGCAAGAACCAAATTAGTTTCATAAGTTCACCATTGGTGAACTCGGGTGGTAATATATTTGACCACTAACAACTTATTTTACGAGGGAGCCTTCTGTTCTTAATTGATTTATTAGACACAAACAGGAATATTTTCTTATAGTGTTAATACCAAGATGAATGTAGTGGGGAACTAGTTATGATGTGAATGCCTGTCACTTCTGAGAATAATTGAAGCAGTTTCAAGAAATGACATCATTGGAAACACTTAATGTTTCGTCGGTGAGGAATTTGAAATTCAAATGTGTACAGTTTGTTATCTAATGGTTTTGGCTGGTTAAAAGCTTATATTGTTGATGCATTAAGTTATTGTACCGAAACAGTTGGTGGACACTGGTGGTGCTAATTCATCTTGATCATGGCCTTTGGCGTTAATCTAAATTCCAATCTGGCTTGTGTTTTAAGCATATAATTATTAACTTATCAATAACTTCCATAGTCCATTCAAGGATGTTTGAGCTGATAATATGAATTAGAATTCGTAGTCCGTCCAATAGATCTTCTGTGGCTTACAAATTTCTTGTAGGTTATTTTCTTAACTTTTTCTTCTCAACCACTTGTTCAGAAACAGCCAAGTCAATGACAGTGGATACTATTCCAGCAGCAAGATCACTTCCCCACCCAACCAGCACTAAGTTTCTGTCATATGAAGAGCTAAAAGAAGCAACAAATAACTTTGAACGTTCTAGTATACTCGGGGAGGGTGGTTTTGGCAGAGTTTTCAAGGGTATATTAAGTGACGGAACAGCTGTAGCAATAAAGCGGCTCACCAGTGGAGGACAACAAGGAGATAAAGAATTTTTAGTCGAGGTTGAGATGCTTAGTAGGTTGCATCACCGTAACCTTGTGAAGCTTGTTGGTTATTATAGCAACCGAGACTCTTCACAGAATCTACTTTGTTACGAGCTTGTCCCTAATGGGAGTCTGGAGGCATGGCTCCATGGTACACATATTACATGAATTTTAGATTCTTTTTGGAGTCTTTAATTCATTTGTTTGTTTTCAATAAGTTGGATTATTCTGGAATCTTGATATGTCCAAAAGCTGGTACACCAAAAATTCAATATCTGCTAAATAAGAGTAATGCTGAATTATTGCTGACCTTCATGCTGCAGGTCCCTTGGGATCAAACAGTCCTCTTGATTGGGATACCAGAATGAAGATTGCACTTGATGCTGCACGTGGCCTTGCTTATCTACATGAGGATTCACAACCTTGTGTTATCCACAGAGATTTTAAGGCATCCAATATCCTGCTTGAGAACAATTTTCATGCTAAAGTTGCTGATTTTGGCCTTGCAAAACAAGCACCTGAAGGCAGAGTTAATTACTTGTCTACGCGTGTTATGGGTACTTTTGGGTCAGTTCTTTCTTCAAAGTTGTCTTTTCAAAATTAATACTCCTTACAAGATGGAACCTAGTGTGGAAATAGTTTGGCTATTTTTGTTGTCAATGGTAATATTACTCAAACTTGTATTAAGTGAATTTTAACTGTTTTACAGGTATGTAGCCCCTGAATATGCAATGACAGGTCACCTTCTAGTGAAAAGTGATGTCTACAGTTATGGAGTTGTTCTCCTCGAGTTGTTGACAGGAAGAAGGCCAGTAGATATGTCACAACCATCAGGACAGGAGAATCTTGTTACATGGGTTAGTAATTCTGGTACCCGTTTTGTGACTCACTTTTTGTTTCTTTATTTCCAGATCTTAAGTCACGGTTTGAACCTTATCCATTCGAAATGCTTGTTTTCTTTTCTCTTCTTCTTTGCTCAAAATTTTATGAAATGTCATGCTCTCTCGAACCATTATTCTCAACAAAATAGTATAAATCTGACAATTTGTATTGGTTCCAGGCCAGGCCAATACTGAGAGATAAGGATCGCCTATATGAACTTGCTGATTCCAGGCTTGGAGGAAATTACCCAAAGGAAGATTTTATTAGAGTTTGTACAATTGCGGCAGCTTGTGTTGCACCAGAGGCAAACCAACGGCCCACTATGGGAGAAGTGGTACAATCACTTAAGATGGTGCAGCGTGCTACAGAATATCAGGATCCTGTATCAGCCTCCAACAACCGACCAACCCTTAGGCAGTCATCGACCACCTTTGAGTCCGACGGGACATCTTCAATCTTCTCTTCTGGACCTTACTCCGGACTAAGTGCGTTTGAGAACGACACTATGTCTCGGACAGCTGTATTTTCTGAAGATCTTCATGAAGGACGATAATCCAAATTCCTAGTAAGTTAACTGGAGTGCTTCAAAATTTACAAAAGCTTCGACTGTCTACTCAAAGAATACAAAGAAATTACTCTGTAAATTGAAGGTGGAAAATTCTACCTCATGATGGTGGATGATCTGACGAAGATTTGGAGGCTCGGGTTTATGGGCCCTTGTAGAGAACCATTGTTCAGTTTTCCCCTTGTGGTGCGTTGACCGGTTCTCTACATGTTGGATTCATGTATGTACATATATGCTTGGATATGACCAGTTTTATTCAAATCCTCCTATTTTTATCGTTCTTCCTTGTTGGATATGCTTACGTGTCTTCTTTCTCTATATTTTATGTGATAAACTACAGTTATGCTTAAAATACAGCCCTTGTGTCTGATAACTAGAGATATTTTTCCCTGTCCTATAGTGTACTGTGCTCTGTTGAATCACTGCTAGACCCATCCCACACACACAGTTATTAACATCAATCTTGGACCCCAAAATGTCTACATTGATACATGTTATAGGCTCGTATCCACGAGGGACAAAGGTACGTAAAAAATAGTAGAGAAAAAAAAGGAAAACAAAACCCTTGAATCACCTAAACTTGGCATGTACGGAAGGTCAATTCTCAACCTTTGAAAAGAAAAAAAAGACCTATTTTAAGCCATCAATCACCAGTATAAATCCTTCACACCCCTTCTCAGAATACCGAATCTCTCTTCGAATGTCACACTGTTAAATTTTTCGTACATCTGCAACGTTTGTCTCTCCTCTTGGATTGAATTTCATTCGATTGAATTGTTGAAATCCTCCCGGAGTAGAGAGACAATGGCATTCGGCAACAAAAATTTACTGCTCCTCGTCTTGTCCATCTCTTCCCTTCTCCTATCTGTGGCCACCGCTCAATCTTTCGACGATTTCTCATCATCTCCAGCAGCATCTCCTGCTGCAGCTGCTGACATTGTATCCACCCTCGACAATGTTCAAGAAGGTGCCACTACTGAAATGCAAACCTTCTCCACCGCTTCAACAGACGAGTCATCAATGTTTGCCACCTCAAAAGCTGTCAACATTGACGATGCAGCCAACCAGGCCATCAAATCCTTGGAAACCGAAGGCCAAGTTTTCAAGTTTGTGGAAAGCAACATGATTGGAACCATGAACAAAATCCAAGAATTCGTTGACAAGATCCAAAAACGATTGGATGATCCTTCGTTGTCGGATGTTTCTTCGACAAAAGGCCTTGAGCAATGCAAGGAGGTGTACCAGAACGCAATGGATGATGCCAAGAACATTCTTGATGATCTCTCTAGCCGTGATTTCTACAAAGCCAATGTAGACCTTAGTGTAGTTTCATCAAATATTGATTCTTGTGAAGATGGATTTGCTGAGCTTGGTCGATCAGGAGAATTTCAAGATGCTAATTTCAAGCAATTTGGTGAGTGGGTTAGGGGGATGACAGGAGATTGCCTAGATGCAATTCAAAAGTTTAGCAGTTAAATAAATTTGTTAGCTGCTATGAAAAGATACATATATGTGTGTGTGTGTGTGTATCTTTTCATGGCATTTCAAGAGAGCCCTCTTTTGAACGTTGTGACATTTTTGTCATACTAGTCTTAGGGATAGAGAAAGAAAATAAGAATAATAATAACGAGGAAAAACTTGTTTTCTCACCCTCGGAGATTAGAAGCCAACTGGGTCATATTTCTTTTAACCTACTTTTGGTTTGCCCAGCGATGAATCAATGGTGATGTAAATCATGTAACATATCGTCTTAAACTGAAAACTTGTTTGAGAAACTAAACTAACATCCACGAAAATTGTAAGGCAACAATGATAGAAACGCACAAATTCAAATTCACTTGCATATTATGTTTCGTAGCAAAAAAAGAAGAAATCCTTGTAGTTTATACATGGGAAGTTATAAAGGCATCAAGATGGAACAAAAGAGGATACATGCGTGTTATAAAATATGTTGGGGGATCAAGGTAGTAAAAAGAGGACTTAGTGCTTAGACGAGAACCTAGTGCTTAGATAAAGTATTATATGTGATTAATTAAAATTAGGTGAGTGCTTAAATGAGATTAATCAGATTAGGCGAAAACTTTCAAAACAAGTTGAATCAAGCCGAGTCGATCTCAAGTCAAGCCGAGTCGATTTCAAGTCAAGCTGAGTCGATCTCGAGTCTAGTCTAATCAAATTTATTTATTAAATGAATCGGTTGAGTCAAACATGTATTATTATTATTTAACAAACAAAATATTGTGTTTACGATTAATTCGTTTAAGTAATTGAATCAAATCGAGTCGAGCCGAACATGAGTCTGATATTATAAATTAGTCGAGTTGAGTTAAATTTTTTGAATTTAAACTGAGTCGAGTGGAGACTAAATTATTAAACAAAAAAAATTTATTTGATCTTAATTCTTTTTAACAATTTGTATCGAGTCGAACTAAATTTGTTAACAAACCAACAACTTAGTTCGTTGGTTTACAGCTATATATATATGTGACTTTAACCCAACAAAAAACAGAAAAAAGAAAAGGGAAGAGAAGCACAAAGATAATAAGAAGATGAAGAGGATATGTGAGTGATATGCCACTATTTGTGTAGTCCAAGTTTCTTTTTGTTATTTCTCCGTTGAAACCGAGCGGGTGCATTATATTATGAATTCAATATACAATTCACATTTTCGTATTGACTAGTTGCATTATGTGAATTAAAAAGTATAAAAATATTAGACTCCTTGTAAAAAAAAGTCTTGTAAAATTTATCAATTTCCTTGTATACATACGTAGTACTGCACTACAGTATACAAAGTGAGAATTTTGTTATTTTTGTTCTTACTCTATGGTAATCGAGAAAGTAATGTATTCTTTTATTATATCAGAAAATTTAGTTTATGGGTCGACACTTGAGACAGGAAGCCAGGAAGGATGGTAACAATCGTCTATTTTCGCTAGGGGTGAAAGATAACAAATTGTTCCGACTCAATTTTTGTTCATTCAGTTAAAAGTACGATTCGTGCTTGATTTGAAAAAAAAAAATACAAATTACAAGTATTTTTTTAAAATTTGAGAATTTTAAATGAGTAAAATCCAAGAATAATAGTACTTGTTCGATTTAATTCGTGAATAGTTCGATTACTTTGATTATATATTAAAATATCATAATATATATACAAAAAAGTTTGAGGGTAATTGTATCTTAATAATTTTTCAAACTATATACAAGTTAATAATTTACACTAATTATGATAATTGTATGTGAAATAAATTATAACATTTGAAATATGTTGTAAAATAAAATGAAAAATTAGATGAATATAATTTTACTCTTACAAAAATTTACTTATACAAAAATGATCGAACAAATGTTCACACTATGAGTAGTTTGGATTTGATTATAGTAAAATCTAAGCACTCATAATTCATTCGATTAAATGCTCAATATCAATAAATTAATTAAAGTAAAATTTAAATATACTAGCCTTCAACTCGTTTACGTCCACACTTTTTGTTCGTGTATTATAATTCAAGTGTTACCGATGCTTCGGGTATGTCTCTTATGAAAAAAAGATAAAATAGGAAGATATCATGATAAAAATATTATTCAAGAAAATCCTCGAAGGCAGTGTATGATATAAATGTTTAAACTCAAAATTTGTGAAATCTATGTATATTTTTTAAGGAAAACATTTCATTTTATAGTAATATAAACAATCACAATTTTTTAAATATCACTTGACTAAATTAAGGCAATTTAAACAAATTCTATATATGAATGTTAATTTAACACATGTTTAAACTAGCATCTCATAGTGTTATAAATATTTATAAATATATGATTTCATCGTCTCAAATTTTGACAATCTATAAAATTTTAAATCTAAACAATAATCAATTTGACTTTAAAAGGTCAAAATTGATCTTACATTAGAAATGGTTTGGCATTTAAAAACTAGAAGTATTTAAGTATGTTAAGCTGGCAAAATAATTACGTGGATTTGATTGCGCAAATTCTGAAGCCCCTTTTGTGCCTAAGATTTTTTTTTTCCTCGCACAAAAATTATGAGTAGAAAACAAGTTAGAACACATTGATCAATACAGCTACTGATTGCCCGACAAATATGGTAAAACTAAAGCATTTGTTTTTTCTTCTTTTCCCTTCGCAGATATCAAATAAAATTGAGAAAAACCTAACACGACTTTCTAAAAATAGATCGTACAATAGCCCTTGCAAAAACTTCATTCTTCTTGTCCAATAAGTCATTTCAGAAGTTTTTTTTATATATAAATCATTTATATTTTTCAATGAGGAATTTAATGATTATTTTTCTAAAATACCCTCAACAATACTTAATGAAAGTTGGTGATTTCTTAATATTCGCGTATTGTTAAAAAAAAACTTATTTAATGAAACAGGAAGAATGCAAATATTTTTTTCTAAACATAACAATGCATATTATACAAACAATAATCTCAACTTTATAGGCAATCCATATTTGATGGATAACCTATAATATCCTCCAACCAACAATTAGTATCATCACATTCTCTAACCCCTCCATTTCATCAAAATGGATTATCTTCAGTTTTTCTCTCAATCTCCTCAAGACTCTCATATACAAAAAGAGAATTATGAAGCTTTATATTCACATGATGCTCTTTATTACCTTAATATTTCCGTCTATCTTTTCATTCTCCATCCAAGCAGATGATTCGATCCCCTTGTTGTCCAAACCAACTCTATTTTCGGATCTTAACCCGGATCCATCAACAACACCCATGTCATACATATCATCTGCCCCAGATCCATCATCACCATCTCATTTTCGAGACGTTAACCCGGATCCATCATCCATACCCGTGTCATATATATCATCTCCACCCGATTCGTTATCTCCTACTGTATCTCCGGGTGTCGACGCAGATCAATTATCTCGACCTTCAAATTTAATATCTCCGTTTTCATTGTCGGACCTTGCCCCGTATTCATCTCCAGTGCGGTCATCACCAGATTTAAATACCAATGAACCTAATTTAATCCTCGAAACTCAATTACGAGGTGCATCTCGAGATGCTCAATTGGCCATTGCAATAGGAAAAGGTGTGATGAATAATCCAACCACGACAAATGGAATTCGATCATGCCTCGGACAATGTGTAGAGAATTATAGCACGATTGTGGATGATTTCATGAAAGCCGTGGATGATCTTCATGCTAATGATAATTACATGGTACGAGAGGTTCTTAGTTCAATAGGTGATGATATTTTAGCTTGTCGAAATTGTTTTTCTCGAACAATAAGAGGTGATTCTCCTATAAAATCTTATGAAGATACCATTACTGGTATAGTTAGTCGTTGTTTTGAAATTCTTGATCGTAATCATTATAGTTATTAGATTAATTTTGTTGATGAAGGAATTTAATTTGTAAGAAAATCTGTATCGAATTTTGTAACATAAACTTGTCCTTTGTATAGCTTTAATAAAAGGGAATTTTAAAAATCCAGGGCTCCAAAATGTGATATTATATGCCTTTTTTTTCTTAGAGTATTATTGCAATATTCACCATGATTTTTTTGTTTTTTAGCATATGATTTTTCCTTCACTAAGAATAACTCCCATCATCTCAGACCAAATATCATAATTTAGTTGCTCCAAAATAAATGAAATGTTATTGGTATTGCCAAATATCTTCAATTACATGAAATAGTTGAAAATTGCATTAATTTTAAGTACTTCTACAAAAACAAAATTTGGAATTATATCAGACCAAATGTAAAGTACATTCTCGACAGTACTCCTTCTTTTGACCGGATCGAATTACAATCTAAATTAGTTCATATAACTCGAATAACGAAAATAAAAAAAAAAACATATACAAGACAATAATTGGCTAAATTCAAGCTATTCATATCACTCACAATTAATCAAAGTAGTACCATTTAAGGCTATCCACATTGGTGTTTATAGCATATTTTTTACTTTAATTACTCAAATTATTTCAACTTTCACAAAAATTTTGTTTATCGCATTGTGCAACAAATTCTCTATTCTAATTTAATGTATACAATAATAAAATAAGAGTATTTTAAACTTTTTACCATTTACATTAATTTACTAATTAATATATAATGTTGGATTTAAAAGTAACAAATTATTATATATATATATATATATATATAATACTATAAAATAATATATTATTTTTTAACGCTCATGAATGATGCATATGTTGTAGCAAATAGACCAAATAAACACAAAGTTGACAACTGAATAATAAAATAATATTGAAATGACTTATCTGATATAAATCGAGACGTGTTATCATTTTCCTTAAGCAATAATTTCGTCCATCTTACGATGTTGTCTCGAATGCCAAGGTCTTGACCTCTAGGATTCAACGGTTTTCTCCCTCGTAACCGGTATTGAAAATACTCAAGAATACGGAAATCAACCCACTCTCTAGCAGAAAACAATTTGATGAAGGGCTCAAAGAACTTGAGAGCTATTATGAATTATGATGAAAATAATGTGTAATGTATATAGAACTTACAGAAGAAGAGAGCACTATTTTTGTGGTGTGTCTAATGTTAAATGAGATGACCACTATTAGTGGTGAGAATCCAACAAACTTTATCAATCACAAAAAAAGAATACTTTCATTTAACACTAATCAATGGATATTGATTACATGATTAATTTGCTAACTAATATGAACACATTTAAATTTAAAGAGTCAAAGGAATCTGCAACTAATGATAACAATAATTAAGGGATTAAGATTCACGGCCTAATGTGAATTCAATCAACAATAACATCTCAATGATATCATGAGTTGTCAATTACTATCATGATTATAAATGTGAAGATATATAATTTTTGAATTTTGAAATTGATTTCCACTAATAAAGCTCACTAGTTAGCCTTTGATATACTCAATTAGTATATTATATACTATTAGGTCCAAAGAGAAAAAAATATTAGAAGAGGGATTGAATAGTGTTTTTCAAAATTTAAAATATAGCTTATAAAATATAAAGTTTAAAACACTTATTGCTTATTAAAGATCTTACTTATGTTTTGAAAAAAATTAGCAGCGAAATTTATAACAAAAAACCTCTTAGTTTTTAAACGAATGACTTGAGACAGTAATATTAGTAAGTTTTTGTTAAAAGAGTTTAAAAAGGACGGAACAAACCAGGAATAAAGGAATAAGCAGTGTAAATAATTAGTAGTAAAGTAAAATGAGATACTTTTTGACATGCTGCTTGGATCTTGGAGAGGGATCTTTCTGTCTTGAGATCTTACTTATCAATAAGCAACGTCTTTACTTGTAATCAAAATCTTTACTAATCTAAATATATATATATATATGGGGGCCGATCCATAGCTAACGTTAGCTGTGGAGTCTTTCGTAACTAACACATTTATAACCATTGATCGAATAATCAAACGCTGGAGATCAAACTTAAAAAATAAAAAAATCCCGGTAAAATAAAAAAAAATTTGGCCTTTTTGCCAGTAAGACTGGTGGAAGGCAAAAAAAAAAAAAGAAATTGGTTTTTCCATCAGTAAGACTGGCGGAAGGCAAAAAAAAAAAAAAAAATTGGCCTTTCCGCCAGTAAGACTGACGGAAGGCAAAAAAAAATGGCCATTTTTTTTCTGTCAGTATTAGTAGCGGAAGGGATTTTTTTTAAAATTTTTTTTTTCCCTTTCGCCAGTGTTAGTAGCGGAAGGGATTTTTTTTTTAAAATTTTTTTTCCCTTCCGCCAGTGTTAGTAGCGGAAGGGTAATTAAAAAAAAAAAAATTCCCTTTCGTTACTAACACTGGCGGAAAGGACTTTTTTAAAATTTTTTTTTTTAATTTTTTCCCTTCTGCCAGTGTAGCGGAAGGGAAAAAAATTTAAAAAAAAAGTCACTTCCGTTACTAACACTGGCGGAAGGGGAAAATTTTTTTAAAAAAAAAGTCCCTTCCGCTACTAACACTGGTGGAAGGGACTTTTTTTTTTAAAAAAAAAATTTTAAATTTTTTTCCCCTTCCGCCAGTGTTAGTAGGGCCATTTTTTTTTATCTTCCGCTAGTCTTACTGGCGGAAAGGTCAAAAATTTTTTTTCTTTTGCCTTCCACCAGTCTTACTGGCGGAAAGGCCAAATTTTTTATTTTGTCGCGGAAGGGATTTTTCTATTTTTTAAATTTGATCTCCAGCGTTGGATTATTATAAATGTGTTAGTTACGAAATATTCCACAGTTAACGTTAGCTATGAATCGACCCCCATATATATATATATATATTCACCTAACAAGTTAAATATTTTTTTAAATTCTTTTACATTAAATAAGGAATGATTATATTACATTATCAAAATTTATATAGTCCAAATAAGTAAGAACTATACTACATTATCAATTCTTATAAAAGTAAAATTAATTATTTTTTTAAATATGACTAATATAAGCAGGGTAGATTAACATATACTGCATCATCTATAAATATAAGTATATCAGTCACGATCATCATACTTTAAAAGAAAATTGGACAACCGGTATAAACCCTATTTTTCACTTCTTTTTTTTTTATACTTTGAGACAAATTTTTGATGACCGACGAGGATACTTTAAAATTTATCAATTTAACAAAACCATTAGATTTATATGTTGCATCGCGCCGTCTAACTTATATCTACTACTTTTTTCTTTTTTATTTTTCGAAATTCTAACTAATATCAATCAGAAGATATATTCTTTACAACTAACCAAAAAAAGATTCTCACAAAAATATTTCAATAAAAATAAGGTAAAGGACCACCAACTAACTTGGATCAAGCTCCGAGCTCATGAGCTACATACTCAAATCAGAACAACATTTTCTTTTGCACCATTTTAATAAATAATAATACATTTAAATCGACAAATTCTATATAGAATATAGGGAAAAAATTTTCGACAGTTTTTGAAATATATTAATTTTGTGTATTTGATCTCTAAATTTTTTCACAACTTGTTTGATACACAAAATTTTTAAGTATGAACAATCAATAAATTTTGTCAATATCTCGTTAAATCTAACATAAAATATACTAATGTTAAACATATATTTAATTTTAACCTTTATTTTATTGATAAATTCTCTTTAAATATTTTTGACTAAATTTGTAAAATTGATATAACTCGATAACCGTCGGAAAAAAAATTTACATATGACATAAACTGGTAATTTTATTCTTTGAAATTTACACGTGTGTTTCGCACGAGTATATTTTCTATCGTATTTAACGAGTAATTGATGAAAGTTTCTGGTTTCGCATGTTTTAAAAAATTTGTGTACCAAATAACCTGCTAAAAAAGTTCGGGGATCAAATGTGTAAAACTGATATAGTTTAAGAACCGTTGTAAAAATTTTCCCTAAAATATATATCGATCAATTATAACATTTCATTTTCAGCGGAATTAAACCGAACTTTTCCCTTAACTAGTTCTAAATCAGTTCAAAAATACAATTTCATTTAGTTCAAACATATATAAAAAATTATTAACGATAAAATCTATAAAAACCTCATTCATGTTGGTACGTTTTCCTTAATAACCACCCAACTTTTATTTTTTTCATTTTACCACACCAATGTAATTTAAGTTTTCAACCTGACATATTCTGTCGAAAGTCACTAACAGAGATACTTATTAGATAAAAAATATCCAACCTGCCACACTCAAAGAAAAAAAAAATGACGTGAAAGGAAAAGTTGGAATAATCAATAGTTGTAGGTCGCTTGACATGCACGCGAGTTCTTTTTCTTCCTTATAAACACTAATTTCTTCTTCTTCTTAATAAATAAATTAGGGTTTTTCGCAAAAAAATAAATAAATTTAAACATCTTTATATGATCAGGAATTTTGCATACATATAAATTCAACTGAAATTCAGGGCAAAAAACTAGCTATGGACGAACTACTATCAGTAGGTTTAATATTTTAATAATTAATTTTTTAATTATTTCTAGTCTGTAGTTTGGATTTTTACCCTCACCCTTGTAAGCTTATTACAACCCTTCACACACGTGGTCAATGAAAGAACAAAGCTCCAATGTTCTAACCTGAACACTAGATGCGTACGAAGTTAACATGCGCACACACCTGCAGCATAAACTTGGAAGAGAAAAAAAGGGGAGAGAGAACCGAAGAGAGAGAAAAATCTAGTGCGAAAGAGAGAACGAACATACGGTGGCTGAGTTAACTGAGTCGACTAGCCGAGTCGACCAGGTCCATTATCCAACAAATCAATTTTCACTCACAGGGACAACAAAAAACATGGAGAAGATTATGAGTCTTCCCCTTTACCCAAATACTCAAAATCAAAACCATACTAGTACTACTACAAACTCCAAGTGTCTTTCACAAACCCTAACCCCATTTATAACTTTCCCACATCTCCATATTCGTATCTATACACCGACCCGTATTGTCTTCTCACTATATTTTCCTCCTGCCATTTTCTCTCTTCTTTTTCTTACTCTTCTCCATCTTTCCCTTTCTGGGTTTTTCGCATATCCAGCTATTTTTAGATTCCGAGGACATCTGGTTTCGGATTTTCGCTCTGCAATCCGGAAGAAAGGTTTGTTTTCCTTCTGTTTACTGTTTGTGTGGATATGTGTGTGCTTTTTGTGTGTTAGTTTAATCTGGGTGTCCGTGTAATCTATGTTTCTGTTGGAGTGAATTGGGGTTTTCGATGTTGGTGCATTGATTTGAGCTGTTTTGTTATCTGGGGTTTTGATTGTTCGTGGGAGTCATGAATGTGTTTGAGTGGGTATCTTAATTTGTCCTAAAGATTAGGTTTTGTTGAACTTTTGGTTTATTTATTTAATTAATTTTTTAATGTCATTTGTTGTGTGGTATCTATCTGGATTCAATCTCTATATATGTTGTTTTGGGTAGGTTTATTAAATTTGTTATTAAGAATTTGATTTTGATGGGTTTGTGTTCTAATTCAGTATGGCTTTTGTTGAATATGCTTGTTCGGCATAAATTTGTCGCTGATAGTTTGCTATGATGATTCCCGCGAATATAAGGGTTGATTTGGAATATATGTTTTCATTTTTAAAGGTAATTTACTTGTATATTTCTGATTTACTCCGGAGTTGAAACTTTTCCCATAAGAACTATTGATTCTTTGATGAGGGGTAATTGTCTTCTTTGTTGTAAGCATTAATTGATATTCATTTTTCGGGTTATCAGTATCTTTTCTCGTTTTAATTAGCCAATTTTGCTATATCCGGTTGTAATTCTCTTCGGTTTACAATTCGTCATGTTTTTTTCATTTAATATGCCAAATAGTTATCTTCATTTAATTTATTTGACCCGTTGCATATTGTTTTATTTTTTTATTTTTCATATAAATTTTGTAAACCACCACCTGCAAGTAGTTTGAGTTTGAAGACTTAGAAGGCATTCTTGAAGTTGATGTTATGATGTATATTGTTATTCTTGGTAATTTTTACGAAGCATTTCGAACTTGCAGTTAGTCCTTGATGTAATTAACTGACAATTCCTAATTTCCTATACCTTCAATGCAGTATTTCCATCTTGCTACGCTGCATGAAATTGATAGCTGTATTAGCCGACGTCTCCTAATTAGTACAGGCAACAGAGCCGTCCAGCCTATGGATGAGTTAGGCATGACTCAGTTTGAAGGTATTGCTAACACCGTAAGGAGGAAGAGAAGTCAAACGTCACGTCGCCCTAAACCTGAATCACAGCCATTACCTGAAGGTTATGATCAATCCTTGATATCCTCACATCCTTCTGATGATATAGGCAAGGGCTCAAGTGATGAAAATGCTGGTTATGATGGTAGTTCGAAGAGGAAAGTGTTTAACTTAAATCAATGTGCTTTGAGGGATTCTTCTACTGTTAGAGTTGAAGTTGAGCGAGCCCATAAAAAGATGAAGAAGGATGATGGAGGATTGAGCCTGATATATAACAATGGAAATCTTGAAGATGATATCGAGCAGGATAGGAGTGGGCTGAACCACAAGCAGTCCAGTGAAGATGCCCTTGCTCCAAACAGGCAGTTAGGAGTTGGTGGGGATGTAGTTATAAATGAGACTAAGTTTAAAAAAGTGAAGCTTAAGGTTGGGGGTGTCACCCGTACTATTCAAACCAAACTGACTTCTCATGCTACATTGGCAAGTGGTTCTTCTACAAAAAGTGCTCGAGTCCCAGATCCTCCTCACCCACAGCGTAAACTGATTCTCCAGGTCTGCTATTATGTGTAATATAAGTCTATTTTCCCCCAGAGTTACCTGAATAGATATTTTGCTTGATTTCAATTTTGCAATGCACTTCTATTATAAGTTTGGTGGTGATGCCCCTATATGTTTCTATTAGGAAGGTGAGGTAGTGATAAGAGATTGTGTGTTCATTATCCTACGTACTTTGTCTTTGTCTAATGGTTCTATATATAAACAAGTAACTGTTGAGTTCTTGTTTTGGTAAATTTGTTTCTGTTTCTTACTTCTCACTCCAGTATGTTGATTCTGAAAATCTATTGGTGGGGAGGCATAGTCTTGTTTCTTTAAATAGAAGAAAATTTACGTTAAAAGTTGAAGATGTAATCTCTTGGTAGATGTCTATTTCCATATGATTGGTAACATACTTGATTATCTTTGGCACGTGGTATTCATCGTTCTCCAACACCCCACCCCACCTTTCCCCCCCACCCCAAAAGTCAAAAATAATAAATAAAAAAAACACAAGAAAAAAAGGGTCCCATGAACTTTTTGTATGGCAAAGAAATCCTTTGACATTAGTATGTTTTAATTGGTGTTCAATATTTTCCCCTTTTTGTAATGTTTGTAATCTGTTGAATGAATTTTCTTTACTTTATATTTTGGAATAAATTCAGGACGATTCCGACGAGGACGGTTCTCCTCCTCTAGATAAGAACTGTGGTTTACAAGGAATCCCGTGGAAAGATTTCTCTAGAGGTGGTTTTAGTCTTGGGAAAGAGGAATCTTTTGTTGAAAAGATGCCCACTCGAAAGCAAGGAGAGAAGTCAGATCGAGTTCGTAAGAGCAAGAGGGCTCCTAAAAAGCGTGATCTAAATGGAGAATTTGATGATGATGAAGATGAAGATGATGAGATTCGATACTTGGAGAAACTCAGAACTTCCAAGGTTGCTGCAGGATACAAAGATGTTGATGTTGAATCTAGCATCAAACAACGAAGTCTATCTAGGGTTTCAAAGGGAGGGAAGTATGAGAATTTCAAAGATTTAGGTTCTTCAAGGTCGGGCAGAGATGGTAAGAAGTCCAGATCAGAGAGAGTATCTGAGGACACAGATTATGAGGAGGAAGAACAAATGTCTGATGGTGGACCTGAAGGTAAGAAGAACAAGCTGAGGAAGGATCCTCCTGATTCTCCACCAGAAAGTAAGAGGGAAATAGCTCTTACAACGCGTCAACGTGCCCTTCTATCTGGAAAGGATTCCTCTTTGGTGTCTGGAGCAAATTCAATTGAGTTCCCAAATGGTTTGCCTCCACCTCCCCCTCGAAGTAAGTTGCTACAGAACTCATGTCTTAAGAAGTCAATTTGTTTGGATTTGCTAGTCTGAAGTCTGAGATATCTGAAATAACCAATTAAGCATTTTTATACACTTATTTAGGTACAGTTTTTCCTTGAGCAGTTTTTTCCGTGCCTTTTCATACTTTTCCAAGCTCTGGTTATTACATGAGATTAGCTAATTAAAATATTTGATTTCTGCCTTTTTATTATGACTGAAAAGCAATATTTCAGTTATTGATCGCAAAACTGAACAGGCTTTTCGAACAATCTACTTCATCAACCCTTTTGAAAGGACAACCAGAAAAGAACCCCACAACCCTGTCTATTATGGTTCTTTTGTTAATGGGGTATTAGGATTTGTCCCATTGAACTTATCTCTTCAATTGTTTCACCATTTCAGAGCAAAAGGAGAAACTCACTGAAGTGGAGCAGCAGCTGAAGAAAGCCGAGGCTGCTGAGAGGAGAAGAATGCAGAACGAGAAGGCTGCTCGCGAATCTGAGGTTGCTTTCATTCTGGTTTTAGCTCCTTTGTTCTTAATCATATTATCTGCTCTAACTATTGTGTCATGTGGTTTTTTATTAGGCTGAGGCCATCAGGAAAATACTTGGCCAAGATTCGAGCAGAAAGAAGCGAGAAGATAAAATAAGAAAGCGTCAGGAAGAGTTGGCCCAGGTAATATCAAGCATGAAGTTCCTTCTCTCTTTTTTTCCTTATTCGTTTTATGGATTTTTATTTATCTTTCTGTTTATTTATTTTTTATCTGTTATGGGTTGTCGACTGCCGACCTTGATGTTGATGTTGACTTTTGTTGCATTGTGCAGGAGAAGGCTGCAAATGCACGGACCCTTCCGCCAAACACTGTTAGATGTGTGATGGGTCCTAGTGGAACGACAGTCACATTCTCAGAGGATGTGGGTTTGCCTCGTATATTTGATCCTAAACCTTGCAGGTATATTTCTTTTCGTGTTGTATTATGTTTTTTCTGTTTGAAATTGACTAGTTGCATTCAACACATTTTACTGGTTTCATCTTTTCCTGGGTTTTCTGTCTGTGTGGGTGGTCTGTTTTGTTCCTCCTTTTCTTTTGAAAATTATACGTTTTAGTTTGCTTATACATTATGGACTATGTTATGGTTATTTTCAGTTACCCTCCTCCGCATGAAAAATGTGCTGGTCCATCCTGTAACAACCCATACAAATATCGAGACTCCAAAACCAAGGTGCCTCTGTGCAGTCTCCAGTGCTACAAGGCAATTCATGAAAAGCAGAGTGAAAATAGTTGAATGGTTGCCAATGTTAGTAGTAATCTCTTTTTTGTTAACGCACAGTTTGGTTATATATAATATATGTATGGAGTGTCTGGTGAAACTGAACGTTATACTCCATACTTTGTTTTGATAGTGTCTACCATAGATGTCTAAGGATGGTCTATTTTAATGTGTAGTGTCTACAAGGATTTATAGGGATGAGATCTTGGGAATATTGAATTTTTTTGTAATACATAGGCGGAAACTTTAGAAATGAATTTAAATATCTACTGGACCATTATTCACTAAATTACTCTGCCCTATTTAACTGGGATATGTGCTATTGTTTTATCTTGACCATGTGAGTTTTGCTTAATTGGGTGCAAGTGTAACGCCCTGCTTTTCAGTTGGAAGTTATTGTGCAAAATCGCGTACTTGGTCACGGCCTCAGTTTGAGTCTCATTGATCTCATTGGGTGCCTTTATTATATATACCCACCACTAGTGGTTGCACATTCACAAATAGTGGAAATGTACTAATATATATGCTCAACATCACAAAGGAAGCAGGCATATGCGTGATCTTTCTCTAGAAACACGTATGGAACCTATTGCCTTTGTTCCCATTTGCATCTGTCTGTGTGTATGCGTGCAAATTATGTTTGCGTGCGTGTTTGAGTGTGTAACTGACCTTTGTTATTACAATCCTTCAAGTGCGTTGCAGAGTGAAAGCTGATATATATTACATAAATCATTTTTGTTGCATTATGCAGTGGAAGTGTTCTCAGCTTTAGATTTAGTGCGAATATTTTGTGTGTGTGTGTGTGTGACGTGGATAGAAAAGTGCATCTGTTATGTTAGCGGCTGCAACCGGTGTGCGGTGGATCCGTGGACATCATTTTACTGTGCCAAAAAGAACGGTGCTTTTGTTTCTGTTGGAGGTGAGTTTTATCGAATTGGAAACCGAAATCTCACCATACCATGCCATATAATGTTGAACAGTGTGTGTAACTGAGCTTTGTTCTTGCCACCCTTCCTGTACGTTGTAGAGTGAAGGTGAATACATAATCACTTTTGTTGCATTATGCAGTGGAAGTGTTCTTAGCTATAAATATCATCGGGGTGTGTGGGCGGGTGTGGATATTTTAACACAAACGTGCAGGTGGGATTAAGAAAAATGAGTTATAGCTAAATTTTTATAATCTGTATGAAAAGTCTAACCTACTTATTGAAAGGATATTTAAAAAAGATAAAATTTCACATCTTTTGGGGTGTAAATTATGATTTTTATAATTATGTAAAATTAATATATTTTAAAGGTTAAGATGTATTGATTTTTCTAAGATATTTAAAAATGGTTTTGCATTTATTTTTGGGGGATGGAGGAAAAAGAAAGTAGTGGTGGAAGGAAAAAAAAATAGTGGAAGGTAGAACGAAAAAAATGAAAGAATTTTTAATAAAAGATGCAATGTACTTTGTATATAGATATCTAGGAGGTATAGAAACCAAACATGAAGTGATAGCTAATTTTATAAAATAAAATGATGTCACCAATTAACTTTATATTATATATACCAATCAAATAAATAAGTGGGTGTAAGATAAAGAAGTCTTAATTTCCTTGTCGTTTCCTATAAGATGATATTTTTATTTATCATGTTTTGAGTTATAAAATGCATGAGCTAATTTTGTAGATACTTTTTGGTATCTTATATGAAATCCACAACATGGGTGCTTTCATGCTTTTATAGGTTTTTGGCATTTTGTAAAGAGAGAGAATCTTGCAACAACTAAAACACCAAAAAGCAAGACAAAGTGGATATGTTTGAACCACTTTGAGATTCCGGCATCACAAACCAAACCAAACCAAACCCAAATCAACCCTCCTTTGTATCAACAAATCTAGAAGATATATCATTTCGTGTTATAGAATTATAACTAAAATCACAAAAGGTTATTTTTATTAGATTGTTTTTAAGGTTAGTTTAGTTGTTTATCTTATTTTGTACATAGTAGAACATCTTCTAATATATAGTTTGTGTTAAACAATTAATAACAAAACAAACAATAAACATTAAACGAAAAGGAACATATTTAATGTAGAAAAAAGCACGAAAAAACCACTTTCTAAGAGGTGGTGTTATACTGTTACTCGAAATCATATACAAGTAAATATGATGAGGATTATGAGGATTTCAAAGTATATCTAATATATGTAGTTATTGGTTATGGGTATTTTATACTGAAATTCTATTTACTCTTTTAATTAAAAGATATACAAAGTTACTGAATCTGTTAGGAATAATTTATGATAATTAACGAATAAAAAAAAATGAAAAAGATTGTTGGACGTATATATAATAATATTTGTACATGTATTATGGACATAAATGACCACCACAAGCGTCCACCTACTCAACCACTTCGGAGTAAAATAAGAAGCGCCTCATCATTTTACAACGCACCTTGGAGCACTCGTGACCCTCGTGCTACCCTTTCTAAACATTTTAATCCCTCCACTCTCTCTCTCTCTCAAGAGCATGGAACCCCACCCAGCATTGAAAGGTATTTTAACGGCCCTAAAATAAGTGAATCAATGCACAAGACTCCCAAATTAGTTTATAAAGAGTACTGAAAAATACACATTCTATGCAAAATAGTTGCTTATATATATACAATCAGCGAAATCCCTCAAAAAAACTAACTCAATTTTCACGGTTTATATATATACCGTAATCATTTGAGCCAACAAAAAAGTTATATCGTTATGTATGGGAAAAACATACAATGTATATGGGTCCAGTTGAAGAACAATTAATCAAGTTACTGCATAAATTACCACTCATGCTTAACATTATTATATATGATAATATGAACAATTAATCAAGTTACTACGTACATTTAAGAGCCGCAAACAAAGACATACCAGTAAAAGTTATCAAGATAAGTGAATAAGAATCCTATCATCAAAGAAGTTGCTCCTCATGAAGCTTGTGAAATAAAAAGAAGAAGAAGATGTGGGTAGTTCTCCAAGCTCTTCGTAGAAATCATTTTCCTCTGATTTGCTTGTTGAGAAGGTCATAAGATGAGGATAACATAGGGGCTTCTCTTTCTCATCAAACATAACAACATTTTCAAGATTTTCTGTAAAAGGGATTTCTTCTTCATGCTTGATGTTGATGATGTCTTGATGATCAGAACCGTTAAATGGAGAATGAATGTAGTGAAAACTACTAGTAACATTATTTTCACTACCACCAACTTCTTCGAAAGGGGATATTTGCTCTTTTTCTTCTTCTTCTTCTTTTTTTTTTTTTGGATCTTCTTGTTTTGGGGTTGTGAGATTGTTGTTGTCTTCAGAGATTTGGATTTTGGGTTCTTCTTCTTCTCCTTCTTTTGGTTCTTTGGGACTTGTATGATTGTGACTAGAGGTGTAAGTGATGATTAGTAATGAAGCATCTGTTCTACATCTTTCTACTTGTTTTTTGGCTGAACAGCCCTTTGATGTGCTGCATCTATAATAACCCCTGCAGACAATTAGGAGGAGCATGCCAAGAAAATTAGTCAGAGAATACCCAGCCATGGCAGGTGGGAATCTTTCTTTTTTCTTGTTTTTTTCCTCTTAACTGTTTTGAGAAACAGAAACTTTTGGTTCTGAAAAAAGGACACACACTTTCTGGCTACCTGAGGAAAACTTGAAGAGATTGGAAGAAAAGGGAATCTATTTTGCCACTTTTATTTGGCCTATCAGACACAAACCAAGGTGTAAACATATTGCAACAGGGTAAAAAGTAAAAAGATCATGAAAGCAAATACCAAGAGGGAAACTTGTGCAAACAATGAACAAGGAGAAAAAGCTTATTCTTCAGGATCAAGAATGTTATTGAGGGGAGAGAGAGAGAAAAACATGGTTGTTTATTAAAAAAGTAGTAGAAATGTTATCTAGTTTTAAAACTGATAAACTGAAGAAAATGGTACCTGGGATAAGGAGATCCTTTAATGGGTTTTTGTCCATATTTCCTCCAAGACCAACAATCAGAAGGTGGCCCTTCATTTTTGAGTTTCCCATTTTCATTTTCTTCAAACTTCACTGTCACAACAGTTTTCTGAGACATCTTCCTATAGTTTTCACAAACATATATATATATATACAATGAATGAATGGTACAAAATTTCTTGAGGGAGGAGTACCGGAAATATATAGTTAATAACTAACAAACCTTTTTTTGGAGGCCTGAGTTTCAGGTATTTCATCTAAAAGCTTTGAGTCCAATTTAGGTGAGGCTGGGGAGCTAGCCATTTTAAGATCTTGCTCTTCTTATTTCTTGTTCTTGACAAATTCGTCTTGTTGTCTTCACCTATTGGGGAATTGTAGATAAACCAAATGGAGCAGATGGATCAAAACCAGAACCCCATATATTAAATGATTGATTACGAGAGAGAAACTGAGAGAGAGAGAGAGAGAGAGAGAGAGAGTGTAGATAAGCAAGAGATAAACCACAAGTTGCTTTCCTTCTTTCTTCTCACTCATTAATTATACGCCATCTACACACAACTATGCATTTCACCACCTCCCAACTCCAATCTTCCAAAAACATATAATATTGACAATAGTAATAAAAAGAAAAAAAGAAATATTCACCAAATTTTAAAAACATATGGTACTCCCACTGACCACAAACAATTCTTATTTTACGTAGTATTTTTTATGAGTTTATGCATTTTCTTCGTGGGGTTGGGGGAGGGGGTGGTTTATACAAAAGCTCAATGTAATTCTAAATCCAACTAAAATATGGAGATTGATGCACAGGAATATGCTATATATAAATCCACTATGAATGCAAAATGTAATTGGCTGGCCAGAGATGAGGAGCTCCAACTTGTATATTGTTTTTGTCTGTTGTCATTACTCTCTCTCTCTCTCTCTCTCTCTCCCCCTTTGATGATGTTTAATTGCCTCGTGGAGAGATATAGATAGTGGTGCGTTTGCCATTTTCTAAGTCCTTTTAACCAAATCCAATATTTGGACTCAATATTCTATTCCATTTCTGATAATTTCCAAACACATCGGGCTGCTCTAAGGCGTTACTTGATTGATTTGGTGGGAGATGGCATTTCCTTATGCTGATGAGTGCGTAGTAATAGCCTTTTTACTTCTATAGTTAACCAACCTTACGAAATACTCCCTCCCATTTATAATGTGGTTTAACTTTTTTCACATGAGGTTATGTAAATTTTTTTATATGTTGAATATGTTATTTAATTTTAAAAAAGATTAATAATCAAAAATATTTTAAATAAAAATTAATATGACTAAATTTTTTACTTCAATTAAAATATTTAACATGTAAAATTTTTTACACAAACTTACGCACACAAAAATAAAATAATATTTATTATGCAACGAAAGTAGTAGTAATAGAGGATAGTTTAATTAATTAAATAAATAGTTTAAGGGCATCCGTGAATTTATCACCGCGTGGGACCTTGTGTTACACTTTCATCAGTATATTATAGTTTTCGTGTAATTAGACGTTCAATTTCATGTTTCTTGGTTAAGATTTAGGTGCCAATCATGTGGAATCTCAATGCATTTTATATTTAATTGACATGATTAACATATTTACTTCCGTTTGCCTGCCATTTATTTAGTGTGTAGATATTTTTTTTTAAAAGCCGATTATCTTTCACATTTTATACAAAATTAGGGTGTCACATGTCTTAATAGGACTTACAATAATATTCTTTAACGGTTACTCACTCAAGAATAATTTACAAAACTAGAATTATCGACTTAATAAAACTACTTTTTACATTTAATCAATTTTCGTCAGCAAGTTTCTGTCTTTTAACAAGAACGAGATCACCACCCTTCAATGTGTAATGGACTTCCTTGAAATAATTTCTAGTCAACCTTAGACATTCTTTTATAGATTTTCCGAGTTGAATTATGATGTCGTTTATTTTAACTTAAATTTTTAAATTTTTAGAATATAAATTATATTTAAAAAAAATAATTTTTATAATTTAAACAAAAACAAGTGGATTCATACGATTGAACGGTAATTGAGACGAAAGGTAAAAAATACAACGTACGGCAATGTAACTCAAATGAAAGTTTTGATTACAACGTACGGAAATGGGCCACAAATTGTGGGCCCTACCCGATAGGCAATGAGCCCAATTATTGAACAAGCGTGTCTTTGTACTCTATCCATGTATATCTGTTTAGGTCAAATTACACTTGCCACCAAAGTCCATATGGGAGGCTATTGCTTTTACTTCTCGACTTGGCCAACCTTCTTGATAGAATGTGTTCATTTATTTTATTTTTATCCAAAAATCCAAACATCTTCTATTTAACTTGAAAATTACGCATTTAAACTTCTTTTTCTTTTTTTTTTTTTTGAAAAAAAAAATGGAAGGAGAAGGCTTAAAATAGGGAAGTTGGAATTGCTGTTACAAAATTGATATTACACTATGTGTTACACTAATAAAATAATTTTAAATTAGAGATAGTATTAAAACAGAAAGTAGAGATTATAGCGCATGTTGACGTGGATAAATAAAGATTTTACATGGACACATGCAAAACCAAACATTACATTATTTGGAGTGACTGATCTTATTTCATAAATATAATTATTTAGTATCGCAACATATATCACAATAAAAATTGCAACATTAAATCTTTATTGTTAAATTAATTTTAAGATTTGAATTTCATAAATCTCAAATTGAATTTAATGATAAAAATATTATGTTACAATTTTTATTGCCATAGATATTACGATGCTTGAGTAGAATTTGTTACGTATCTAGGCGAAATCTTATAAGAGAATAATTTGACGTAAATTTTTTTATAATATTAATACTTTATGGTTAATTGAAAAATTACATATTCTAATTGTAATTTCTTTTATAAATTTGTAAATATTCAATTAACGATAATAATATGATAATAGTGATAAATTTTAAAAAATATTATATTATGATAAAATAGTGTAATTTCATTTTAATTAATTATTATTTTGATAAAAGAGAATCATGAAACTTGATATGAGAGATTAACCCATTGAACCACCAACAAAGTGTTGGGTCTGGCGATAAGAGGACTCTCAACACTCTCAAATGATTAGAGTTCGAGTACTTCCACAACATTTGGTGGTGACTTTATCCTTATTTTCACGTATGAATAATATCGTTACCTGTGATTTTAGTGAAATCTCAAAAGTTTCGGTTCCGACATAGGTGTGATGGACGATATCGTTACTTGTGGTTTCGGTGAGATCTCAAACGTTTCGGCTCTGACATAGGTGCGCTGGAGGTCTTGCCAGATATAAGTTGTAAGGGACGGTGCGCTGGAGGTCTTGCCAGATATAAGTCGTAAGGGACGGTGAGTGACGTGAGCGTTGAATTCCCGGGGCAAAAGAAGTGGATACCCTACCTCCTTCCCCGAATTTTTTGCACAAAAAAGAAGATAAGAGATTAACCCATTGATTTGTAACACCAAATCCACCCAACAATGTGTCTTCATTATCCTTATTCATATCATTAATACTAAGATCAAATTTATCTGTACTAATGCATAAATAATTTTATGTTACATATATTAAACAATTGACAAGGGTTTATTTTTTAATTTTTTTTATAAATAAAATCTAAAATCTTATTTAGTAAGGAGAAACACTTATGCTATATTTTGTAAAACTTAAAACGGAAAGAAAAGAAAAGAGAAGGAAGGAGTTTAAATAATTTTTTTCCAAATCTCTTGTTTGTGAAATTTTATAATAAAAAAAGAAAAGAAAAGAATTTAAATCAACTTTCTTTCCAAATTTTTCCTCTCAAATGTGAAAAGATTTAAAAGGAATTTAATTTACCACTCAAATTACCTTCTAATCAATATCTACAAAAAATTATAACTACCAACTAATATTTTTTTCCCCATAAGTACACAAACATAAGAGAAAAAAAATAAATGTACTCTCCCTGCCTCTCTTTTCTCTCTTTAATATAATTTTTTTTAAAATTTACAAACATAAAATTAATGAAACACGATTTGATACAAAAAAATAGGCATGAGAACATGACGAGTATAAGATGGAAAATTATAGTTTCCCGAATTTGCCCCATTAATGTTTTTATCAAAAACGTCCCTACCTCATTACTCAAAAAAAATTTTAATTTAATTTTTTTTCTTGTATTATTCTTTTACAAATTTTTTAAAAATTATTATAAAATATATTTTATATATAAATAAGTTAAAGTCAAAATTAGATAAAGTGAAATGATAAATTCTATACTCTACTTTAATTTTATAGAGCCTAAATAGTCGAGTTATATTATATTAGAATAGGAGTTGAGCGTAAGGCATTAGCTGATGATGTGAAATTGTGGTCTCCGCGAAGAAAGGCATCCCAATTAGTACCACGCCACCGTTTACAAATCAACAAAACCTAACTACTACTACAGCAACACTCCATCTCAAAGATATCCACCGCCACCCGTCTGTCCTTTTCTGTTTCTGATTTCAGATCTCATCTTAGAATCGTCAATCCATGACGGTGATTCGAAATTGCCGCTGGACGGCATATGGTGGCGGTGGCAACAGTCTATAGAGGTGGTGGTTGTGGTTTAATGGTGGTGGAGGTGATTATGGTGATGGTGTTGGCTGTAGACCTGCAGTGATGGGTATTACGGTGGTAGTGATTGATGACATGAATTTATCCATGTTCCTCGCCTCCTGTATATTCTAATTTAAAATATAACGATAAAATCTATAACTAATTAAAATAATTAACTCAATTTTAAAATATGTCTAGTAAAATTATTTATTTTTTGAGTTAAGCATGAATCGAAATTTTCGGTTTTATTATTTGAGAAAAGTACTTATTGAGATAATGTGTCCTTGACATCAAATTTTTACACAAAAAAAATGGTACTAATTAATATGTTGACATCAAACTTTTTCAAAAATTAATTTGAAGTCATTGAAGTTGCAATTTGCAATTTTATAATATCTTAAAATTTTAATTAAAAGTCAAATTTGTATACAAAATTTGTAATTAATTAATTAATGTAAAAAATTATTGTAATTGTTTATTTGACAACAAAATAATTTATCTATACTATATACGAGTTTTAACGCTAACGCAAATTTTTAGCACCGAAAAAAAAAGATACATTTCTACGTCTTGTGAAACTTGGAAAAACTGATTAATGACTGAATATTATCCTGTAGGATCTAGGGGAAAAAGTACAAAAATATAATTGCTCCACTCAATCTATTCTCCCCATTTTTGGTGCATATATTATGTTCTATATCAGTTTATGTTGCGATAAATTGTTGCGAAATTTTGTTACGGTGCTTGGCAAAATTCTCAAGATAATTTCGGGTCTTATTGTTATATGGGCTTATATTCTTCTTGAACCTCGATATTGAATTCTATTAATTTTTATTAGTAGGCAAATAATTAAATAATTTGCTTAGAGGCCAAATCATGAAATAATTTGTGCTTTGCAGTTTCTCAAACTGCCATATGTTGCATTCCTTGAAACAGTGATCCAAATGCCAAACAGCCGTCCTTACAATTTAAAATATGATCAAGAGAATCAATTTATTCACAACATGTTCGTTATAATAAAATTGTGCCACTTGAATAAACAATTTCCTAACCAAACACTTTGATCAAGACCATGTCTCATGTCAACTGCATAATCCAAGTCGTGGCTACCACTTCAAACTAGTCATATTACATCGTATATGACCTACAATTTATATAGTCCCATCACATTGTATCAAAAAACAAAACACTTTCTTTTTTGATAACTGGCTTATTTCATCAAATGGGTTGGAAAATATGGCAACAAAATGAGAAAAATGTGTTGAGTTCTTCTTCCCTTTTGAGATATCCCTTCCAAGTTCTCACCACCACCCTCCTCAGCCTCCTCCTCCCCCTCTCATTTCTCCTTTTAGCCCGGCTCACCGCCGTCCGATATCTTCGAGATTTCAGCTCAAATGATCCTACTGCTCAATCTTTCTCTCTCATATTCTCCATTTTCTTGTACACTAATCCAACTTTTCTTCATGTACTTGTTTCCATTGTTTGTGTTTCATGTCTAGTACATGGATTGCATACGGGCCGGGTCGGACCTTCAAACGGGCTACCCAAGCCCATTGTACGTACCCATTTATATGTAGCTTGGGTTTTTCTTTGTACCTTGCAAGTTCTTGTGGGGTTGGGGATTGAGGGAAGCATAGGGTCGGACACTGAAAGTTTGGACTTTGGTTATGAGAAGAGTATGTTGGTTCAAGTTATTTTTTTCCTCGGACTACACGAAACAATGCTTCATTGGTCTAGAAAGGTTGTGAAACCGGTGGTTGATGACACAGTTTTCGGACACACAAAGGAGGAAATGTGGGTGGAGAGGTTGGTGATAGCGGCGGGGTTTAGTTCTTTGTGGTGGTGGAGATTGAAGGACGAGGTGGATGCATTGGTGGTTGTGGCCGAGGTTAAGAAAGAGATGTTAGCTGGAGTTGGGGTGGCTGATTTTGTGGGGTGGTGGTTGTATTACATAACTGTTACTATTGGAATGGTTAGAGTGTTTAGAGGTGTTCTTTGGTTTGGAATGGCATTGTTTTCCAAGAAGGTAGAAATGAATGGGGATGAGTCCTGTGGAAATGATGAAAAAGTCTAATTTTGGGGCTTCAATATTTCTTCTTCTTCTAATGATGTATCTATTTCATCTATTGTTTTATTAATTATTTTTTCCCTATCAGATTTTATAGTAATTTTCAGCTTGATTAATTTGAGCTCATTCAAACCGAATCTTTGTTTAATACTCTAATCAATCTATGAACTACATTTGGACATCAAGATGGCACCTTTTTAAAAATTCCTTAATATAAACAACATAAAGAAACGGGTGAGGTCAATGCAATTTATAAAAATAAGTTGAAAAGTAAAGCCATCCATATAGAATAAAAACGAAGAAACGAAGTTATAAATCCAGAAAGAACCATCAGTCATCTGTACCCAAATTGAAATTGAAAGTCATAAAATTAAAGTTATTCAAAAGCAAAACTAAAGCATAAACTCCTATTTGAAAAAAAAGTGTAATACCATAATGGTAAAAACTGGCAATTTATTTGAAAAATCCATACCTGCTAGTTTTCAGAAGCTTCTTTAGTAAAAGAAATGAAATGACAATGGCCATCCCAACGGCATGAAATTATTGTCTGAAATGAGAAATCTACCATCATCAAACACCATTTTATCTGAAACGACTGCTCATTGAAGTCATACAGACCTTCATCTTCTCATATGAGCACTAAATTCAGTTCTATTTTATACTTGCCATTTAGTAGTGTTGAATAGAAATCTAAATGAGGCGTGGCCAAGTGGTAAGGCAACAGGTTTTGGTCCTGGTATTCGGAGGTTTTGTGTTCTAAAATGACCATTTCTCTGAACATGAGTACAATATTCTTTTATGTATATACTTAAAAAGCATGAAAAACAAAAAGACAGCTGTGCTTTTCCAAAAAATGGCATGAATTGATTTGGGACAAAGTTGACTTGGTAGTCAGTACAGCTAAAAGCATTTGAATGAGGTTGAAATGAATAAAGTGCAGGCAACTGGATTCTATGTTGTAGAGGGTAGATACGTTCATCAAATTAAAAAATAAACGGCCCCCAGATCCTAAAGTGGCGTAATCATATATTATTCTGAAAAATTCAGCAAAATTCTGATCATAGCAAATTGAGGGAGAGTTTGTGAAGGTAACCAAATATAAATTATTGTAGAGTAAAGATATAATGAGCCACTGGACTGCAGCCAAACGTAACCAATATCATGATAGTAAAGATCTTACATTGCAATATTTGTTGTGATATGTATTGTGGTACCAAACAATTTTGAATTCAGAAAGCCATACAACAGCAGCTCAAACAAACAAAAACTGACAAATTCGAGATGCAGTGTTTTCCTTCAAGTTTTGAGTAATTACTAAGTATAGACAATAGGGAACTATTATTAGAGATATATAATGGAATTTTGGTTTGAACTTATGTGATATATGTGGAAATCAATATAAGTAGGCGAAAGTATCAGTGCTCGGTATATAAAAGTTCTTGGACTAGTTCAGCTGTCATATTCATTTGGCTTCAGCATTCATTTCTTTTGTCAGTTACAGTTTGTCAAGACCTTGTTTGGCTGAGGTTCTAAGGACGATCCGCATAACTTACTAGATAAATCTCCAGCTCATGTGAACAAATGTTTCATTCCCCTTCTAAAAGGGTTTAATATAACGCCCAAATATAATAGTTTAGGATAAATAACTTTGTTTGCTTGCACCAATATAAATAATACCCAGACTTCGCGTTCAATTTATGAAGAGAACAAAATACCCTGCACTCAGATGGCAGATAAGTTTGCATTTAATGGAACTAATGAAATGCAAGGCAATTTTAAGTCACTTACAGGCGTTGAAGATCAGGAGGGACGGAAATTATCAACAGAAGAAATCATGAGGGTGGCTGGAGAAAGATACATCCAGTACTTTAACAATCACCTTGATGCTATCACCATGTTCATCCATCCATATAGTTCTTCTCTCTCAAGCCTGTCAGCAGAAGAAACAAGTGGCGCGGATCTTGCTTACCTTCTTTTGACTGCTGCTGAGAAGGTGAGTCACAAGGAATTTGATCTCGCCAGCAGAATGCTTTCACAATCCGAATGTATGGCATCTGGATCAGGTAACCCTGTACAAAGACTTTCTTTCTATTTTGCTGCAGCTCTGCGGGAAAAAATCAACAGAGAAACCGGAAGAATCACAATTAGGAACATAAACAAAGAAACAAGAGACCCTGGCATTAAACTCAGCTCGGACTATGACTTGACATCCTTGGCAAACCACGAGCATCTTCCTCTGAGTAAGGTAGTTCAGTTTGCAGCAGTGCAAACAATACTAGAGAGTGTTGCGATGGATGTTAAGGTCCATGTAATCGATCTTCAAATCAGATGTGGAATTCAGTGGAGAGCACTGATACAAGCACTTTCAGAACGTAAGAAGCGTCCCATTGAACTTCTTAAGATTACTGCTGTTGTGACACAAGATAGACAGAAGACTGAGGAAGCTGGAGAGAAATTAAAGAACTTCGCTGAGTTGTTCAACATTTCGTTTTCATTCACGATAGTCTTTGTTTCAGACATGAAAGATATCAAGGAAGAACTGTTTGATATAAAAGAAGATGAAGCAGTGGCTGTTTACTTTCCAACATTGCTCATGACAATGCTCTCAAAGCCTGGCCACATGGAAGCTCTAATGAGAGTTACACGAAAGTTCATGCCATCGATTATGGTGGTTATCGAGGTAGAAGCAAATCTTAACTCACCTTCCTTTGTAAATCGCTTCATTGAGGCGCTTTTCTTCTATAGTGCATGGTTTGATTGTGTGGAAGATTGCATGGACAGAGACAATGAGTACAGAATGATACTTGAAAGACATCTTTTTGGCAAAGGGATCCTAAATATTGTTGCAAATGAGGGAGAAGAGAGGGTTATAAGAAGTGTGAAGATCAATGTGTGGAGAGCATTCTTTGAAAGGTTTAAAATGGAAGAAGTTGAAGTGAGCACATCATCCTTGGATCAAGCTAACCTGGTGCTTTCACATCAATTAGCGAGTGCGAGTTCCTGCACCCTTGACAAAAATGGCAAGTATTTAATAGTCGGATGGAAGAAAACTCCCATTCATTCTGTTTCAGCTTGGAGATTCAAATAAGTGAAAATCCCTACCCCTCCCCCTCAACCTCACCCCACCCAAATGCTCCCACTGCGTCCAAAAGTAAGCCATAATAACATCAACAGCAAAAGAGAAATAGGGAAGAACGCATAAGAGAAGGTGTTCTGAATTTGCTTCAAGAAAGCTGATCTTGAGAATTGTATAATATTCTGATCAATAACATTTTTGAATATTATGACGCTTCATGTCACTCCAAAGCCTGAAATGTATGTTATTAATAAGATTTCGGGAAATTAAGTTAATCAGTAATTATACAATTTGCGCGTTTTAATAGTCAAGAAGCTTGTACATTTATTCCGTAACTGATTCTTGCTTGTCTTTTGCATATCTAAAGGAGTGGAAATATTTATTATTCAAGAATGCTATTATTTCAATGCTATTTTGGGATTGATGGAAAATGATCATCTCAGGAAGCTAAAGGAAATTGTGTTCTAAATCCTCCCAGAACAGCTTTACCTCTCTCTCCCTCTCTCTCATGGTACTTATTTTAATTTGTCTTTTATTAATTCTAGCTCGCAGTAGATCATGATTCAGTACATATAAGTAAATATCAAATAAAAAACGAACAAGAAATAAAAAACATATATAGAAAGCCTTATTCCAGGAAAGACTCATTTGTGATTTATAATTGAATTACTTAATAATAATTGGCTCACACCAGCAACATAAACAATTCCGCCATATCCAGCTGTTATACCCCTACTAACTACATAGAGGTTTTCAATTATTTGTTTTCTCTTGCAACAGTTTCTTAATGGCAGTATAAGCAAATACAAATATATAAAACAATGAGGTACACACACACACACACACACACACACATCGATATGGTTCAGGCGTTCAGCTCTCTTAAGTCTTCAATAGAGATTTTCAAGATAACTGCCATTACAACAACAGATAAACAGATAGACGAGAAAGGGGGCAAGAGCTTGTTGAGCTCTGTCAAGTCCTTGAACATACCCTTTTCGTTCGTGTCAGCATGAAAGATCGATCTCAAGAAAGTTTTCTTTTGATATAAAAGCTAGAGAAACTGTGGCTGTTTTTATTCTCCATTGGTACATATGACAATGATCTCGAAGCCTGATCACCTAGAAATTCTACAAAAAAAACAATGTTGAGAAAACCGTGGACTTAATTACATGAGAAGGCAATGCCCAGTGTTTAAGCAGGAGTTTAATTAGAGTTAATCGTGATTAATCAGAATTAAGTGACTTAAGGCGTTACGCATTAGTGCTTGGATGGAGGAGTTAATCGCATATTCTTACAACGGTGCTTAAATGGTGGTACTTAGAAGTGATCAATGACAGTGACTTATTTTTTTTGGTTTAGGAAACAAAATTTCTAAATGACTGAATATGATGATAATAATTATCTGAGATTATTATGCAATGCAAGTGCATTCATCTAATGCATGGTCGGGGAAACAAAATTAAGCTTGATTATAATCTGCGATTCTTTAGTTTTGAATTAAGTTTGGTCATATGAGGAATCCATTCCAAGTCCTAGCATCCCACGGTACATTTTGCTGTATTAATTACGAAACTAAGCTGGGCACAAAAATAGATACAGAGAGGCAAACTAAGCCATTGATTTTACGTCATCAGATCATCGTGACCTTTGGATCGGCCCAAACAAAATATTACCCATCAATTTGAAAAATATTGGAGTACTACTTAGCTTCTCTCTCTCTCTCTTTCTCTCTCTCGCACACACATTTTTACTTTTATAATCAATTAATTTTGTCAAGAGTCATTCTATATGGTCCGAAAATTTGGACCGAATTGCAGCTTAGAATATAATTTGTTTTGTCAAAAATAATACTAATGGGGTGGTTTAACTAAACTTACACTGAATTTAACCCCACACAAATATATATTCTTCATTCACTTATTTTTATTTTTTTCCTATCACTTCAGTTTACAATACTCATCCAAAATAGTGGTAAATACATTGGACTCGGTCAGCTAAGAGTGCGGTTTCGGCAAATATATAATCATATAATTTGTAACAGTTTCGGCAAACAGTTATTAATCATTCAGCAAACGTCTGATTTTAAAAATAACAGATACCTTGTACAAACAAACATTATCTCACAACAAATTAAGAGAGAGAGAGAGAGAGAGAGAGGTGTTGTTGAAGGTAGACAATAATATGAAAGTAAGTGCTTTTTTATTTTAAAAAGGAGAGAGAGGACAAAGGAGTAGTCATCCTCTTCTTCTTCTACATTCCACATGCCAAATAAAAAAAAAAATCCTTAATAAATGCAGTTTTCTCGTCTTACTCTCTTGGAATTATTAAACAACAGCTACTCCCATATCTCTTGAAAGTTGAAGCCATGACATGACTTGTAGAAATTTCTTGGGAAGATTGAATATGATATTCAATGAGATGAATATTACACGGTCTCATTGTCCTAGTTTCAAAAATGACACAATATTACCAACTATATATATATATTCATACAATATCAGTCACCATTAAACTGTGTAGCCATTTTGTGTTATTTATCCCTTCTATAGTTCTATGATCAGAGCATAAACTTGTTCACTTGTGCATTCCAATGTCAGATGACTGCTCTTTATTTAGTGCCTTTGGAATGCAGTGTTGCTATATGCCTGATCTTGTGAATGAGGTAGATATCACTCTAGGAGAACAAGTATCTACCTTTGCAGCTGAAGAATCTGATGGGCTCGATCCGTTTAGCTCTGATCTCGAGCATAGCACTCAGCTAGCAAACATACCAGAAGCAAGAGTTCATCTGGCTGAAGGACAACAATATGGCATCTCGTATTACCAGATGCAAGATTGTACACGAAACAAGATCAATGCAAATCACATGGTTGGCCCAGTTGACTCCATATATGAAGTTCACAAACAAGAGTCACTCTCCGAAGCAAGTGAATATCTGAAGCATAAACCCCATCAAAGTTGTACATTATCTTTTCAGATCCTCAGCAATCACAAAAGAGATTATGGAAAGTCGAGAGATGGAGATTCAAGCAAATAAAGCAGCGAAGCTGCAGTAACTAGGCGGCAGTTATCTACAGAAGAAATCATGAGGGTGGCTGGAGAAAGGTACATTCAGTTCTCCAACAAGAATCTCGATGGAATCACTACATTTATCCACCCATACAGTTCAGCGCTCGCTAGTCTGTCAGAAGAAGAAACTAGAGGCGTGGATCTTGCCCATTGCCTTTTAGCTGCAGCAGAGAAGGTGGGATACAAGCAATTTGATGATGCAAACAGATTACTTGAGCACTGTGATAGTATGGTTTCTGAAACAGGCAATCCAGTGGAAAGAGTTGTTTTCTATTTCACTGAAGCTCTACGAGAAATGATCAAACGAGAAACAGGAAGCATCACAACTAAGACAGCGGATGAGCAAGTAACCAGTGGTCTCTCATCCAATGCTGACTTCACAATCTTGGCACTCCACCAAGGAGTTCCATTTGATAAGGTGATGCAATTTGCAGCAATGCAAACAATATTAGATAACGTCTCAAAAATTTAGAATGGTGGAAGTTGAACTCGGTAAAGCATCAATGGTTCAAGCTAACTTGGTTCTGGAACAACAATTTTCTTGCGGAAATTCCACCACTATAAATAATAGTGGGAAGTGTTTAATTGTTGGATGGAAAGGAACCCCAATGCATTCTGTTTCAGCTTGGAAGTTCAACTAAAGTACATACAGCAACTTCTTTGGAATATGTTGGTATCAAACACCCCCTAGTTGGAATCTAGGTTGGAATGAGATATTTCTTCCCTAATTATTAGGGTCTGCGTCTACGTTTTAGGCCTAACGCTGATTGTAATGAAGCCTTTATTCATCATCACTGGAACTTTGATTCTAGGTCTAGAATCAAATCAAACCCTAGGATCTTAAGGCAGCAAACAAAGTTAATGACACTGTTGTAAGATATCCCAGTCATGGGGAGTAGCCTAATAATATAACAACTTGTCCCTTACATCCATTATATGTTTCAGTTTTGTAATCTGATGATGGCCAAGACAATATACCTCACATAACAAAAGATGGATAACCAGAATCTTTGATAGAAGAACAGATTGTTTCTACCTACCAGCAGACAACTTATTCTCTTTCATAAACTTTGATCCTGCACAAAGTAATTATAACTATTTCTCATGAGAAGTGACTATAAGAAATCCATATGTAAGAACAAGACACAAAGATGTCAATCCTTCATGTACTAATTTTGGGTTTTGTGAAGCAAATGTGGTTGAGTTCCTGAGAATAGGGTTTCTTTTTCTTTTCTTTTCTTTTTTCAAAGGCATGAGGCAATAATGTAGTAGTTAAATTTTGAACCATATGTCGAAAATCTTGATATCATATCTCAAGAAGAGTTTCATAACTTGTATCATATGATGCATGAAATACATGGAAATATGATAATCTATGTTAAACAAACATATATAACACAAATTGGACAATCAATAATCGCTATATTAACTTCATTATAATTTGAATAATGTAAAAATACAGTCAAATACTTATCAGGGAAAAAAAAGGATAGTTAATCTATCTATAAAAATATAAATAACAAAATTTATTGGGCAATATTCAAGCATAATAGAATTACTATAATGTAAAAATGACCAACAAGTAATTGTTACAACCTTAAAAAGATCTCTAAATAGTTAAATAGTATTCCTAAAACTCAGATTTAAGTAATATGTTGTTTCTTTAGAACAACAAACTTCTCGATCGAAATGGGATAAAGCTTCAAAGTTTGATTCTACTCTTTACACATATACTTTACTAGTCATGTCCCTATTTTTAAAAGGAAATGTAAAGTATTTCTATTTGATACACTCCATGATATATATCGAATCGCCACTGCATCTTATCGTATTTTTGCAATACATATATGATATATTGTACATTTTAATACAAAATGTTAGGTCCAAAGGAGTAAAAATACTAGAAGGGGGGTGGGGGATGGGTGGGGGGTGAATAGTGTTTTTCAAAAATTAAGTATTGATAAGAAAATTTTACTGATTAAAACACTTCTTGCTTATAAAAGAGTTTCTTATGTTTTGAAAAAATTTAGTAGCGGAATTTGTTTAAGCAAAACACCCTTTAGTTTTTGTAGTAAAGGTTAATGGTTAGAAGTAGTATACTAAGTCTTGCTGAGAGAGTTCAGCAGAGACCAAAGCAAGGCATAAGTAAAGCAAGTAAACAATATGAAAGATAAGCAGGAGTAGAGATAGAATTTTTATAGTGGTTCGAACTAAGCCTATTCCACTCTTTTTCTTTTTTACTTGAGAAAACTATCACTAAAACTTTGTTCACACGGAACAATCAGTAGGAGGACACTTAGTCTAATTTACAATAGGTCACTTAGACCAAATTAGCAGGAGGACACTTAGTCCAATTTAGTCACACAGACTCTAAGCAGATTTGAGAAAATCTTATTTGCTATCTTCAAATAGATTGCTCCTTAGTTGAGCAGATTGATAGCACTTGTTCAAGATTTATGACGTCTTGCTAAAATCTTTAATGTGTCAGAGAGGTTATTCAGACTTTGCTCAGTTGGTTGGAGGTTAGTCATAAATGAAATTTATGACTCCTATTTATACTTCTCCAAAAAATCTATCCGTTAAGATTTTGGAATAGATCCGTTGGAGTGTACTGACTTTGATGTGACTTGTCTCTTTACAACAGTCCTTGCTTAGTTCAAACTGTTAGCCGTTATTCTGTCTTCTAGTGTCTTTCAGAAGAGTTTCCTAGAAATTGACTAAGTAGAAGTAAAGATAACTTTTCTGACAATCTTGACTTAAATAAGCAAACGATCTTTGCTTACTTAAGTCCTTTCTTATTTCCATTTTAATCAGGACTATACTTAGAAAATTCTTCATATCTTCAGAATCCTTCATAGCAAGCTTATCAAATCAGCAGACTTCAATGATGATCAAAACTCCTTACTTAACTACAAGTTATATCCACCTAACATGTTGGATATTTTTCTAAGTTCTTTTACAATACTTAAACAATGACTATATTACATCATCAATTCTTATAAAAATAAATAAATAATCTTTTAAGCAATGATTATATAAGTATGGGTGCAACAACACAAAAGATTGGTGTCAACAATAACTGCCAAATGCCTATTATTGCTCACTTCAACCTGACTTTTCTCCTTAGAACAATTATAAGCTCCTCCAATATTCACGCCGTCACAAGTTTTTATACCACCTTCCTGCCTCAGACCTACACCCATGTAACAGCTTTATGCAGCTATAAATGGTTATGGCCCAACAGACTACATGTCTCAGAAAAATTTGGATGCTTTTGCTAGTAAAATATACAATATGATGCTTTCTCACCAAAGTTTAAGGCTATACTATTGTTTCAGTTTCTTATCCAACTTTTCATTTCTGCATCACATTCAAAAATGATAACTTAAGTTCCAACAGTTTTTATTTAAGAAGAAAGAAAGAAACAGTGGAACAGACACATAAAACAAATGTCTACCTGCCACAAATATCTGAAATTCAAACGCAGAAGAGCTACTTTAATCTTTAATTGTATTAAAACACATAATGACCTGTTACTTTGTTTTGTTCTCTTTTTTTAATAAAAATTCTTCATCAACATCTACAGATATATATGCCATGACGGCATTAATTCCCTACTTAAAATTTATCAGTCTTCATCACTTGGATCTTTATTAGTTCTTTTTTTTGTCGACAAGTCACTAGCGTTCGTAAAAGACCTATCTTGGCTGAGCTTTTTAGGTTGTACTTTGAATGGACTACATAAAAAGTTATGAAGACATTTGGAAAATTTATTTTGCTCCTTTCAGTTTTGAACATGTCACCAGCTAAATTACTTTCAAGATATCAACTGCCGAATATTGGATCTATATAGTTTTCATAGTTTGTCCTGTAGCTCTGATCAGTTGACTCTAGCTATTTGTCATAGCCTCTTTTGGTCAATTTGTCATCTTTGATACTATTATATACTTCTTGCTACTGATGATGCACATAATTCTAATCCCAAAGCAGTGGCATTAATATAGTCTTTGCACTCAAACTCACAGACAACAGAACATTTCTGCATTGAAATGGCAGATGACTTCGGTTTATTCGATTTTGATAAAATTCAAGCCGATCATGGGCCTAACAAAGAGCTTAAAAATGATGTGGCAATCACTCAAGGAAAACAAGTTTCGGTATCCGAAACCGATGAAGATGGAGGAGGACTTGACCCATTCTGCTATGACCTTTGGCATGGCATTCAAAGAGCAAACGAATCTGGAGGGGTTGAACCATATTGCTATGAACTTGGGTCTGGCAGTCACAAAGCAAACATGGAGGATACTGGAGTCCACTTTTTCAAAGATCACCGGGAAACAATTCTAGATTGTTGGACGCAAAAAGGTTTGCCCCAAGAGATAAATGTCAATGAAATGTACAATTATGAAGCTGCAACCAGTGGGAAGCTTCCGAGCCTCGATCCAGAAATAGGTCAACTAACCAAGCATGAGCCTTATCCAATTTCTACAACATTTTTTGAGCTCCTCAGAAAACATAGAGGAGGGAGAAAAACGTCAGGAGTTGAATATACCAGCACTGTAAAGAGTGAAGTTGCAGTAAATCGCCAAAAATTATCCACAGAAGAAATTATGAGGATAGCTGGAGAAAGATACATCCAGTTTTCCACCAACAAGCTTGAAGAAGTCACCACGTTTATACACCCATATGGTTCAGCCCTCTCAAGTCTGTCAAAAGAAGAAGCCAGAGACGCAGATCTTGCACACCTTCTTCTGACTGCAGCTGAGAAGGTAGGCTACAGGCAGTATGATGCTGCAAGCAGATTGCTTACTCGTTGTGAATCAATGGCATCCGAAATAGGTAATCCAACTGAAAGAATTGCAGTATATTTTGCTGAAGCTCTACGAGAAAGAATAAGAAGAGAAACAGAAAGCATCACAATGAAAACAGTGAGTGAGAAAGAATGGGGTCCTAATGGTCTTTCATCAGGTGTCGATGGAGCAGTTTTGGTACTCCACCAAGCAGTTCCCTTCACTAAGGTGGTGCAGTTCGCATCAATGCAAACGATCATAGATCATGTAGCAGAAGAAAAAAAGATCCATCTAATTGATCTTCATATTAGGACTGGAATTCAATGGACACCCTTGATACAAACTCTTTCAGAACGAACAACTAACCGAGTTGAGCTTCTCAAAATAACTGCCATTGATACAAAAGACAAGCACAAAGTTGAGGAAATCGGTAAGATATTGCAAAGTTTTGCCAGTTCTTTGTGCCTTCCTCTTTCATTCAAATTAGTGTTTGTATCTGACATGAAAGATCTCAGTGAGGAACTGTTTGATATAAATTCTGGTGAAGCTGTTGTTGTCTATGCTCCAGTAATACTGAGGACAATGATATCAAAGCCTCATACACTTGAAACACTAATGAGAGTAATAATAAGACTCAGGCCATTACTTATGGTACTCTATGAAGTAGAAGCAAGCCAAAACTCACCTTCCTTTGTAAATCGCTTCATAGAGGCACTTTTCTTCTACAGTGCATGGTTTGATTGCTTGGAAGATTGCTTGGACCGGAACAATCAGTATAGACTGAATCTTGAAAGTTTTCATTTCGGTAAAGGAATCCAAAATACCATTGCCACTGAGGGCGAGGAGAGGAGTATGAGAAGTGTGAAGATAAACATATGGAGAGATTACTTTGCAAGGTTTAAAATGGTGGAAGTTGAGGTAAGAAAATCATCCTTCTGCCAAGCAGAAATGGTTCTTAAGAAGGAATTCTCTTGTGGGAGTTCCTGCAAGATCAGTAATAATGGCAAGTGTCTAATTGTTGAATGGAAGGGAACCCCAATATTTTCTCTTTCAATATGGAAGTTCAGTTAAGGTAAACTACTAATGATTACTTTTGAAATCTATTCCAATAAACAAACACTGCTGAGGGAGTATATTTGGCTGGGGTTCCTATTCTTCTTTTGTATTTCCCTCAGAGTCAGCTACACCATCATTTTGCTGTCCTTGCCTTCCTTGTTTTATCAATAATAATTATTGTTTTTTTTTATGTGTGGCATATAAATGTTGACATTTCTTTTAACCACATAGCTAACGTGAGTGTGTGTGTAATGTGTGACATATAAATGTTGACATTTCTTTTAACCACATAGCTAACGTGAGTGTGTGTGTAAATTCAACAGAATGCATGCTAAACATTATATTGTAGCAAGGCGTTTCCTTGTAGTCACCAGAAAGGCAGAAAATACTAGGTTTCCTAGGTAACATAATCTTTTTGGTTACACAGGTAGTGTTAATTAATTTATATCAGTTGCATTTTCATCAATCTTTCAGACTTGTCGGAGATAAGCCAGCAGTTAACTGACTGTTACGACATTCTTAATCACACAAAATTAATCGCTAACATAAACGAATGTCCATGTAATCTAAAACATGGCCAACATAATCACGCTAATCCTGTTGCCCAAGTTAACAAGATTATTAAACCAAAAACAGTTTTAAGTTGTTCCCTAGCTTTTTGTTCTCTACTTCTCTTACACCTTAGTTTGACCGGTGGTATAACTCTCTTATATGGTATAACCATCACGCGAATTAGTAAAGAAGAACAAAAGATGGAATATACTGGTCGACTGGTTCAGCTTCCATTGGAAAAAACAAAGTCCGAAATATTTACTCTCAATTTTGATTTACACCCGATACTTAAATTTGAACCAGATGAACCCAGCATTTTATTTTGATCAACTAAAAGTGCCCCACGTGCTAATAATTAAAATAACCTAAAAATAAGATTGGTATGTTTTTTATTGTCCAATTTTTTGTTTATATGTAAGTATAAGGTACAAATTGTACTTCAGATAAAAAAAAAAGGTAACTTTCTTTTTTTAAAAGTAAAACCTAGGGAACTCTGCAAATCTACAATCACACTTGTACATTGCACTGAGCTCTTTCTTTGCTTAATTATGTTGCCTTGTTTTGATTGAATTGGATCTCCTCCTCGTAGTTGCTAATTAATCACGCATTCGGTGGCGGCGGGTTGGGTTAGACAAAATAGAGATTGTACGTAAAATATAGATTGTTTAGAGACTCTAATGCAAATAAATTTTTATCTAAATCTTTATATCTTATTTTTACTTTAACTATTTTTGTCAATTTACATAATTTAATGCAAGTGCTCTTAGAGTCTCTATAAAATTTCTATTTTAGATGCGATCTCTAATTTGTCATTTGATTCTATATTTCTATGTACAAATATAAAGAATTTCTAAACATTAACTATAATAAAATAATGTTGTTTTGCTATAATAATCAATATATTAATACAATATTACTTAATAACAATAATAGTAATAATGATAAATTTGTTATATTATTTATTAATATTTTATATTATAGTTTATTTATTATAATAAAAAATAAAGTATTATATTATTAAAATCAATAATATTAACAATTACATACTATTATACTATTATTAATAGATAAGTATTATTATTTATTAATATTATTATAATAAATTTATCATTATTCTTATATTTATTGATTATAATGTAAGTATTATTATACCATTAATAAAAGAATAATAAAACAATGTTACTAATATAATTAATAATATTATTATAAAATTATAATTTTTAATGTTCTTTGTTATATTATTTTATTAATTTTAATAAAATTTTATTATTATTAATTTAGAAATTGTTATATATATTGATGTGAAAGTTAGAAAGATAAATTAATATTTTAAGATGATAAAGATCTAAAATAAAAATACTAATGTAGTTGTTAAAAATAGAGATTCTGTAAATTAACAAAAAAAAAATTTAAATATGTAAAATAAAAAATTTGTTAAGACCTATGCGAATGGCCAGGAAGTAGTTTTAATGAATGACAGTGTTATAACATTCTCACTCAATATTAACTGTTAATATATATGAATGTCAACGTGATCTGAAGCATGGAGAACAAAATCATTCAAATACTATTATATTGTTACCCAAGATAACCAGAACACCTAAACCTAGAACAGTTGAGTTGCTCTGAAGCTTTAGTTCTCTTACACCTAGTTTGACTCCCATCAATATCAAAAGGTGCATACTATAACTCTCTTATACAGTAAGACTATAATGCTAATAAGCGATGTTTGCAGGCGTGTTTGTTTATTTATGAACTAGCAAAGACGAATATAGACTACGAACAACAAATGCAAATCACTTGATGCTGAGTATTTTTTTAATTAATTGTCAATTTCTGAATTTATTCACCAAAAAAAAAATTGTCAAGGGAAGGTATCGTCGAAAGTATCTAAACTGGGATTTGTGTTCTTGTTGGCTCCATTATAAAACAGGATTGTCTGACAAAAACCTGTATGTCACTGCCATCTTGGGGCAATGATTTTTATTCGTTTTTCTTAATGAAAACCAAAATGTACAACTTGCCAACTAGAAATCAGCTATCAGCAATACTTGAAAATTGCCAACAGGCCCAACATCAAGCAGATTAAACACATCTCATTCCTCTCTTTTGCTTAAAGAAAAAGTCTCGTACCTTAAACTACTCCAGAATCTGTACTCTAAAACCTAAAATCACGGCTAAATAAGGATCTGTAAGTAGGGGTGTGCATGCCGAACTGAAAAAATTCGATTCGGTATTCGGTATAAGAAATCGAAGAATTTCGGTATTCGGTTATTTCGGTTCGGTTTTCGGTTAAACTCAAAAAAAAACCGAAAACCCGAAATTAAAAAACCCATCCAGGCATCCAAGTTTACTCTTTCTGTCTTTCACAAATCATAAAACACAACTCAGTGAACTCACAAGTTTTGCCTCAAAACTCAAGAACCTTAACTCCCCTGTTTGGTTTCGTTTCCGTCCCCGCCAGGCCGCCATCAATAGTGAGATCTTCTTCTTCTTCTTCTTCGACGATCGGCGACGACGAAGAAAGAGAGAAACGCCAGATCGGCGACGACGAAGAAATAGAGAAACGCCAGATCGGCGACGAGATCTTCTTCTTCTTCTTCTGTATTTCCATGTAGAGTTGTTGTAGTGTTGCTGTAGTTTGTTGCTTTGCTTTTTTTTAATACATACACAATTTAGCAAAAAAAAAAAAAATTATAATTCAGTTATTTATTTCGATTTTTGATAATAACGAAAATATTTAATTCGGTTTTTAATATTTTAGATAATAATTTCGATTCGATATTCGATAATGGGTTTAGTATAAATTTGATATTCGATAATCGAAATAAAATTCGGTTCGGTTTTAACCGAATCCACATCCTTATTCGTAAGTTTTGAACAGCTTATAACTTGTGCTTCGCGAATCAAATAATTTAATCTGAACAAAACATGAACGAGATCAAACATATCAAATAATCAAATCAGGCGAGCAAAACATTAATCATCACTCACACCACACAAACATTAACGATTGTGTGATCAAACACTTCCAAAAAAACAAAAATCAAATCACATTCGTACAGATTGCACAAACTAACCTTTTTGATTGCTTAGTTATGTGATCGATGTCCTAATTGGAGCAATCGCCGCTTAATCTTCTCGAGACTCGAGGCAAAAGCTTACATGAATGAATGTTCATATATTGAAGTAGTCCGATAACTATATTTCTTACGGTTTAGGAGGGAAAGGATTAAAAAAAGGGTTTTAGTTGGATAAAGTGGAAAGCCGTTGTTAATTAATTATCCTTCGTGATGTTTAGGCTTCGAAATGATGGCTGTATAAAAACTAGAGTTTTTAAACAAACTTTTTGAGTTATAAATACTTTTTTGAATATCATATTTAATAATTTTGATAATGATAATGGTGTTAGATTATGATAGCGGTGGGCATGGGTGGATCTACAGGGGTGCGTAAGGGTCTGCGCACTCCATTATTTTTTTAAGAAAAAATTTTGAGTGCCAAAAAAAAAAAATTATAAGTGCGAAATTTTTTTTATTATTTTCTTAAAATTTTTATTTTAACTCATTATTACATTTCTGAATCCGTCACTGACGGTGGGATGAGATATACTGATTTAAAATATAATACATTTTCTATAACATATATCTAAAATTTTGTCATTTCTTTGTGTTTTGCCCACTCATATATTCGATAACTGAAATTTTACTTATCAACTTTCTAGTGACGTGATACAAGAGATGAAACACCTTTTCTACCAGGAAACAGGAAAACTGGACTCTATGGTGGTACCTTAATTACTAGAGGCAACAAAGATAATGGCAATGATATTTTAAAAAACTGTCTCAAATTTATTATTCAAAAATAGAATTATAACTAATTTTAAAAAATTACATATGTTTATTTTGCGTAACAGAGGGAATAATATATAGATATAGATGTTTCTTTACATATAGAAGGTGCCGGATATCTATTTATTGCTTCTATTATCAACTCACATAACTCACTGTGTAATTAAAATTTTGGTAAAATGTTAATTATTTTGATTATTTACCGACAAAAAAAGTTTTTTTTTTTCGTTACAACGAAAAATAATTTTGAAAAGTAAAATTAGTAAAAGGATCACTCTATGATTATCATGTGAGTATATAAAATGAAAATTTAGTGATATGACCACCAAAAGTAGTAGATAAAGATATGTAATGTTTAGTTAACTAATGATTATTCTAGTATAGATAATGATGTTGGATAGTCAAATTTGAACTCCATAACAATTCTTTGGATTTGTTTGGATTCCTCCGATTTTTCTTAATATATTTTATAATTTTTAATATAATTTATTTTACGTAATTTCAATCGTACATATAGATATTAATAAGTTAATTTATCAAGTTACATATAATTTGACAATTATAAGTATCGTTTGTTTTAACTTAAATTTTGACAATATAATTTACATTACAAGAATTTAGAATCACTAAACTTTAAGGCGAAACAGACTTGACCATACTTAACCAGCAAATTGACTTGTGTTACTTAACTAGCTTGACTCAAGAAGAATTTGACGATTATGATAGTGAAATGAGAAGATGGTCAGAGCACTTGCTTTTGGAAGCAGTGATAGAAACATTGAAAGAACAACGAATTTCTTTTTACTGAAGGTCAGAAAGTTTGTACACGAGGAGAATGAATGAAAATTTCTCTTTACAGGTGAACTCAATACAAAAACTACCTTTTCATCTAGTCTGTAGACAAAACTGGTAAAAGGATGCTACAAATGGGAGGTAATATAAGTTGATACAAGACATTTTACAGTTTAGACTTCAGAGCTATCTGGTGATCTGGGCTGCAAGAGAAAATACAAGAGCTCGTTCCAGGTATCTGGAATGCCAGGAAGACACCAGTGGCTGCAATCTTGACCACCAGACCGGTAACTCGTCCCAGGCCTTCTTCCATATACAGATGGGTGACCATCTACTCTATAATCTGACAAACTGGTTATATTCAAGAGAGTAACAGGGACTTTCATCTGCCTTATGACCTCTTCGACAATTATATTCTTTTCGGGGTAAGTGGTACTTGAAGTTTCGTTTAGGGGTTGAGAAGCTTCTCCGCAGTGTCCACCAGCATTCCACTGGCCTCCCCTATCCAAACAAACCAGAAACTTACTTGGGAGTGTGTGAGGAGGAAAATTAACTACTTGATGGCAGTGGAAGGGCCAAACCTGAAGTGGGAAGGTGCAGAACTTCGAAAGAAAACTTGAGTTTTCCCTGGATTTATATACCTATCCAACCATGATCCCCAAGTCATCAAAGCTTTTCGGAAAGCTGTGGAAACATCAAGGCGTGGATGAACTTGGTCTTTTTCTTGGTAGTAGTTGATCCTGTTATAAGGTTCGATTAAGAAAATTGGAATAATACAGTATTATAACAATCTCAAAGTACAGTGTTGAGCAGCCTTGCTCAAGACAATTAAAGAATGCACTGTTTTCTTTCATCAATTATAACAAGACAAGTTTCCGTTCTTTTCCTTCTCGCTTGATTAGCTATATGGTATGGGCTAATGCAGGAAAAACTAAAGAACGACACGGATTTTAGTTTGCTCATAAATCTATAAATACACATTACATGATTGATAGGACAGAGTGTGTGCTTAAGATAGAATCATCGATTTTCTAAAATATAGCTTATCTTGAACAGGAACTTAAACTAACCCAGATTTTGTTTTGTAATGACTCCACCAATGTGCAGTGTTGAACACAAGAATGTCGGCTCCTTTCCATCTTGATGAGCCCCTATCCATGGTATCAATTCGCAATGTCTGCACCCTTTTCTTGCCAACCCTTGCCTTACTCTCATGAACTAAGTAGTGGCTTGCATAATATTCAACTGTGCACTTATAATCCTAGAGGAAAAAAAATTCAAATCCAATTATCAAATGCTGCATTTCGGCAAAAATAATGCTAGTGAAGTGTTTAGGTGTTCAGCAAACTTACTAAAAACTTGAAACAGTAATTCCCTTTCTCTTTGGTGATTTTTCGGCCATGGGCTTCATAGACTCTCTTTGGATCTTTAATGGCCCCCATTAACAAACATAGCATGGATTCCCACTGGTTCCTGTTAATAGAATCACCAACAAAAACAAGTCTCTTCCCTCTAATCAAGTTCAACATTTTTGTTGCATTGAACCTAAAGTGACACCAAAACCAATAAACCTCTTCAGAATTTGCTCAATTTTCATTTTTGGTAAATTTTATACACAAATCAAATAATCGTCATCAGCCTTGTAAAATGAAAATGTGCAAAGATTGCATTCCAAATCGCATACTACTAATAAGCACACACAGAGAGCAGAAATTTAATCAGCATTACCTTGGAATGTCACAATCTTGTGGCTGCCACCTCCATTTCATGTAGTCTTTGTCCAATCTCCCGTTACTTTGACAATTGAAACCTTCATCTATAAAAGGACATGAGGCATTTGTATACAAAGGGTAGCTTTCATCAAATACCCATTTGCCTTTGGTAACATCACACAATCTTTTGTCCTTTTCTTGAATTCTATCATTTCTTGGAATTTCTGTTGTCTCAGGAGAAGACTCAGTGCCATGTTTGGTAATCAATGAAATTCCACTTTTACCCCCATCTCTATACAATTCATAACCAGATGGTTCAGATTCAATCTCTTTTCCAGGAACTCCCACAGAAACTGAATCCTTAACAAAACCAGAAGTAATTGGAGGTCTCTTGCGATGGGTAGCAATCAGAACTGAATCAATCAGATCACCAACTGAACCCTCTGCATCAAAACCTCCCAAATTACCATTGCCACCATCTTCTGACGCATTTTGTTCACTGCCCTTTTTCTGAAACTCCTCAAAACTCGAAACATTTGCAAACCCAGATTTACTTACAGATTTTATGAACTGGGTATCGATCAAAACAGCACTTTTCACTTCGTCCGCTGAAGAATTTCTACTAAGGTCGTTCGGGTTTTGAACTGACAAGGGTTTGAGACCCGATCTGAACTTGAAATGGGTTTCTTGGTGAACAGAGGGAGCGACTCTCATCATGCATATGGAGAAAAATATTAAGAAAATAAAAGTGAAAGAAATCGTAAAAGAAAACACCAAGAATCTAGTGGGTTTGATTGAGAAACTTCTCTGTTTATCCATGACAAATCAGTGTTCTTGGGCGACTGAGAAAGTGAGAGGTGTGAGTAAAGTCAAGAAATGGTGATTTCTAGGATTTAGAAGGATAATAAAGTGGGAAATGTACATTTGTTTGCGCAAAAGAAGTAGATAATAGAATTAGAAGAATCAAAAGACGGTAGGAGAAGGACGAAACATTGACGGTGGCGGAGAAAGTGAGTGGAGCAGAGCAGATTTACAACACTCTTTGATAGTCGTCGATGAGGGTGACCTTGTTGGCGACTTATATTTTATTAGCTAATACTCCGAAAATGCTTTCATTTTTCTCTTTTTTCTCCTAACCTTTTTGTTGTTGAATGTTGATTGCTGATAGTGGAGTTATTTACTTATTTATTTACTTTTCTGGTCGGGAAGTAAGAGCGTGGTCTGAATTTTCATTTTATTGTAAAGATAGAGAACTGAAATTTGAAAAGAGCGTGGGATGGAGGGTTTGTAGTAGTTGGGAACGGTTATTCCATTCTAATATATTTTGAAATTTTGAAATTTTGAAATATTAAATTATCATAATTTGACTTGATAGTTAGTTTAATTGATCATTGATTATTTTTTTTAAAAAAACAAGAAGATTTGAGTTTTAAATCTTATAAATTAATAAAAAATTATGTAAAGTAGTTAACGGGTGTGAGTTAGTGTATATATATATTCTAAACAATTATTTTCTTTGTAACAAAAAAAATCATAACTTAATTTTGGTGGTGAAAAAACCAAAATGAATAATTATGTATCCATTTTTTAAGCTTTGTAACAGCATATAAAATGCATATTATCTGTAGGATATTGACATGGACCTAAAGTCACGACGCTTAGGATAACTAAGAGGCATTTAACAAACTTGGAGATTAATTTGAAGTTCAAGGTAAAGAAAGAAATGAGAGAAGTAGTAAAAGTGTCAAAAAGAGTTAATTAAGGACTCACTTATTAATTAGGAATCTCACTCTAATTTCAAGTATGCAATAATATTAATTATAATTGATTTCTTATATTTAGACTATAGACTACCTACATCGAAGGGTCTCCTATCGTAGGGTTTTCAAGTTTTGTAATCTCATTTTTTAATAGCACAGAAGTCTGTATGCAACATTGACCAATTTTTTTTATATTGTAAAGATATTTATATAATAATATTTTTAATGAAAAATTATTTTATTTATTTATGATATATATATATATATATATATTAATTCATTATAATTGTCTTTATCTATTTAACTTCTTAATTTATTTGAAAAGGTAAATTATTATATTTAGAATTTTAATTCTTAAGTAATTTATATTGAACATAAGGTTTTTTTAAAGTTAATATTATGTTTTTTTTATCTATTTTACATTAATGTATGTGTTATATATATCAATGCATGTGATTGAATGTATCAAAACAATATACTAAACTAATGTTATCATTGTGTAAAATTTAGAATTAAATTATTTGACACAAATTTGAATTAATTAATTTAAATGATTTATTTCTAGAGTCTTATAAATACATAATTATATAAAACACTTCGGATGTATACTTAATACTAGTTTTATTAATAAGTAAATAATAAGAGATTTTATTTTTCATAACAAATTGAAAAATGCTGATAAACTGATGAAATATTGATTATAGGGAGAAATTAAAATAACTTGTTTTGTTGACAATTTGATATGACAAGTACTAAAGATTTATTGTACTGAAACATAAAACTGAATGTTATATAAGAGTATAATTTGTTGAGATATTTTGAATTTATGTTTTAATTTGTTTATAAAATTTGTTAATTTTTAAATTTTAGGTGGTATTTTAAATTTGGAAGGTAAATAGAAAAAGTCAAAGAAGAAGATACGTATGAAGTCAAGAAATGACTTATGAAAGATATACAATGTGACTCTTGAAATCCAACTTCCTAGAATAATATACTTAATTTATATTTTGATTTATTTATAAAATTTATTAACTTTTAAATTTTAAGCGATATTTTAAATTTAGAAGAAGGTGCATGCGAAGCGAAGAAAAGACGTACAACGGCTTACAAAGAAATGATGTATGATGGACGTACAAAGGAAATAACATTTGACTCTTGGTATCCGGTTCATATAATAATATAGTTAATATAGATGTCGCAATGCCATTTTCTATAAAGATAGTGTCTCAAGTCTATTCTTTTGGAAGATTTTTCTGTGCAAGTCTCACAACCCCATCCCTTTGTGTCGCAACCCCTTTTTTAAGATAGTGCCGCAACCAAATTTTGTAGAAAATTTCTTGTAAATTCATCGAACTTGGTTAAAGACTGCAACAATTAAGATCGATCAAATTCAACTCGCTTGGTTCACTAAAGTTTGTAAATTCGCAGTCAATGTATGCAGTAATTAAGGTGGATCAAAAATCCAAACTCTCTTATATACAATTAACAAATTAGAGACACAAAACAAAAACAAAAAAATATATCAAGAATTTTGTATATGTCAAATGGCACTAGATTTTCCCTCAAAAACACTAAAATGGAAACTAAGAGTTTTCATTATCAGATTTCATTCTAATAGGAAAATTAACTGAGGAGACTAATTAAAACTTTAATGATATATTCTCTCGGTTCCAAAAAAAAAAAGAGCAATATTTTGCAAATTAATTTAGTACTTTTTTGAAAATTTGTGTTTAAATTTTGATTTGAATTTGATTGGTTTCGATTGTAAAATGATTAATATTACATAATGCATTAAAATTTCAACAAAACATACATATTATTATATGAAAACTATTAGACTCTTGTCATAAATTTGGACTTTAAAATTTTACAATTTAATACAAATAAAATAAAATATTGCTCAATCTATAGAACCGCAGGAGTATCAAAATTAGGATAAGTTATAACTTTGTTAAAAATGGTACAATGAGCTGAAATACTTTTTCAAGACACGATCTTCAACCTTCAAACAATGTTGTGTTAGATGCGCTTAGTCCAAACTCAAAAGCACACGATCTAACTAGCACTAACATAATGTTTGGGATTTTTTTAGTTTGAGGAAAAAAACAGAAATTGGTGTTTGATAGTTTTTTAAAGAAATGAAAGAAAATAATGAGAAGGAAAAAAATCTTAAATTTTATTTTCAAAATTTGGTATCCAAACATGGAATGAATTGGAGAAAAACACCATCTAATCTTAATAATTTCAATATGCTAACTTTTCCCTTTTAATCTACTATTAATATCTTTTCTATTTCATTTATGTATCAAGTTTTCTCTTCTCTCTAAAAAAAACTCACACACAAAACAAAAATTATAAAAAGAATCTTTCTTCTCCTATTCACTTTTTCAACAGATTATCATCCTTACTGATCCCTCTTGTGCTGATCAAATGGTCTGATTGGCCCAACTCCAATAGATTCAATCAAACATGGGTTCTAAGAAACCATCCGTTCCAACCTTTTCTTCATACTCTTTTTCATTTGAATACGGAAAGCAAACATGTGTCCAGATATTTTTGTACCTAATTTATCCTGAGCTTATCCATCGATTAAAAGTAAATCATGGGTAAACAGTAATTTCATCTGTTCCAAAAAAAAAAATTACATTTAAAAAAAGAGTTATATTTGAATTTTTTTTTTGTTATTTTGATATAAATTAAAAGTTTTAATTACAAATTTATAAATATCGTCATAACTTAAAAATTAATAACAAATTTCATGAAAAAAACTTATTATTTGTATATTTAATTTTGGTCAAAGATGCAAAATTAATAATCGTCAAAAATTTAATTATTATTCTTTTTGTGGAATGGATGAAGTAGTTAGTATAATTTGGTGAAAGAGTAGTGCTATGAATACCAACTTGTATGCACACAAATATGCACAAATTGATATGATTAAACTATAGGGGATTAGTGAACTCTAATGAATCCATAATTAAAATTTTAGTGATTGATAATTTGATATATATATTTGTGTACATTTATTTGTGTAAGTTGATGGTGTATATAGTATTTCTGTTTGTTGAAAATAATTTTTACACAGTGCAGTTATTTAAATTTTTAACTGTTCCCGTGATTATGATTACTTTCATATATTAAAAAAAGATAGTTAATAGATAATAATGTAGATCGATAGTAACAAAACAATAACGTTATTAACTTGGATAATGACATTAACATAATATGAATAAATAAGTAAAACTTGCTTATTGAATTATTATGTTTTCCGTCGTCTGATTTTGGCCTTTATATTAGCTACCAGTCTATGTACACACTCATGAGTGTGCGAATTTTGTTTCAATTATTTTATGCTAATTTTGAAATTTTAAATGATGATTATTATTTATACAAATTTCTATATATTAAAAAAAATTATAATTTTAAAGAAGTAATTGAAAAGATAAACCAAACATGTCTTTTTCATGGGTAGTATAATAATGAAATAAAATTAATAATAGATTGCAAAAGGAAAAATAGCATTAAAGCCACAATTATGGCGTCCACAACCGTTGATACAGTTATCTTCAATTTTGTATGCCTCATAAAATCCCATCTGGCCCTTCTCTCCTTTTCTAGGTTGCTTGCTTTTATTTTTTCTTGGTGATGCGGCAGTTAACCTCCAAAGAAGTTGTTAATTTTTTTACATAAATTCACTAAAAAATTATTTTAGTACTCAAAATTTTAATATAATAGACAAGCAGTTATTCTAGTATCCATAACAATAATAGCTTCAATTATTTAATTTTTTTGTTACATAACAATATTAATTTTACACAACTATACTATACCGCTATATATTAGAATTACGTGTGAGATAAATAGCAATCGTTTATTTTCTACCCAAAAGAAAAAAAACAAAAAAAAATAGCAATTGTTTGTTTTGTTTTTTTCAGTAAGAAGGGTAGGTGCAGCGTGCAGCATAAAAGGGTTAGGTACATCATCTTCAGCAAATCTATATTATGGTCCATGTATGTATGATTTCCCAGCTCTTAATTGTTGGTCTCCCCACTCTACCCAACAAACTGTACTTGGGAATGGCTTACATCAAAGCCATTCTTTTTCTATTTTGTGCAAGCAGTTGTATGTTCAACCTGCTATGTGCCCTACCCACCAAGTCTTTAGCTTCTTTGGAGCTTAAGAGCTGTGCCATTGATAAGTTATACCTGTTTGGGGCCTCTTTATGTGACACTGGAAATCAGGTGGTGGAGATCCCTGACATTGAGGGTTGCTATCAGGATCCCTATGGTGAAAGCTTTTTCGGAGAACCTACTGGACGTTGCTCTGATGGGTTACTTACATTTGACTTCGTTGGTATGAACTTCCTCCTCGTACCATTTGAATCTTAAAACTAGTCTTGTTCGTATAATAAATTTATGGAATTTCTTGAATTATAGATTCTGCTGTTGCTACTACTGTTTAGATAGTGTATGAACTTCCTTGTATCATTTGAATCTTAAAATTAGTCTTATTCATATAAATTTATGTAATTTCTTGAATTATAGATTTTGCTGTTGCTACTACTCTTTGGATAGTTCGCAATTTCTTCGTTCATGGTTTTTTTCTTTTTTTGGCAAAAGAATTTCTCTATGTATCTGATCTATTTATAGTTTGTCTGATCCATTTTTACTGTTTGATAATCATCAGATACTACTTAGTTGTTTATTTATAGATTATATTGTTATGTTATGTGTTGGAAAAGGAAAAAGTGAAGATCATCTTTAGTGAACAAGATCTATAGTTTACTCTATCCGTCCCACTTTTTTTAATTATCTCCGAGTTACCCGGGGGAAGAACTTTAGGGAGTGAATTATTTACGCTCCCAATGTATAGTTTAACATAACTATCATTTGCACCTGATTATATATTTAATGCAAAAAATTTCTTTTTATATTAGGCAAAATAATATGATAACATGATAAGATTAAATGTAATAATATGGTAGGTAGCGGATAAATTAAAACAGAAAAGAGGACTAAAACCGGACGAAAGAAGTGTACTATATAAGAATTTATTATTCAGAAAATGTAATGAATGTCATGTATGGAGAAAGGTTGAGTTAAGAAAGAGTATCAACAGCTTTCTAGATTTTGTTTTCCCCCTTTCCAATTCTCACTTTCTTAGTTTTAAAGATACGCTGAGGTAAAACAAATCACTTCTTTTCCTCTCTGCCTTCGATTTTGCTTTAAATTGGCTATTACATTGAACTGTGTGTATCTCATGTAACAGCATCAGCAATCGGACTACCATTTCTCAATCCCTACTTACATGCCAATGCAAACTTTATCAGTGGAGTGAACTTTGCAGTTAATGGTGCCACAGCATTGCCAGCAAACACCATATATGAAAAAGGCATTGTACTTCATGGTACTAATAGTTCTCTTGTTGTACAACTTGATTGGTTTTCTACTCATATCACATCGCTTTGCGGTTCAAACAAAGGTTGGTGATCTTAGATTAGCTTTTATGCATCCGCACATTGCGAAACATACAATTTTCTAATTTATCAACCTTGCTGGAATTCTTTTTGGCAGATTGCCGTCATAAAAGTCTCAAGAATTCACTGTTTGTGTTTGGAGAGACGGGAGGTAATGATTTTGGTTATGGATTATTGCAAGGCAAAACGATGGAAGAAATGAAGGCTATGGTCCCTGAAGTTTATCAATCCATAACAGATACAGTTAGAGTAAGTTATCTGACCCGGTGTAGTATAAAGCAAGCTTGCATTTATTGTGTTGGTTCATATGAAACCCTTTATGAAGTTTGATTGCTATTTCTTTTAAACTGTTCTCTCAATGAAATGCTATCCATATATTTAAGGGACAATGTCTTTATTAGTTGTGGCAGATAGTAGAATATTTCCTCTGCTGTACAAGAAGTCTCAACGTTATTTAAACCTCAAAATTGATCATGGAATTCCTTGGATCTTGTTTAGTACAACTATATGATTTTGTAATTTCTAACACAAGTATTGATTTTGATTTTCAGAGACTCATCAAACTTGGGGCTGCCCAAATAGTTCTTACTGCAAATCTTCCAGTTGGCTGTTTCCCAGCACTATTAACAGTATTCGGAAGCAATAATCCAGCAGGTTATGATAAACATCAATGCCTGAAAGATCTAAACGAGTTTACCATATTGCAAAACGAACATCTACAAGTAGTTGCCAGCAGATTACAAGAAGAGAACCCCAACATTAAAATTGTGTATGCAGATCTCTACAAAACCTTCCTGTCGATTCTGAATGATGCTGCAAATTTAGGTAAGTCTAAGCCCAATAGCATTTAAATACAACATACAAACTAATGTGTGACTACTGATGATTTCCCTTTCATAGTCCTGCATATCAGGTTGTACCATTAGTTAGTGGTACAACCTGAGATCTATGTTACACGAACTATTTATTTTTGTCTTAAAAGTACCCGTACCCATGTCTGACGCTCGACTCTCAAACAAGGGTATGGATGCGAGATATTCCATTTTAATTTTCAAATGTCATGAAATTCTTCATTGGTGTGCCTGTGTCGGATTAGTACCCATCCGACCGGATATTCTGTCCAAGTCCAAAAATTCACCCGAGATGTAGAACAGACGTTAATAACTCATCACCGGCTATTAAAATGCGATTGTGATTTCAAAACTAGTATGAGATTAGTTTGGGAACACAAAATTTCTTCATTCATTGTAGCCTTAATACCATATTACAAATCTTTTGTTCTTGTGATGCAGGTTTTGATGCCACAGCTAAACTAAAAGCTTGTTGCGGAACTGGCGGTCGCTATCAATTTTCAGCTGAAGCGCCGTGTGCCCCAGATGTTCCAGTATGCCCCGATCCTAGTCTATATATCAGTTGGGATGGGCTTCATTTGACACAGAAAGCTTATGAATGGGTTGCGAAATGGTTTGTAGCAGATATTCTATCACAATTTAAATGTTATATTCCTGTTCTTGATCATTAGGCCGACTAAATTTTAATTGTATTTGTTATGTATTTCATAATTTTTCAAATTGGGAAAGAAAGAAAGCACAATGTAATTGATGTAGCTTGATGATACACATTTTACAATTGATGACTTATAAGTTTGAATAAGAAAATAAAATAAAATGCCGGCGTGGATTGTTAATGGAGGTGTATGCCAACCATTTTGTTTTACTCCCTATATTAAAAAATGCACATATTAAAATGATATCTGATACATGGTAGATATTTTATATTATTTAATAAAAATAAGAAATTAAAAATATTTTTCTCAAAATTTCTTATAAATAAAAAATTAAAATTTTATAAAATATATAATATGTTTTAAATGTAACTTAAAAATCCGCGAAACAATAAATATTTTTGAACGGGGTAAACTTAGAGATGACAATTTTACCCGATTCGCTAATTTTTCGCTCAACTCTGACCCTAATGAGACTCGATTAGATGAACCCTATAGAGTTAGGATAAAGTATGGGATTTACCATCTCACCTCATTTAACTCCGACCCGTTTATATATAAAACATATTTTATAATGATTTTAGAAGATATTATAAGAGAATAATATAAATACATTAAATAAAAATAATAATTTTAGGTAAGAGGGCGGGGGCGGGTTCAGGAGACTATGTAAGTTTAGCGGATAAGGTTTGAGAACAGCTTCCCGTCCCATACCACCTCTCCTAACTATATAAGGTTTGAGAACAGCTTTCCGTCCCATACCACCCCTCCTAATTATATAAGTTTAACGGGTAAAGTTTGAGAACAACTTCCCGTCCCATACCACCCCGTTGCCATGCCGTAAACTATTTCCTTTAGCACGCCTGCTGGTCAGCGGAAGAAGACGTTGAAATTAAATTTAGCAATTAAATTAGAAATAATTGATGAAGCTTGAAAAATGCAACGTTAGAGATAATTATTCCATCAACTTAGTACCCCATTTGTTCCAAATGTAAGATCAAAATGGTCTTATTCAAATTCAACGGTCTAAAATTTATTAGTTGGGGCAAGAAAATTAGATTAAGATAAGAAGAATGCATGCGTAAGTTTTGAATAAATGACAAAATGGCTAAATCCCTTCTAATTGTAGCGAGATCTCCAACCTCTTCATCTCTTCTAATTATTGTCAAAAAATAGAACTCACAAACTGAAAATGACCATCTTTTCGCTGCTCAAAGAAAAGCAACACTGGAACACTGCTACAAACAGAATATCGCTTATAACATGAATCATCAATATTACAACAAATGCTCTGAGATCACAATACAAAACAAAACAATTCCGTAAAATTAACAAGAATAACACAAACAAAAACAAAACAAAAAATCATTCAAAAATTGCCTCGGAAAGGACATGCTTCTTCTTGGGGAATCCCATACCAAACATGTGGTTAATATACACCTTGCCATCCTTCACGGTGGTTGCTGTCGCCAATCGGTGCATCACCACCGGAGCCTTGAACAATATAGTTGCCGTCTCCCATTCATCATCGCTTCCGACCAAACTTATCTTAGGATTGCCTGTCACAACAAGCTTGTTAGGAGATAAAAGCTCTATTCCATCTGTAAATGACAGTGGATCTCCAATCATTTTCACTAACTTGACCTCATTGTTGTTCTTAAGATTGACCTTGAAAAGATTGCCAGTTGAAGTATGTCCAACTAGTAAGTAGCCATTAGGATGATACACTATGCCATTAAGGGTAAACAAGTTATGGTACCAAACTTTTGGAGTGAAGAGTGGACTTTCTATGCTTGATAAATGCTCTCCATTCACTCCCACCTTCCAAATCTTGCTCTTCTTCACATCTGTGATGTATGCATTGCCTTCTGAATCAACTGTTACATCATCTGCCAAGGACTTGTCACCTACATGAGTGACAAAAGAAGGTTTTGAAAGGGAAATACGAAGGAAGTTAGCATTACAAAGTATTGAAATACTGTAACTCATTTATTTCGGCTTAAATTTTAAAAATTTTAAATTCTAATAGTGTAATTTACACTATAAAAATCTAAAATATCAAAAATTTAAACTAAAACAAACAGACGGTATAATATTTTAGTGAAAAAGTTTCAAAGAATTCATCCGCAAGATTGAATTTTGTGAAAAACTGATTATTGGTAAAATACTAGCTAGATTCTAAATTAAAACAAAAATGAACGCACAACACTCAATTATGAAACAACCCCTTATATTTTTCTAAATTTTTCAAAAGAAATTAGGTTGCTAAAGTACTACTAAATGAAAAAAATGTAATTTAAAAAAGAAGCAATACCCACCACCTTTTATATGAACAAGAAAGAGTTTATTTCTCCATGAACTTATTCTTCCGGAGAAGAATCAGTTACAATTTTTGAGAATAGGCATTGGCCAATTATGTTCCCGATTTTGAGCAGACAACATGCGCGTTATCCAAAATAATTGAGCGTATGTGTTTGTGTGCATGCGCATGTTTTTCTTTAAATAAATGATACCCTTTTTTTAACCTTCCACCGTAGAAGTGTAAACTAGAGTAACTGAGCATTCATAAGATTTTAATAAAATTCCCATTGTGTGATTATATTGTTTAAATAACAGTAGAAATCTTAACAGTGGTCATAATTTATTTAACGGAATCATTGGATGGGCTAGATAAGTTTAATTGAGCGATGTGTTTATGCACCATCAAGTTATTAATATTCCATATCTTGTCACCACGTGATGACCATTTTAAATTGTTGCATATGTATGCAATCATAAAAATGGTTCCAGGACTGCAAACATGAGAGTCTTATTTAGCACAAACAAAACAAAAGATGCCATTTTCCTAGACTCCAAAATCTGTCCCACTTTTCAACATTATCCAACTAGTATTATATGTATGACATTATTCTCAAACTTATTCACTCAAATCTAAATAAAAATGTCACATTTATATTGATTCATATTACTATTGTGAAACCTAAAGTTCTAATGATAAAGGTGAATTTTTCAAACAAAATATGTACTGTAGTACCACTACTTAGTTGCAAAGCTTAATGAGTCTGCAAATCTTAAACTAGAATGAATTGAAAGCAATTAAATTCAAATAAATCTAAAAATTGAAATTTTACATAGAAAAGTATGCATTTGTGAATGATTCTATTTAATATCAAAGAGGTGGGTTATGGCTTGGGGAACCAATGCATTGAATTCTGTGTTTGGTGAAACAACCCATGAAAGCATTGGAAAGTCCAATTGCTGGAGATACTCTAATTTCATGAAGAGAAAAACAAATATGGGTCACCTAAAGAACCAAATCACGAGAAAAGTTAACACCAACCAGCTACTTAAAAAGATTTATATTCAACTTAGACCACATATTTAAATATTTGGGATTAGATTATTTGTCCAATTTTTAGAACTCCATTCTTGAAAGGACACTTAAAGCATCTTTTAAGTCAAAAGATGCTTTACAAGCCTGCATTTCTATCCAACACTCTCTTCATTCAAGAATTTTACATAGAGTAACTTTTTCAGTTGAAATTACAAAAACTAATGATTATACATAAAAGAAAAAACTACTTTTTTTTTTGGTGGGGTGGGGGAGTAACTTTTTCTTGAAAGTTGAAAGCCACTAGCCCACTAATCTGAAATTGCTTTGTAATGAGTACTCCATAATGTAAAATTATAAAAATCAAAATTTTATTATGTAAAATAGTTTGCCGTGCAAAAATTTATATTAAAGCATATATAAACCGGAATTACATATTTGACCAACCTCTGGTGTCTGGTTATTATATCTTACACACTTTTACAGACCGATTCAACGTGCTAACATTATGTCTTACAACAAATGTACACTCGTGTGACAAAAATTAATTAATATATAGTTTACAGTTTAGAAATGTGAAACGTAATAAATTTAATAGAGTTTCTAGTTAATGAACCGTGAGGATTCAAATGTTATCCACATGTATATGACACATACTGCATTCGTACTAATAATTTTCAGATTCCAATTTTGGTGCAAAATTGCTTAGTTGTTATTATTTTGGGTTGCAGATTTGTTCAATTTTAACTAACATGAGAACTAATACTCACTCTATTCCAAGTATAGTTTCAAAATGAACTTTTAATTTGTTTTATTTTAAATTAGATTAGCAAGACATGTTTGAGATTGCTAGAAACTTCCACCGATGAAAAATAATTAAACACTTAAAACATTTTCTTTATGTTTAAAATATAGAAGGTATGATTTTCACAGTTTCGTTTTTTCGTTGAGTACACAAATAAACTTTATTAATTATTTGCATTAGTGTTTGTTATTATAGCCCGGCGCAAGGCCTAGGCTTCCCCGATGGCGGCTACGACACTGATACTGATCAAACTAGTTCCGGATTTTAACTATTTCCAATTTCTCCGTTATAAATTGTTAAAAAATGATACACGGAGTTTTGTAATTCAATACCGAGGACTAATAAAAAATAGAAAATAAAATGTGAGAATTTTTTAAAAATTATAACATGAGACGACGTAGTGTTCGATACAAAAGAACGGATTTCAAATTAAAAAGTGAGACCGACACACACACTTATCTGTACCATAACATTTTCGTCTCTTAAAATATGTAATTAATTAAATAATTAACAAATTAACACACACATATCATCATCACATACCTGAACCACTGAGTTGAGTGAGGAACAATCTGTTCCACGTTTTCAAATCATAGGCGGCGACAGCACTGTACTTGGTCCCAATCACATCCCCAATTGCCACCACCACTCGATTTCTCTGCCGGTCGATGGTGAACCCGAGGGAGCCGTTTCCGGCCAAATCCGCGTCCTTCACCACCGGAATTTCCTGGAGGACGCTGTCCGCCCGCCCGTCATCTTTGGGAATCGGGATAACACCCATGCCGCCCTCGAAGAAGGAGACGATGAAGCGGTGGTCGACGTCGTCCCATTTGCTACACTCGCGGAGCCAGCCGGCGGCGTGGAAGTTGAACCGGTGAGAAGATGGTTCGGCTGTTTCGAGAGATACGAGAATGGCTATTGGGACGGCAGATAAGATGAGTAGAAGAAAGAAAAACCGGGTAGAACACAAGAAAGCCATTCATATATATATATATATATATATAGAGAGAGAGAGAGAGAGAGAGAGAGAGAGAGAATATATCAGAAATGGGATAAAATATATATCTAGAGAGAGAGAGATATCGAGTATATAAAGAGAGAGGAGTGATTACTACGGAATGAGTTTGTTCATGGGACTTTTGCAGGAGAGAGAGATACAAACAGGGGAGACGGAGTTTTTGATGCTTATAATTTCTCCAAAGTGCACACATAGTATTAACGTTCCTACACATCGATCCATGAAAATTATTCTTAATATTTAACTAAAGTTAAATATTTAAATATAAACACAATAATTAGAATAAACAGTAATAACGAAATTAAAAATTATTATAATGTATATTAAAATATAAGATTGTAATAGAAAGTGTAATCATAAAAAATAAAATATTATTGATTTCGTAATTAACTCTTTATAAAAATGGAATAAATGGTAATTGAATAGTAACAATAAAAAAAATAATGTATAGACAAATGATAATTGAATAAATAATGTATAGACTGCTGAAGGAAGAAGATAAAAAAATGAAATAAAAAATGTAAACTTAAATCGAAAAACTCAATACTAAATAAATTCAAATGAAGGGGAAAATGTAAACTTAAACCGAAAAACTCAAAACTAAAAAAATTCTCATTGCCTTCTAATTGTACAAGTATTTATATGTCTAACTAGATATATTCCTAAAATATGAAAATTCTAAATTTTATCAATTGAAATATATTTAATTTATTTCAACTTCATCTCTTTAACTCTTTTGATATCATTCGATTTCTATCACTTTATTGCAGCGTAGATTTCTTCAACTTGCTAAGTTTATTCTTAAAAAAAAAATTGATTCTTCAAAATGTATATTAACAAATCCTATTTTCACATAATTTTTTTATTTATTTATTTTTCTACAAAATAAAATAAAAATAATAAATAATCTAATAATAATAATAATAAATTGAATATAATTAAGGTGATAAAAAATATATAAATTATAGACTTATCAGTTATATATATAGGCGGTGGAGGCAAAGGGCTCTTTTGGAATTCCATATTTCTTAGAGGCTGGTGTGCTTTTGTTCAACAAATATTCTTTGAAGTCATTCTTTATTCAAATATAGATTCTACTTTGTGCTCCAATCCGAAAATGCATTGTTTATAGTGAGTTATTGTTATTCTATTCATTATCGAATGTATTTATTTTGACCTTTTAAAGTTAGTTGTAATTTTTTATAACAGAGAATTGATTATAACATTTTGATTTTAAGACAAACAACTATTGTGTAATAGATGAATTAGTTGTTTTACTGATTATCATTTAATTTGAAATCACTGATAATTTTGTATCAAATTTAAAAGGTCAAGATGCATCTCTAATAATAGAGAATAGAGAGTATTATCATTCAAGGAAGTGTAATTTTTAAACTTATGCTCCCTGTAAATTAATTTCTCTAGTTTTCTGCATGAACTTTATATAAGAGTAAATAGGATTTGTGTTTTAATGGCAGTATGTGATTATAAGTTACTAGGGCATGACACAAAATATTGTGTACAGATAATACATAAGAAAGAAAGATGCACTCTAGGACATTATGTAAAATCTTATTTTTCATTTGTAATATTACATCTGGCGGAATTTATTTGTCTTAATTGACTTTTTATTATCAAATTAATCAATTTTTGTTGACCAATTTTCTGACAAAAATTTTGAAAATACAAAAATTGACTAATTTTGAAAATGGTTATCTATCAATATCTAATAATGATAATATCTATCAACTTCATATATATCGTCTACTTGCCTACTTGCTTAACATATTATCAACTTACTGTCAGTATCTACAGATATATATATATATATATATATATATATATATATATTATAATATCAACTTCATATAGAAGTCAAACCAGGTTAAGTAAGAGTGGACATGGCAGTAATTTTCTTGAAAATTAATCTGGCAATATTTGCTGTTTATATTTTGAGTAAGTAGATTTATAACATGAAAATTGGATTGCTCTACCTGCTTAAGATGATGTTTCAACATTAGAATTATCGTCTCAAATCTTGATCATAATTGGAACACAATGATATTATTTAAATGTACAAGGATAAAATTGAGAAACAAATATATTTCAATGTTGAGTTGTGAGTTTCTCGTGAATTTATTTATTTACCTATATATGTTCTTACTCAATTGCCAAACCATATCAATACCATTACGTGAATCTTGTTTTGCATTTTTTTTTAAAAGACGTTTATCTTCAATAAAATTAGACTTTGTTTTTCCATTATGATTTCTCTGCAAATTTAGTTTGTGATCGTGAAATTCTTAAACTATTACTGTCGTATCGGACAATTTGAAAATCGTTTACACGTACATTACATATTTACATCTTAATTAAGACTTACCGTATCATTTATAAAAAGGGAAGAATTATTAAAAAAGAAAATTTGAAAACTTGGTAATTAGGTTGTATTTAGTTCAATGGAATGAAACGACGTGAGAATGAAATGAGTGAATAAAAAGAAAATGATGGTAGAATACAATGATCACAATAATTATGAGGAGAGTATGAGAATGAAAAAATTGTAAATTGTGTGTAAAATTTAGTTGTGATGGAATTGACAAACTCCATGTTGAAGAGTGAGTTTAAAAATATATATAAATTTGTGGAAAATAATGAAGCAAAAAATAAATTTTACACAAATTAACTGAAAATTAATTTAAAATTTATTTTATTCGTATGTCATTTCATCATATCTAACCAAACGCCATCTCAATGTTACCATAAACTAGGTAAAGAACTATGAGTTCAGAAACTCGCTTAAGCAGGGAATCAAAATTCTGATTTTACATATGATTTAGAATGAACTCTGACATCTCGTTCAATTCAATCGGTATGTTCCAAACCTCATGTCACTCGGAAGGAGTAACATGAGGCTAACCTAGCAAAAAAAAAAAAAACACGAGGTTAAGAATTAGGGTGTATGAGATGGGGAGAGATGTTAGTTGCCTCGCACCTAAGATTATCATCGTTATCTCTTTAATTGGAATATATAAGTCACTTAAAAGTGAAGCCCGTGCTTCTGTCATTATTTACAGTTTAAATAAAGAATCACAAATATATACAGATCAAATAATTATACTACTAGCTCAAGTGAGGTACATCTGAATTATATATTGAGGAAAAAAATAAGTCTCAAAACAAAAAAAAAATGATTGTTTTAATTAATATTCACCTATTTATACTTATAAGTGAGATTCATTTTCTCTTCTCACTTATTTACATTAAGTTAATTTTTGTGAGTGCAGTAAAAAACACTCACTTATTTCTGTTACCCTCTTACATATTTACATTACAAAATATTTTTCATATATACTTTTAATTTATTTAATATTTAACTAGTAATAAGATAACTCATTCATTCAGCAAATCAGCAGTCAAGGTGAGATGAGAGTAAAAAGTAATACATTTTTTAAAGAGATTTCTTTCATATATTTTTGCTTTGAAGAAAACAGGGCACTTTTTATACTTGATATTTCTGGGTTCTTTTATTTACTCATTTCATTTTAAAATTAAAGATATATTTCTTATTTAAGATACAATTTTACAATTACGATTTTTAAAAATAATTTTTATATTTCAAATATATTCATATTATCATATATTTAATAGTAGTAAAAATTATAGTAAAAACTACCGAGTAGTGGATATAATAAAGTTAATTAAAATAATGAAATTGTAAAATAATATTTAAAAAATTTCATTACTTTTATAGTCTAAAAATAAAAAATGTATTTTTAATTTTGAAATAACTAAAAAAGTAATATGTATCTAATTTTGAAATGGATTGAGTATTTATTTATGTTTTAAGACGGATTTATTGTATGCTCACATGTAAGGTAAGAGCAGCGTAGTATTCACGAAGAAATTTTAAAATAATTTCAGATCAAGGAAAATTCTCGTCGGATAAAAATCACATTGTAAAATCTAGCATAATCGCACATACGGGCTCCCTTCACGCACCACTATTTGTAATCGCCAGTATCAACTATCAAGTAGCCAAATCATTTCTTTAGTCCTAGTCACAACTCAGGCGGTAGAGTAGGAGATCTCCCCAACCCCACACACCCCCACCCACCAAAAAATTAAAATAAATAAATAAATAAATAAATATAAATATATATATATATATAT
>CM025787.1:34312613-34355946 GCA_014636745.2 Centella asiatica
TATATATATATATATATATATATATATATATATATATATATATATGCCCGTTCATTCATATGAGGTTGGTAGCTCGTATGCTCAAATTCAAAAATAAAAATACGCATATATAGAAGTAAAATCAACAGATAAAGAAATTTATTTATCTAAAATTTGGTGCCCATTTAATTCTGTTGTAGCCTTGTAAGTGTCGACGAGAACACGTAGAAGCAGAGCTGTAGTGAAATTGAAGTCTTGAATTCTTCATTCAAATATTATAGAAAACAACCAAAACAATACAATAAAGTTATTATTCAATTCCAAGAAGAGAATGCCCATGACTCAATCAACAGGCAAGGCAAACAATAAGTGTTTACTGTTTCAGACACCAAGTTCTTTTTACTGTTTAGATACCAATGAAGGGGCCAGCCAAATATGCACCTACCAATATTTATTCTTCATGAACCACACTGATCTCGCCTTTTTCGAGCAGGTCGTAGAACGTTCTTGTTTTCCTCTGCTCATTCCAGTGATGCATCTTCCATAAGCCACCCGCAACAGTGCCGAGTACAGCAGCAATAACTATCTCCTTCACCACACTAGGTCCCTTCAAGGTGACATGAGCAACCCTACCACCGGCCATTTCACTTCCTGTAAACTCTGCAAGTAGTAATGTACATCATTCTTTATATATGTAGAAAATAAACAAACATCCACATTGTTTTTAATATGCCAGATGGCTAGAAACAAATTGAGTAGATAGAAACAAAGTATCCTGCATAAAGATAATTATCTATAAACTGAACAAGTAACATAATGACTAGCAAGGAATTTAAATAACCTACCTCAAAACCTATAAGAAGTTATTAAATTTCTCAGGTTGTATTATGACAGATAGGGATTAAAGAATACAAAAATTTTAAAATGATACCAGCTTGCCAGCTTGGACAAGTATTTGTCCAAACTGCTGAATTTGACAGTTTTATGTGTCCTAATGACTTTGAACCTCCCTGTATGTAGCAATCCCTCATTCTGGTATAATTTCTATAGACATTATACTATCATAGCATTTCAGAACGAAAGGAGGCTTCATTGGGGGAGAAAGTAGTGTTGCATCACTACATAACTCAACCAAGGCAGAAGCAACCATCCAAACCCTATCAGAACTTATTAATCACATCAAATAGTAAAACCGGATCACTTTAAAACAATCTCCAGTAGATTTAACATCAATGCATATCACATGAACATTAGTATAAATTAAAGACAGAAATGCTTCCAAGCCCTCAAGACCTCAACAAAATACAGCCTATCTCATATAGGTAAGGTAAAACATCTGTCTCCAAATGTAACTAAAACTTTCCATGCTTTATTGAAATGAAACTCCAATTAGCATCATATGGAATTATAAGTTACAGCATAAATTATAATATGTAGTGGCTTAAAACCTCCTGTTTAGCATCTCACTTTTAGAGTAATATGAAATGTAAAAAAACTTGTCAATAGTCGAGGCAAAACTCATAGTGAATTTCAACTCAAGAATGGGCCAACAACAAACAATGATTCACAAATCACGAACAATCTACCCTAATGCAGTACGAAGTAAAAATCGAAGAACTTGATTTGGAAAATTAAGGAACCAAAAACCAGACGGAATAGTAGGTATAAAGTAAAGTGCCCAATGTTTCCAAATTAGTCCAACTTCATACCTTTCCGGCATAAACCATATATCTCAGAGAGGTCGTATTTCTTTGGGTTGGTAGTAATGGAATGCTTTCATTATCTAAAATGAAGAACATTTCCCACCAAAGCAAAGGAAAATGATGCAACCCCCCGACACAAGGGCGAGTAGTCGTGCCGGTTCATGCAGAAAATCTTCACTATAATGGATTTTTCCCAAAACATAAAAATAGAACAAAAGTAGAATAAGGGGATAAATTGACTGTTTGGGGCGAGCTTCCAAAAATAAGCACAGGGCGTAGTATGCTATTAGCTGGAAGAGAAGAAAAAACGCCCATTGCGCCAGTCCCTTTTCCAAGTGCAAGTATCAATCCAGTAAGATAAGATAACAAAAGGACTGCAGCCCTGGTACACTGTCAACATATATATCGCATAGATCAACGAATTTGAGTTTTGGCACTGTAACTGAGAAGTTGTGGTTCCAGTAATGAAACCATTTACAGCTCAAAAAGCATCACATAAGATCTTTACCACGTAAAACTGTTAATTTGACTCCTCTAAACTGTTGATGAGTTGGCACCTTATTCCACTTATGATCATCCAAATTGGCAGCCTACCAATCGATGAAAGTGGGTTTTGGCATAGAAAAAAGAATAGATAAATAATGCATATGCGACTGAAAATTAGGGGAAACAAAAATCAAGAGTAAGAGCAACCGAAATTTCTAAATAATTGGTCAGAATTAAACCAAACAGATAATCACATACAAAAAACTCCTTTAATTACACAAGTGTACACACACAAAATTGAAAATCCGTCGAAATGAGCACAGATCTCGGAGCAATGTTTGTCGATAAAATTAAACATTATAATTAAGAGAGAACATGATCGGAAACAAGCTCTTATCGGCAGATCTTAAGCAAAAGAAGAACATACTGGGTACTCAACATAATCAGAAACAACAAATGAAGAAATTACGAAGAATTATGATATTCATAGCTCAAATCGATGAATTATATGTGGTAGTAGACAGCAAGTTGACCTGCGAAGATACGCTTGTAATGGAACCCTAACCCTGGCCGCGAGAATGCGAGAGCTTTGACACCGTGCAGAAAATGATACGCGGAGTGTAATAAAGAATTTTACTGACCGCCTTCTCCCTTCGGTCTTTGGGCTCTGTCCGGGAGTCCTCAAACTATGGATTATGGATAATTTCTTTCTTTCTTTTTTATTTTTTTATTTTTTTTTATTTATGATTCATTCTATACCGAGTTAAAATCATTTCATTTTTTGTGCTAAATGAAAATGATTTCATTTTTTTGACAGAGACTCATAAATTGAAATATAACATATATGGGAAAATAAATATGTCATGGTTAGGTATTGAAATAATTATGGAGTATATATTAATGGTTTTTATATTATTTCATTATTTTTAGGAGATAGTTATGCCATTTTACTAATTAAATACATTTACATTCTTTTACGCGGACAAACGAGTCAACTTGTCAGCTCTATTATATGTTTCATCTCTACTCATAAATACATGTAGTGAAAAATTGACAAGTATCTTTTTTCAATTTTTTTAATAAGTAGAACATAAAATTCTATTAGAAAGAAAGCCCAACCCTTAATTGGTAGAGCTGAAAATGTTGTATGTGATGTATTAGGCTAAACACATAATATGAGGTTGTTACATTAATGGAGAAAAAGATTAATCGGTTTTTCTTCTGGTGAAAACATGATAATTGTAATAAAAAGAATATAAATAGTTCGGAAGATTTTTTTGTTAATGGGGAAAAGGTCAAATTCAACCTCTTGTTTTGATTATTTGGTGGCTTCGTTCTAGTTCAATTTAAGAATAAAAATGACTTGATTAAGCTTGAAGGATTTGAAAACAGAGGATTGAGTTATGTACAAACTTTTTATCGAACTAAAACTAAGTAAACCTTCTACCCGTAAGGTAAAATATGATTTCTAGTCCATTGTGTTTCATGCCTAGTCACCATTCTAAAACCCAGATGTAACAAGAGATATAGCATATACTCTGTAGTAAGATTTACAAACTTTTGTAAATATTGATATTTCAGAAATTCAGTTCAAAATGTTCATACTACTTGCTCATAATAATTGATTTCCATGTGCGAAAACTTCCAGTGTTTGACCAATTTGGAGCATATTATTCTAATTTAACTTCCAAAATCAAAGAATTCTGATCATAACATAATTAAAAGATCAAGTCAGTAAATATTTGAGGTTAGTTTATCTTTTAATGATAAAAATATCATGGTGTCAATGCCTGTTAAATACTTGCAAGCCTTGACAACAAATGATATTGTACAATTTTCCCTGTACTGGTGCTCCGTTCCCAGGCAGCAAGCAAAAGCATGAAACTTTATTCTCATGGCAACTTAACTTTTTCTGCTACTACCCATTTGATAGTGCACCTTCAGAGCTCCAAATAACATGTTGCTGCTTCAAATCTGTACAATCCAATAGAGTTAAATAAACGAGAGAATTTTCTGGGGCATACGATACTTGGTAAATGCAACAGCAAAAGAAAAACAGAAGACGAACGGAATGCATAACTAATTGTTTGCTAATTGAAGAATCTCTGTTTCTGGAAGGTGGTCTAAAGTAAGTTACCTATGTGAACGACTGTACGAGTTAATTGACAACTGCAAATATCTGTAAATTAAAAAAACATTTCGGCATAGTAGTAGAAGCTGTAGAATGAGAAGGTTAAGATGTGTATGTTATAAAGTTGACCATTCTTCTACCCTTTCTTGGAAGTCGATGACTACCCATGGCTATTACCTTGACACCAAAGAAGAGTTCGACCCACCAAATGCTTTATTTCGGTCCTATTTGATCCTAATTTGACATCAATAACAAATCACTAATTTCAGGCTTGAAGTGACACAATAGGTCAGAAACCTACAATGCCAAAAGTCTCTACCTTGAAGAAGATTGCTAGATTTGTTAAGCCAAGGTTTAAGGTACGATCAAATTAGCAGTTCACACGCAGTATTTCTACAACTAGGAGGAAGGACTAAAGTCCCAAGGGACATATGTGCTAATATTTTATTATCATATTTGAAAAGATTACAGATGTATAAAGATGAAGTTGTTACCATAACAACGATCTTCTGATCGACTGAAATCTATCAAATTCATGATTCTCAGGCTCTTGGACTCCTCCGGCAGCAGGAACAGCTTTGCTCTCTGAATCTGTGGTTCCAGTGCTTACATCATCTTTACTTGCATCAAGATCTAAATTTACATCCAAGGAGTTCAAAACACAATATTTTTGAAGCCATCTGTCACTCTCCCAGAGGACATGCATAATGCTCTCGCGTGCTGCATAACCATGGCTCTCGAAGGGGAGAATCACTAAGCGGCAGGGTGCACCATGACCTTTCAGTGCATTGAAAAAACGGTCTGACTGCATTTTTTAAAACAGTATAACATACAGTAAATTTGAAGGTAATAAGGAATGCTATTTGAGATTGAGAAAGGAGCTAGATTGTAAAGGGTTCAATGAATATTTGACAGCTGACACTGTATTATGTAAATATTACAGATGAAGACCGAAGACAAGATCCTCATGGTACCTGCATTGTCAATGTTCCTGAATTATTGTCTTCCTCTCCATGAATAAGTAGGATAGGCTTCTTAATTTTATTAGCTGACATGAAAGGACTCATATCAACATAAACAGACGGAGCATCCCAAAGTGTCCTGTCCTCGTTCTACATGAACAACAGTGACATAAAATAAGACAAAATCAATCAAAGTGATATACGCACAAGGACCAGAAAATAGATAAGAGATGATGAAACTAACTTAAGTTTGAAGTAAAAGGTAGAATGATTAGTCAAAGATAAAATTAATTAGATTGCTACTGCAGGATCATTGTTTTGCCTGCTACTATAGATGCCAGCACCACAATCATGATTCAAGAAATAAGCAAACAAATAAGACTAAAAGAACTAGTAAACTTTTTGAGCTACATCCGCTACTTATAGAATATCACCTGAAAGCCAAACGGCGTAAGTGTTCGGTTATAGGCTCCAGAGCGAGCAATTCCACAACAGAAAAGATGAGGGGCATGTGCCAGGAGGTTTGCAGTCATGAATGCACCATAGGAATGACCACCAACAGCAATTTTGTTTGGATGAGCCACCTACAAAGTGCAGCACACAAAATGATAAAACTTACTACGAAACCTTGGTATGGGATTTCTCTGTTTAGAGACTTACACCACGGCGTATAACTTCCTCCACTGCAGCCTCAGCACTAGCAACTAGTTGCTCCACATACCTGGTGCAAGTATTATTTCAATGAAATTACTGGAAGAAAATAAATAATAGAATAAGCCTATATGCTGAAAAATAGTTGCATTGGCTACATCAGGCCTTCGCCATCAACCAGCTTATCTAGGATTATAGAATCATTTTTGGGGCTGTGCACATATAATTATTTCAACAGCAGCATTCTTTCAAAAGATACATAGAGGCACGCACACACAATATGTAGATGAAAAATATTAATGATTTATAAAGGACAATGTTTGCATACTTATCATTTGCCTCTTCTTTTCCTTCCCCAATAATCGGAATTGTAGGCCCAGACAAGATGGCAAACCTGTAAGTCGTGGTGCAATGATCAATTGTCCCAGAAAACATAAATCAAAATGAAAACCAACAGATATATGGAAAACAGCTCTTGCCATTAGTTACTCCATATAACAAATATCATTATTGGGAGAAAAGGGAAGGAAAGATTCATACCCCCTTGCAAGCCAAAGCAAGGCTGATGTCGATCCTATGCCTGAAAACTCATTTGGAGAACCACGTACCTGGCTAGCAGCTTCTTTGCTTTTAAACTCTCCAGGGTAGGACCATACCAGGCACGGAAGAGGGCCATCTCTTGAGGGATCATAACCTGGTGGAAGGTACAGGGTTGCAGTAAGCTGAACTCCATCCTTCCTCTGGTACCTGATCATCTCTTTTTGGAGTGATGCCAACTGAGGGTATGGGTGAGGAAAATTTGTAATTTGAGTTAACTCCTTTTCTGGCCAACGCTGTAAGTAATATTGGGTGTTTTCAGTTTTAGACTCTTTAGAAGTAAGTATCTTTAACTGATTAATGTTCATCTCTCCTTCATTCTGATCAGACATTAAAGCAACAACAGTCTCATAATATTTTTCCTTTGTGCTCTCCCATATTCGTTCCTTACTGCCTGTATTTCTGAAATTAAACGTGTAAAACACTGTCCCAATAATGGTAAACAATTTTATTCATTTCAAGCAATGTAATCAAACAACTTACATGTCAAAAAGATCCAGGAAGGGGATGTTTCCTTCTGGTGTAGCACCACTTCCATTCAATAAAACATAAGTGCCTTCATCATTTTCCTTCTTTAGTTTTGCAATCACATAAGTCCCAGCAGGAGTTCTCCGAAGCATGGGAGAGCCAGGATCAGAATACACATCTTCTGAAGACCTATCAAATAGTATGCGTGGACTCGCATCTGCATTTCCAGGAGATAGCACCCAGGTTTTTACTCTCCGTGTTTTGTACCAGGATTCGTAAACTAGTGCAAGTGAATCATCACACCATGAAATTCCCCTGAAAACAAAAACCTTTACAAATTAAATCAGGATTCATTAAAAACAGGTTCAAACACAAAAGTTACTACTTACTCTATAGCTAAACAACCATGTGACCCCTTAAATCATTTCTTAGTTCCAAATTTAATTTAAGATTTACTCTGTGTGTGTGTGTGTCATGGTTCCATGTATAGGATAACAACTGACATAGGCTGGCCACCTAGACTGAAAAAACAATAATAATAAAAAATGATGACACAGAAAAGACATGGAAGCAACCCAAACAGTGATATATATGATCAAAACACTTCCTGAACTGCAGGGTACAAGTCAAATAACTGATTCCAAATAAATAATGAGTAATAATGATGAGGCTCACACAATATATATGGGACAAAAAGAGAAAGAGAAGTTTGCCTGCATACCCATAGCGAAGATCAAGTTTATGTAATATTGTTGGCTTTTCACCTTGAAGGGGTTCAGCAGGTTCTGAATAGATAATGTCACGTGGAGAAACTTCTACTTTAGCATCACCTTCATCTTGTGTTTCCACCCTATTAACAAGTCACAAGCCGCAAATGTTTATCTAGTAGTTCACAATTACGCTGGGAAAATGAAAATTCAGCTTTCATTTTGGGTTCTTAAGTCAACTTTCTCTAAGAAAATAGTCATTAGTCCTCATATAGTGCACAGAATTGCACAATACGTGAAAGAGTAACTGTTATGTAATAAAACTATTTTTAAAGACTACCCCCGTGGACCCTTAAATATAGTTTCTCTTTTGCCAACGAATATGTAAAAAAGACCTAAAGGCTTAGATGTTTACCAGTACAGTGTCGAAGGTTTATCTGCTCTCCAATTAATTGAGCGCATTCCTTTGCGCACACTGTTGGATGCAATAGGAATGTCCTCAGCAAGAGGCAAATCACAGAGTTCTCTAACAAACTTCCCATCAGCTGTCCACAAATCAACCTTCTTGGGAAATCTTCCGCATGGCACAATATAAGAGTAGGGTCTGTGAAGAGAAGAAACTAAAACGTACTTCTTATCTGGAGATGGATCTATTGATGTATATACAGCTGGTGGACCAAAAGTCTTCACTGTCCCATCCAAAGAAACCAAAACAAGTTGAGTAGTAGCATAATAATCAAATAAATCTTCATCATGCGCATCTTTGAGCAGATCTTGGTAGGTTCTAACTTGAACAATATTTTTCTGCTCATTAGCTTGAATCTTAGGGCCAAAGGGGACCAAAGGTTTCTTTGGTGGGTTGCCACGCAATAAAGGGATAGTGCAAACCAATAGAGTTGAGTCATCCAACCAAACAAAACTGAAACAAAGAAAAAGATGGTGTTATTACTCCCAACTGGTGAATTATTCCTTGATGAAGAATATAGTATAGGATATAGGGGTATACTTGTCAAAAATTGCATTTAGACATATATCAGGCGATGGAAACAAAGGTCTAGCTTGTCCTGTTTCCACATCAGCAACCCATACTCTAAGCTTACTGCTAACATCATCATCCTCCTGTTCCAAGAAATGGTTAATAGAAAATGGTAATCAGAAACTGAAATTTTACAAAGACCGAGCACTCTCTCTCTCTACATACACATACACATACACATACACACACACATACACACATATATATACATATACATATGTGTGTGTGTGTGTGAAATAACCCAAATATGGTATGAGTGAGAACAAGTCGCCACATATTGTTTAGACGTGGAACTACGTTATGCTCATACTTCAGAAGATTTAAAAAAAAAAAAAAGATGATAATATTCTGCAAAGAGTTCCTAGGTAGTGACATATTTCAACTCCCCATTAATTTATTCTTTCAAGGAAGTCAAAGAATACTTTCCACTTTGACCACTACTACTTTTGTGAAACAACGAGAAGGTCAACATGTTATTCTATATTTTATCCTTCATAATGAGTCATCCAAAGTTCTGGCCATTAGAAATGAAGAAATTCAAATACAGCTCATGCCGCATATTCTCTAGTAGTACTTTTTTGTGTTGTACAACTTAAGGGGATCTGTCACTTTTTAGCTCATGGGTAGCACCAACTTGGTTGACAAACTGTATAGTGAACTTTCTTGGCAAATACAAAAGAAAAGGAAAAACTGGTATAAACCAACTTTCAAGTTCTCAGTGAGTAGATCCATACCTCGCCAGCTCGGATGCAAAACGACAAATGTCGACCATCGGTGGACCTAATTGAACCAAGAAAATGTATTATAAAGTAAGAAGGAAAAGAAAAAGTCAAATATATTAGTACAATATGTTTCTAACATAAAGAGAGGTACATGGAAATAATTAAATTAAAAAGCAGCAAAAGAAAGTGACATAAAGAAAGCAATATAAGAAAGTGTGCGGAAAAAGGAAAGGGTGTCTATTCCTAACTAGAAAGTAAAAACCAATGTAAAACCAGCATTTCTCCTATCCCTCTTTTGCAAATTAGGATGTCCCAATCGTGCCACCTCGGGAAGGCCATGAGGCCCACCCTGGATGCGACCAAGCTTATCAGCCATCCCTGAGCAACGCATACAATTTCAAAGAGTATCTCAAATGGCTGCCACGCAAGAAAAGCATTAATATGAAGATCCTACTCTTGCTCTATTAACTCTCATCAGCATCTATTTCATCCTTACCCTTCAAGGTCTTGGGGTGGACATAGCACATACGTACAAACCAGTCAAACCAGAGAGTTTTAAGCCTACTGATATTTTGGAATTAAATTGGTACGTTATTATACCGGTGATACAATGTTGTATCAAAAATGAACTGAACTTGATGCCTCCTCCTTAATTTCAGTGATGAACTCATGGGCTTATAATGAACTAATCCGAGCTGATAAACATTGTATTTGGGCTTCCAGTACATCCTACCAGAATGAGCTAGTTGACATTTATATTTCTAGGACAAATGAGCTGCAAATGTAGCCGAAAAGAAGGTGAAGTGCGAATTCAATCACATGCATCAAGGAAAAAGTTTCTCAAAAATAAAAATTAATTTCATATAAACAGAGTTAAGATAATGGAAGCTACCAGGTAACAAAATTGATTTTAGCACCATCTGGAAGGCCATGAATCTCCTTTTCTGGGCCTAGTGTACCATCATGCAACAAATTGTGGATTCCAATACCAACATAAAATGACCTGTGAATTTATAAATAATAGAAAATTTCTTCAGGACGCTGGCACAATGAAAAGTAAATATTTTTATCTTATCATTTTGTGATAGATGTTGAAACTGAATCATATAATATCCATACATGTTACCTTATAATATTACTTGACAAGTCTTGATAGTAGATACGTATTAGAGTTGGTTTAGATTATTGTAGGGAAATAAATAAAGAGATGTAATCATCAATCATGGCTGATGGAGTAGTGACTTATTATTGATCAAAGCTTTCTGCTTGGTGGATCTTTCCCTGGTCTATGTTATTCTTTCTATCTTGCCCTTCATAAATGTAGTTCCATACATATCAAATATCCCAGAATTTAATATGATCATGAAAAATGATACCCTTGTATGTAAGGTGAAAATTTCAATCACGATGAAAAAGCTTATTAATGGAACTGGGGAAAAAATGTTTTAACTCACATCCTGCTCCGGGTATTACATTTTCCATCAATACGTACACCAGCAAGCTTTTCCTCTGCTCGTGCCAAGTCTGACAATGGAGGCAAAGATCTGCGCTTCAGAAATAGTATCTTATCACGATTTGGAGAGAACGATAATGCTGGAAGCGGTGGCGCATCAACAATATCTTTAATTTCTTGTGGAGGTAGACGATATCCACCGCCCAAAGCTGACTCAAAGCCATTTGAGATGAAGCAAAAGGACCATTGCACAGAGATGAAATTCATAATCGTTAGTTCTTCAGACAATAACAATGTAGTCAAGAATCACGCATACATTTATATGCTCAACTAATCTTTTCGAACATGAACTAACAAGTACAAGCTTCAGGCTTCATATTCCTTAGTCCGACTGACTCCCTTCACATAATCTTAAATTCTCAATATAATTGCAACAAAACATATGTCGAAAGGTAGTTTTCCTCCACATGTAACTTTCATTGCACCTGAATTACTGAATACTTTTATGAGGCATGCAAACCACATATTAGTATCCACAGTGCACCACACCACCACCGTGGCACCAGAGCAGGCGCAGTTACATTGCAATAACACTTTAGGTGCACTTTCCACATGCCTATAGTAGCTAGGAGCCCTCTAATTGCTTGTCCACAGGTCAGGACTTATCCTTTTTTATCTGCTCCGGGTTCCCTCTACTACTGTTACCAGTGTTTAAATAATGTTTTGATCTGGACTGTTCCATGTCAATAAACTGATGCAATGGCTCTATGGTAAACTAGAAGAGTTATATCTTTCAAAACACCAGGGCTCATTACCAATTGATTGATGGCATCCGCGTTTTCTCCTGTTTTCGAACAGACACCAAGACCCTCTCTAAATACAAGTCGAATTTCATTCCACCAAATTACATCAAATCGTTCTTTCTTCCCTTCTGTTTTCCATTCATAACAATTAAAAGAAGAGTTCGGTGACATTATCGGCATGTTGCCATCATCATTACATTGTGCGTGCCTGTTATATCCCAGTAGGCCTTTGTCTACATTTGACAGGGACAAGGGACATAATAAGCCTTAAGGGCAGTGTTGTCACTGTATCTAATAAACGCCTCAAGCCATATTCTCGTTTTTTATTTTTCTTGCTGTTACTAGCAGTATCCAAAACTGTTCCAATTCTCCAGCAAAAATCACACCTTAGCTTCTTTTTTTTTAACTGACAATCAACTTGTTTATACAAGTAAATATCTTTATGATCCACTACATAAACTACATCCAGCATATTACATTTTGCCTGTGCAAGGGACCCATTTCATCCTTTGCACCCCAATTATCAAATTTTATAGTATACAAATCGATTACAAGAATGGTCAAATTAATGGCAGAAACAGCAGTGCCAGCAAGAATTTCATATTTCAATAAAGTTAACCATTAAAAAACTTCAAACTTTTTTCTACTTTCAGCTACCCCAAAAGAAAAAAAAAAGCATAAAGTCATCAACTTTTCCAAACTAATAAGAAAAAAAATTGGAATATACTACTAAGTTTATATCATTACCTTCGTCTTCCTCAGTTTGAGTTGCAGAGCCATTTGGTCCAACACCAACGTTTTCTGAAGCGACGGCATTGGTGGGCACGAAATTTGAGGAGGTAGCCATATTTCTAGTGGGCTTTACCAAGAAATTACTGGGTTTTCTCGAATTTGAGTGGATTGAAAGAGAACGAATTGGCGAAGAGATGTGCGTCTGAGGAGCGAAGTGATGAAACTGAGAAGGAAAAAGTGAAGGAATTGAAGAGGATGAGAGAGAGAGGAGAGAGAAGCGATGATAGGCTTTGTGAAGTCGCATGACTGATGATGATGAAAGGGGAAATGTTTATTAATCTCCAATCCAACACGACGCCTGTGGGAATCTTATAGATTTTTTTTCACTTTGCCTTGATATTTTCCCATGACTGATTTGTTTCTATTATAAATCTTGGGAAATCTAAATTTAGTAAAGACGTCTGTAAATTTGTTTGTCGAGTATATATTTTGATTCCGGTCATATATGCATGAGTTCGAATTAAAGTCCAGATTTGTATATTCAAGATTTGTTAATTATGTAACAAAATTTTTTTGTTAATTTAAATTATTGAGTGAAGGAACACTAATTGAATATTATAATTTATAAATATATTTATTATATTGAATTTTTTTTGTTTTAATTGAGTTTTTTTGTTTGTATATTACTTCCTCAATTTCAAAATACACGACGTTTGACTTTTTATACGTATATTTAGATGAAACTTAATATATGTTAAATATTTTAATTGAACATTAGTATGATATAAAACTTATAATTATATTATTTAATATATACTAAATTTGACCTAAAGTTACATAAAACAAAAATCAAACGTCTGAATTTTAAAACAGAGGTATTTTAAAAGAATCAGACGTCATTGAAGAGAAAGGCTTTCTTGCTTATTTTATCACTCAAAAAGTTGAAGGTTGAGATATTGTTAAAGAAAACCAAACTGTATACATTTAGACCAATAGATATTGGTATTTTTTTTTTTTGGGTCAGAAAACCAAAGTACATTTAGACCAATTGACAAATTGAATTATATTAAATTAATCCGGTTGATAAATAAAAAATTATAGTTAAAATTGACTAACTTAATATACCCAAGTCAAATAAAAAATTTAACCTAGATTAGTTTTAACATTTCACTAAATTCTAACTGACTACAAAAATGGGATGCATAAATCAAACTTAAAAATTTAGGTCCAATTGCTCTGTCTCATTTATTATTCTATTTTATCCATCGTTTTCTATAATTAATACATGAATATTTTTTATTAAATAATCTAAAAGTTTAATACGACGTAGCATCTCAGAGATAAATGAGACATAAGATATAAGACCAAAAGAGATAAATTTAGGTCGATAATGAATATATTCATATATGTTGATTCTTTTTATAAACAACTTTTTTCATGGTTCGAATTGACAATTTAATTAAAAAAGATATCTCATTTGGGTTTGGGCCATACGGAGATATTCGTGTTGGGTTGCTTAATAAGTGCGGAACTGAAGAGAGAGGAATATGCGCCTAGCTGCCGCTTTACCTTACGTCAGGACCACCGGCTAGGGGTTGATGAAAACGGCGTTTTCGGTTTCAGTTTTTCGATTATTTATAAATTTTCGATATTGGCATCGGTCTTGGCTTTGAATTCTTTAGGTTCTACCAAATATATACCGAATTGTCTACTAACTTTGCTTGTCTTCGAAAATTAGATATTGAAATCGACGATTTGCAGGCCGGTACACGAAACATGAGTACATGATTATGTACTTACATTTTCAAATTTGACGGTGTAGGGACACATGACAGGTCATGCTTCGACTTTTGGCTTAGTCTGTTAAGTGAAAATTCTTAGTTGGTACAATAAATAAAAAATAATTTTTATCAAGTTTCTACTCTTTTCATGTAATTTATATTACTATGTTAATATTATTATTTGAGGTAATGTTATTAAGACAATATTACCATTTGATACTCTCTTTTTTCTATAGATAGTAATATTATATATAGTAACATTAAAAAATATAATAACATAAATGTAGCGGAAAGAGTTGAAATATGGAGGAATTGTACGGGAATTAAAAACTTCAACACGTACCGGCTAAAAATTGGCTCGTCTCATAAACTGTTATATGTATTAATATCTCTAGAATATCGTGTAAACTATTACATTTAAAAAAAACGATGGGATATTGTTTAAAATTTTTGTTTGTAATTTTTGAAAAAACAATTATATTGCAGTAAAGATGTAAAAACCCAAATTTGGGCCGAAAAATATGGTGTCGAATCGATACCAAATTTGCTATAACAAGATCAGTTTCGATTTTGTAAATTCTTTAGATTTTGTTTCGACTCAATTTTTTACCGATCTCCCTACCACCAGCTAATAGTTTGATAAAAATTTTGATTTTCGTACCATATGCAATTTTACACTCATTTTAATTTGTGACACTTTTTTCTGGTTTACATGGGGTGTACACATGCCAAACACAAATAAGAAACTAAACAAAACGATCGAGAATCCTCCACTTAGATTTTCACGAATTAAATACATAAATCCACGTGGAGACTGCTAAAAGCGAGATAAACCGATGTATGAGGCACCCGCCGCACCTGGCACTCCATTTTGTATCAGGAAAATTAATTTTGCCTCTGTTATTAACAACTTTCACCACCATGAGAAAATCTAGTAAGTGTAACACTTTTAATATAAGAACGTGATAGTGTGTGCCATTTGTAAAAATGTGCAATGAAATAAAATGCTTTATGATAAATTCTCTAGTAAAACTATTTTATTGTAGAAATAACGATACCGACAAGTATATATGTGTGTGTTATTCTTATGTTTTATGTTCTCCTTTCGGTACTCGGTAATTAATTAAATCTCAAATAATCAAAAATCAAGTTCTAGTGTCTTACATGGAAAAAAGTTAATTCTTAGCACTATTTTCTTTATTCACAATTTAGTGATTTTGAGAAATTTATTTATTTAGTGTTAAGTCAATAACCTATATATATATACAGTTTTTCTATCAAATTCAACTATTTTCTACTATTTGAAAATTTTAAAAACACAAAAAATTAGTAGAAAACTTAACACACATGATATAAATTAAAGTAACTCTAATAAAAATTTGAACACACTAATTGTTTATTTCTTTTTGTGTCTAATTTTATACCAATAGCATCACCCTTATTTTATATTACACGCCGAATACGAAAAATTGGATGCTTGTATAATTTTGTTTCGGCAAAGTTCATGGTCGAAGATACTAGGTAGCGGTCTTCAACCGCCGGCTTCCTTGTTCCACCCATCCATCCAAACAAAAAGATTTATACGGAGTAACAATCTTTCAAGACTTAAAACCGATGAAATTAAAGTTTTACCTCGTTCCATTTTTTGTTTTATCATATGTTTGATTCATCTTTAAATTGCCAACGGATTTATTAGCCAATTTTTCTTAATAAAAAAACTAAGTCCTAAGAGAATATGTGAGACCGGTCATTAACTTCATTGGTGATCGACTATCTCCTCTAAAAAATTAAGGAGATTGAGGTTTGAACTAATCTAAGTTTCGAACCTTGCAGATTTTAGATAGTGGTCAGTGATCTCCTATGTAATAAAAAAAAAGGATTGAAACTCATTATTCTTGAAAACCAAAATTGCAAGTAATAAGAACTAATTTTATAAGACGATAATAATTTGTTTATTATAATCTAAAGGTTTTAGATTTTGATAATATAATTTACACTGACAGACTATAAAATCTTCAAAATTTAACTGAAAGAAGCAATATAAACATATATTTAAGATTTTCTTTATATACCATGAAGTGAATCTACGATTACTTAAAAGTGTCAAAAATATAATTTATATATTGGTTCCAAAATAATGAATTTGCACAAAAAAAATATTACATGTCTTCTTTATTTTTACCAAAAAAATATTAGTCCCCGTTTTTTGAAGTCCTCTTTGGAACTATCTTTTGAGGAGATCCTCTTTGGGAACTAATGTAGTATTCTTTTTAAAATAATAGTACACCAAAATTAACAATAAGATGTATTGTGTATATTATAAAATAAACAGCACAAACCATGCTATCGGTTGCATCACATATATAAAACTTATCAACGAACTAGTTTATTTAAATAGTTCAACATAACCTGAAATTAAAAAACAAAAATAAAAGTTCAAACATAAACCAAACAAAATGACAACTTAAAAGCATCATCAACCCATCACCTATAAAAACAGTTTACTTGGGAAATGTTCCACATGATCATAATAATCTTAACCATACCAACCTTTTGTAACACCCCCAAAACAAATCAATCCTCATAAGTGCGGCACTCATCCGTCTCCATATTATCCTTACAAAATTCCTCCAACGGGTCGGAGCTCTTTTTCTTGACCTTCTCATGACTCACGGCGGCGCTCAGCTCCTCCACCTCGTCCCACGCCGCCTTGCACTCCCCGCTTGCCGGATCTTCGGCACACGCTTCCTTGGCTTCCGTGATGCTCTCTGCAACCTTATCCGACAAGTCCGACGGCGACGCCATGATGGGTCGGACCATCATCCGACCCGACCCGAATTGGGCCGGCCGCTTCCATGGCCGGTTGAGCCATGGAAATTTTATGGTTTGAATTGTTTGTGAATCTGAAGAACAGGGGAGGAGTTTTGGGGTTGAGAGATTAAGACCAGCCATGGTTGATGAAGCCATTGTTAGTTTTGTTGTTGGGGGGTGCTTTTTTCTTTTTGGTGAAAAACTGGATATTATGTCATGAGCAATGGCAATATAGTTGGAGGGTGTAGTGATTTGTAGGCACTGATTTCTTATCATCTATTAGCCAATCATGGGCTTACACGTACACCAACCTTGAGTTATTGGTCAATTATTGAAAATATCTTTCTTCTTGGTTTTGTTTAGCATTGCGTATTAAAGAAAAAGTATTGCTACTTCCGTTTAAAAAAACAAAAAAAAAATTGATGAAAAAATTTGTTTTAAAAAAAATATTTGCATATTTTTAATTTGTCTATATTATCTTCTAATTTTATTTTTAATTAAATATTCATAACAAATTTTATAAAAAAAAATTATTATACATATATGGAAAAAATGAAATTAAGCCATGACTCATTTTTATAATTTTAATCACTCGTGCTATATTTCGATTTTCAGAATATACGAGAAAAATATAACCATACTGATTAAAAAAATATGTAAAAATAAACTATATGCGTAACTTTTTGGGATTTTTTGAGCTCATTTACATAGTTTTATAATCATATAAAAATCAATATATCATAACCATTTAAAATATACAAATTTTACGTAATTATAAAAACTATGTTATACACTACGAAATGATTTGAAAATTTGTGTACTACTCTATCTTTTAATACTCTTTCAATCTGTACAGTTGGATTTTTTAAGATAAATTATGAATTTATAGATATAAAATTAGTTGGTATAATTTAAAATGTGAATTATAGCTTAATCATCTTACGTATATATAATTATTAGTCAAACATATAATATTAATATTTGTCAAAAGTTCAAATGTTACTATTTTTATGAAACAGATAGAGTACCTTAGAATTTTATTTTATTTTTTTGAAAAATACGGAATTGATCTCTTTTGTTGTGTTAGGTCATCCGCACCACATTTCTTTAACAGATTCTCTATCAAGCACAACTTTATATATGTATACAGATTCTCTATTTATCTTATCTACACCAGATTCTCTAATATATAGTATATCATAACAAAATAATAATATTTTAAATTCTTATTATTTACAGTTGTTAATTATTTAATTAATAGATAGTATTTTATTATACATTAAAATATATTATATGTATAATATATATATATATATATATCACATTTATATATGTTAAATAATTATAATATAATATTAAAATATCGGTATATATAAATAATACTCACACTGTTCAAAAAAAAGTTACATTTGGAAAAAAAATTGTTCCAAAAAAAAGTTACATTTGAAAATTTTCTTTTTTATTTTGCGATAAATTAAAAAACTTTCAATTGCAAATTTATAGATCTCATCATAACTTAAATAGTCATAACAAATTTTATGAAAAAAACTTATGATTTGTACATTTTATTTTTGGTCAAAGATGTAAAATTAATAGTCATCAAAAATTTAAATGTTGTCATTTTTGTAGAATAGAGGGAGTATATAATAACATATAATATTAATACATAAATAATATTAACTTAATATTTATATATTATGTATTAGTTTTATATATTAATATATTATATATGAAATACTATATAATAATTGTAATATAATATATATGTTAATATTTCATACTAATATATTAAATAATTGTTATAATATTGTATTAATGGATTTAAATATAAATAAAATATTAGTTTTTATATTAAATTAATATATGATATTTTAATACAAATAGTGTGTGTGTGTGTGTATATATTCATATATTTACTAAAGTAGGATTATATAATAGTATAAAATAATATTATAATTTTGATGAATGTGAATAGTGATTCTATAAATTTTAGGATACACTATTTACTATCATCGAACTAATTTTAAAATAGAGATACTTGTGCAACTCATATTATTTTTCATTTTTCATTTTTCATCAAGATTTTCTAAATATAAGGAACAAAATTAAGTTTAGAGAAACTGATGCGAGTGTTCTTAGGCCGCTGATTATTGATTAGTGCTTGTAATATTGAGATTGTTCTTGATTATAAGATTCTACAATAATTGAAAAAAGAAGTCACTGTGATAAATATATTTAGGATCGCCCATAGAACCACAATTTTTTTTTTTAGCCTAATGTATGGATATAGAGTACTTGAAAATTTGAATTTGCATGTAAAAGACAGTAAAAAATATTTACGCTAAACGTTCCATATCACCAACTAATCATAAACTATCACAAGTAATTCGAAGTTTTCCTATAATATGTAGGAAAACCATCTTTTGCAGTTTTTTATGTGACTTGTGGCATTCTTAAATTTCATGCTTTTAGGAAGTGATGCTTTGCTTTGCTTTGCTTGTGAATTTCTTTTGATCCTGTAATTATTCAACATATTTATATACCTTTCCCCCACTCATCATTTTCCTACTATTCTTAAGTACCATCATCTTCATTATCTATGAATTTGTAATCAAGTTTTTCGTGTAAAATTGATCGAAAATGAGGCCCCTCCTCTTCATTATGTTTGGCATTATTGTCCTTAGCTTCACAGGTACATATATCTTCAAATTTATTGTGTAACTTGTTATAGGATTAAAATGCGTAACACTTCTTATATGAATTGATGATATTTTTTGTCTGTCAATAATTTTTTCTGTTTGAGAGTTTTTTTTTTGTTAACTTTATTCTTACAATATATAACGGTCATTGTTCAAGACGAATTTTAGTTGTTTGAGCCTGTTTTTTAAAGCAATAATTGAAATCAAGAGTCATCAAAACTCGGTGAACATTGAAACCAAGTTTACTCATCAAGGGGATTTTTTAAGGGGGAAAACCCCCCCGAAATTGAATGGCATTGCACCAAACTCTGAACTCATCAAAACACACCTAATTCATGAGTCAATAAGAAGAGAGCCAACAAAAAGGGTGTTGGTTTATTCATAATACAAGGAATTGATGTGATTGCTTTCAATGTAATAATCTTATGTATACAAATTATTGCGTTGTCTCAAACATAATCACTTGCTTTAATTTGCTTATATACAAGGCAAAATTACATTGAAACAGATGTGGCGGCCGTCCCTTCATCTTTTCAGAATTTTTATTATGACCTTTAGAATTTTATAAAATTTTCATATGAATCATATATTTTCTTTTGTATTTCGCCATATCCGATAGTGTTTTTTTTCTTTCGTCTCCCTCGATATGTCATCATGGTTCCGCCCCTTATATACGGATGTTATATATATGCCTTTTCTTTTACAGCTGAAAAATGCAGACAATTAGTAGGAGAGGAGTCATCTTCAAGGACTTGGACAGACAGGTTCACATTCATGAACTGCTTTGACATGAGCTATGGAACCATAGCATGCATCACCAAAGAACTCCTAAAACTCTACCTCTACTACATCAGAGCTCTTCACGTCGACAACATCCGAACCGAGACGACAAAGACTGCCATAACAGAAGCATTGTCTCAAGGACAGACCTTTGAACATGCCATCAACACTGCTAGACAAAAGGGAGACGCAGTCGCGAGACAAGCATCAAGGGAAATGAAACATGTTATAGGTCCTGTTTTATCATCTGGTTGGGACATTTTTGAAACCATATATGTTGGTGGCAGCATATCAGAGGGGATAGTGAGGGGAACAGGAACACTTGTTGGGGCTTATGTTGGTGGGATTATTGGAGACGGGAAACTTAGGTGGGTTGGTTTTCTTGTGGGAAGCCAATTGGGGAGTTGGGTTGGAAGTAGATTGGGACTTATTGTATATGATGTGGGAAATGGAGTGCAATATTTGCTTCAACTTGTTCATAGAGAGACAAAATCTTATCATGTGTCTCCACACAAGGATATGTAAGGGGGGTAACTTTTGTTGCATATTGTGGAATATTTGCAGCCAGATTGTCATGTAAATGTAACATATGAATATATGATACAAGTAAAAAAAAAAAAATCTCATTTTAAAATATAATTTCATTTGTTTTGGTTTAAATTATAGATATTTTAAATCATAATTTACGCTTAAAAAAATAGAATATCTAAAAAATTTAACATGAAATAAACTCAACCTATATTAATTGTGAGTACATCGTGAAAATTAATAATATATGAGAAAAATAAAATCAGCAATATTCTATATTTGACGGTCAAGTGCATTAATGATTTAATAAAATTAGTGACCGGTGATCTTTCTTAATCTCATAATACAAACATAATACAAATTTTTCGTGACCAAAAACTCAAAAGAAATATGGGAGAAAATAGAGACTCATTTTACTAGTCTTCAAGGATCCTTTGGTTTTAATCTCTGTTCTTTCTATTTCAAGAGAGTACAAGCAATTTTTGACAATATTGCGACCCTTTCATGTTGAACATCAAAAAAAGAAAAGAAAAGTACAACGTAATTCATATTATTCATAAAGTTTTGGGTAAATTAATAAATTATTTCTTATATTACAAGCTACACAAATTTTAAAATTTGATCGCTTAATATAATATTTACACACATACATCAATTTGAAATTTCATAGGTTGTCATTTAACTTGAAAAAATTAAATATATTATCTGAAAATTAAAATAGATGCAATAAAATATATCTCACATCTTGAAATGAAAGAAATACTATTTTATTTATTCCATAAGAAAATAGATTTTATATTTTTGTGTAACAAACTTACCGAATTTTAAAACTTTCAAGTTTTATACAGACTTTATCAACTATGCAGTTTTTATTTTATTTTTAATTACAGATTTAATTTTGAGTAGTGTGGAGTAATACGACGACGTCGAATAAGAGATTTGGGCAAATTCTTCACTTTTGTGTTGTCCTCCTGTCTTGTTTAATTTCTAACTTCCAATTACAATCTCCGGTCGATCAACCTGAAACTTTCCGGCATCAGTTTCCTAAATTTACAGCTTCAGAAAGCTGAAAATATAGTTGAGAATTGAAATTGAGAGACAAAAATGGAGGTTGCTGATGTGCCTTTGGACGATAAAGCGAAGAGAATGAGGGATCTGTTGTCAAGCTTTTACTCTCAGGATCCGTCTGATTCAGCTCCGGTCAACACTTCTGCAAGATATGCGACGCTAGACACTATCAACACCACCTCCTTCGACGCTGATCAGTACATGAATCTGCTGGTATGCTTCAATTTTATTTAATTTCTTCTTAGATCCGTTAACAAGCATACAAATCTATCTTATGTTTAAGAATTCATACCTAAATGCTTTGGCTTATAAGCATTAGTTATTTTGATGTGCTACTTCAATCATACTACTCATTTGGAGGCATTGCAGTTATTGATGGTTTTGTTAGGGGATAAGTGGTTGCTATAGGTTCTTTAATTGGAGTAGTAGTAGTTGTTTATGGCTGTTCTTTGTAAGTGTTTTGACATTGCAACTGCTAGAGTGAAAATGTTGGTGAAAAGCCAATAAGTGTAGCTAAAAGTATTGGTTGTCACTAAATAACATATAAAAAGTGTTGCTAAATGTATAACTGATCTGGCAATATTAACAGCCTTAATTATTTCATTGTTTGACGAAAACATCATCCATAAAGTTTGATCATCATAACAGACATATGGATATTTAATAAATCCTTCAAATCCTAAACTAGTTTATATAGGCTGAAATAAATCACATGTATAAGTGTAAACTATGAGAATGTAAACCATTCTGTTGTTTATATCTTTTCCAGTTAGGCCCATTAACTGTAACCGGCAGTCGTTATCCAACAAAGTGACAGACGGTCCATCGAGGCCCTTTGAACTTTAGGAACTCCAAGGGAGAAAGAGGAGATTCACTTCTAATAATTGAGGTTTTCAAGTCACTTCTTATGTTAGAGATCCCACATAAAACATCAGCTGAGATTCCACAAAAATATAATCAGCTTGACTAATGCACCCAACATTTAGCAGCAGGGATCGAATTTGTTTACTTTTTGATAGTCGCTGTTGTAATATAGTCTTCCACATTGACTAGGCTCTTTTGCAGCTGTTTCCATCGCCACAGTTTTATCGTATTCTCAGTATGTGAATTTTGTAACTAGCACATAGGACTGTTTCATTGACAGGTCACAAAGAAATCTTGAACTTTAAGCTTTTTGTAGCGACCATTTGATAGTAAGTATTCATCGCTTAATTGTATCTTTAGGTACAAAAGTCAAATTTGGATGGATTACTTCAGCGACATGTTGAAATGGCTGCTGAGATAAAAAATCTTGATACTGACTTGCAAATGTTAGTATATGAGAATTACAACAAGTTTATCAGTGCTACGGACACAATTAAAAGGTTGGGCCTACCCTTTTACTACATTGTTTCGTTGCTTAGAAAATGGATGAGATTTCAATCTCAGATTTGACAACATCAAAAATGAAGTAGAAGTACATATTGGCTTCTTCCAAGTTTATACATGTTTATTTGGTAATTTATTGTCTAATTAGTAGTCACTTGAATATGGACTTTTCAGAATGAAAAGCAATATTGTGGGCATGGAAGTCAACATGGAGCAGCTCTTAGAAAAGGTTCCACGAAAAGAAAAATATATTCTTATTGCAGCAAACTATATATATTTTTTTTAACCAGGAACACAAACAAATCAAAGCAATTCAAAGTTTTACAATTTATATTTTGACAGATTATGTCTGTGCAATCTAGAAGTGATGGGGTCAATACTTCTCTTTTCGGAAAGAGAGAGCATATAGAGAAATTGCATCGTACGCGTAATCTGCTGCGTAAAGTTCAGGTAACATGTCAAACTTTTGCTGCACATGCCTCTCATTTTGTAGCTAGAACATGCATGGAGTAGAAGTTGCCTTTCCAAAAGAGCAAGGGTTTCCCATGAAAAGAATCTGTGACCTTGATTAACCTCACTCCTAGATATATAATCCAAGCTTTTTCATTATTTCAGCATGTGATTAGCTCCTTGAAAATTTTTGGTGCTCTGTGTACCAATGTGGCTTGAATTGTATTCATTAGTCAGTTATAGTTAATATTTGTGGTATCCAATAATATAGACAACCTAAAACATGAAGCACTCCCATTTTACGTCTAAGAATTACTCGTATCAGATAGTGCCCATTATTTTTTAAGCATTTAAAAAATACTTATAGTCAATAGTAGAAATTTTCTTTCACCAAGTCATTTAGATTATTTAACTCTAAAAATCCATCATCAGATAAACTTTCAAATACTTTTCAAAATACTAAGATACATAAAAATGCTTAAATTCAGCAATAATTACATAAAGAATCCCATGCGACCTTTCTCATTCATATTAGCACCAGTTTTGTCAATTTGCCTGCAGTGTGACTTATGTTATTACCTTGTGGTTTAGTTGTTAGTGGATGTAATTCTTGTATTATGTCATATCTATTCTATAAAAGATGGTGCTTGGCCATGCATGACTTACTGGGATATTTTCTTATGTGGAAAAGAGCAGTTCATATATGATTTACCTACTAGACTTGGAAAGTGTATCAAATCTGAATCTTATGCCGACGCAGTGAGGTTCTATACCGGAGCCATGCCAATTTTTGAGGTTTCCTTTTCCTTCACCCTGTCTTGCATTCGTTTGCCCTAATCTTTGTTCTTTTACTGTCGTTACTTTCATCGTTTAAACTTTCATTTGTATTGAAAACTTTGTCCCTAAATGTTGGTTTTTCCATTTTTCACTTAATTCCCAGGCATATGGGGATTCATCATTTCTGGATTGTAAGAGAGCATCTGAAGAAGCAATATCTGTTATTATAAAAAGTTTGCAGGTATTTTTGTTTGGTTTCTCTTTTTTAATATCGAAGTCATTTGTTTTAGGTTTAACATTGTCTGAACTGAACCTTTAACAATCAATTATATTATGAGGATGCATTATCAATTGTCATTCAAAGCTTGTTGGAAATAATTGAAGAACATGGGGATGAATGGTTGAGGTGGGGAGAAGAATGAAGATACACAATAGCTTGTGGTTTGAACGATAATATATCCCTAGAAGGATTAATATGTAATGAATGACCTCAAATTGCTGTCAGTAGTTTTAGTCAAGTAATATGTTAAATTACGGATAATAAGTGACAAGCTATACTACCTTGTTCTGGTCTATTTTCAACAGTTTTTTGAGTGTTTGTGCTACAACATCTAAATGAATACATTATTGTTCTCGTCTTTGACCCTGCATCTTTTCTTAAAATTTTTAGTTAAGTACCACATATCGCTACAACATCTAAATGAATACATTATTGTTCTCGTCTTTGACCCTGCATCTTTTCTTAAAATTTTTAGTTAAGTACCACATATCCATACTGAGTGCCTTTACTGCATGGTGAGTCAAGGAGTAGAGGATTTCTTATTCAATACTGAGGACGAATGTCTATTCTGTGCTACTAGGGTTATGGTGTAAACCATGAATCAGCCACTTCAGAAATTTTTATCTTGTATATACTTACCAAATATACAGGAAAGAGCAATCCGTTTGAATAACTTATGCTCCTTTTGGGATGCTCAATAGAGAAAAGGTCACATAACATTTTAATTGTATCTTTTAGGGAAAGTTATTTTCTGATTCGGAGTCCATACAGGCAAGAGCTGAAGCTGTAATGCTTCTGAAGCAGTTGGATTTCCCGGTAAGTCCAGTTTCTTCAGTTTTATCATCTGCAGAAGTGTATTTGTTACTTGTTTCCAGTTACTCGGAAGCTGTTAACTCTCTGTGAGTAGCATGTGAAAGCCTAGTGACTGTATCATAGGTTTGTTGTGGACAACTGTATACAAACGTGTCAAAAATGTCTTATATTATTTTCAAATCACAAAGAGATGAGGCAACAATTGTCATATCTTTTTCTTGCTAATTTGGGTAAATAATATGTTTGAGAGTCTATAATGAAGAACTGACAATGATATACCAGTTCTATTTTCAATACTAATGATAACAGCAATTTATTTAAGCATTAGAAAATTGATACTCATAAGCCAGAATCTCATTTTTCTACACAATCTGGATCTCTGAGATGATAAAGTAAAGTACATAAATCTAGTTATTCACAGTTTCCCTCTGCAATTATCATGTAGGTATACATTATTTGTTTATTGAAATCTGAATATTTTTTATGCTAGAATTTGTCCTCGTTTTGACAGGTTGACAGTTTGAAGGAAAAACTGCTTGAAAAGTTAGAACAGTTCCTTGTGGATTTAAATTTAGAATCTGTAGATATAAGCCATGCTTCCGTTCCAATTGTTTCTGATGAACCTCCTAAACAAGAAATAAATCCAGACACAGTTCCTGCAACTTCTCACGAGGTAAGGGACAAAATTTGGTGTTGGATGCTTGGAGTGTAGTCTTTCTTTGTAGGAGCAAGTGATTTGGTTTAGAATAAAGATTTAATGCTTCCATCTTGTTGTTGCTGTCTTCATTGACATTACTAATTTGGTGTTTTGTGGAAACTATTTGTCTAGCCTTATATCGAGGCATAAAGTTTTCTGGTCTTGTTCATATTGGCAAATTTGATCATTATTGTTGATGTCTATCCCCAATCCCACTTTGGAAGAGTTTGAAGTTTGAATAACTTGAATGACAAACTAATTATGCATCTTACCATATTTTGATGGGTTATCTGTTAAAAATATAACCAAGAAGAGTTGTTCAACTTTAATTCCACAATGAATGTTCAATATGATCTCTAACGAATTACAAGAAATTTCATTTATATGTTTGTAAGAAAAATGTTAAGATCTAGGTGGTGTTTATGGTTCAGCTAGTGGTTGTGATTGGGCCTCAAGGTGTAACAAACTAACAACTGAAGTACAAATTGATTAGTTTTTCTGGTAGATATCTGTTTAAATTGGTTGACATCTCGTTAGAGAACATCTTATGCTCAACTGAGTCCAACATCTAACTGTTCAACAAAATATTATATAGTTTACCTTATATATATATATATATATATTTATTTATTTATTTATAAAAATGCAATATAAGTTAAATGTGTGTCCCCGTGTGTCATATCCTCTTTATTTGGAAAAATCAATATTTTGTGTCTAGTATCATGTTGTATGTGTGTCCCACATCAGTATGTGTCCATGCTTCGTAATCTTAGTCCTTTATTAAGTGCTTTTATTTTCAACCCTCTTCAGTTCTAGTTCTTTTTTGTTCTATTTATTTCTTGTTAAAAGGATTTCCATGGGTTACATTAGGAAGTGATAGACATATACTTTTAACTAGTTGGTTATAGTTTAATTACCCTAGCACATCAACTATCAGCGAAAATGGTAGCTTTGCTACACCAACTCATAATGTCCTTCTATACACCATCAGTGCAGGTGATAGACATGTATTTTCCATGTCATAGCCTTCTTTTTCTAAAATTTTTTTTGGTCTGTTATTTGGTTTTTTGATTACTATCATCATTGCAATACATATGTTATCACCTACCGCACCAAGTAAACTGATCTATGTTGCCCAATTTTCTGAACTTAGGCTTCAACTCGGGAGTTTGTAGAAGCTGTTCGTGCTTATCGAGTGATATTTCCTGATTCTAGAGAGCAACTAATCAGGCTTCTGAAGGATCTGGTTAAAAAGTATGGGTGACATTATTAGTTTTCTTAGCTAGAAGTTTGGTGTATTCTCTTTTGTTTTCTTTAGTTTAATCATTTATAAGTATATGGCTTCTAGCCTGAAAGTCCGATTGATGTGTTTGTGTAGGCACTTTGACACCACTCAACAACATATTGTGAAACAAATTTCTCCTGAAGTCCTGTTGGGAATGCTTCGTAAGTTTGCCTTAACTATCCTAATTCTGTCTGCTAGATCAGAGACTTCATACTGCCGATGCTGTGAAATAATTTGCAATGCTTGAATCTTGGTTAAGAATTTTTTATTGCTTGAGGACCTATAGAGTTGCCAACTTTAAATGGGGACCCCTTAACTCTTTAAGTTGGTTTGATATGAGGACGGTGAAGGGTCGGTGGTTCTTTTCCTTTTGTTTGATACAACTGGAAGTCTGGAAGGAAGTATATGGAATTGAAGATAAAGTCAATTTCATTATTTGTTGCGTACTAAATGGGTGGTAATTGTATCAATTTCATATGTAACACTACAATCATGGAGGTACATTTTGCTTGTCATGATTTGATATAAATGCTAAAGGTTTTAGACTTTTAGTTCTTTGTACCATTTCCAGACTTTTGGGAGGAAAAACATTGTACCTTGGAGGGTGAGGACTCCATTCTAGTTTTATCTTACTATCCCTTCTCTAATATATAAGAAAATATTGTTCTTTTTTAACCTTCCACCTAAAGTTGCATACAGGGGAAACTTATTGTCACCAAACGTGCATTAGGGTTGTGGCTTAATAGGCAAGATTGTGAAAATCAATGTAGGAATTTCAAGTACACATCAGGAGAGGGAAGGAATTATGGTGAACTTCCAAGGATGACACCTCGAGCACAACTCTAGAGAGCAGTGAGAGGAAATGGTTGTTAAAAGCCTATAAACTAAACTTACCTTCATGTGACCCTAATAAAGCATATTTTCCCCTCTTCATATACAGCACTCACAGAACTGTTGTTTAAATAAAATTCAATACTTCCTATTAAGTTGATATTTAAGGCATGCTTTTCAAGTCAAATATCACCTGTATTATGGTAAGATCGTTAGGTGCCATCACCACAAACAATCAAGTGAACTTGTTCTATTAATCAAGTGCACTAAACTTATCTCAGGTTGATGGCTATATGATCTTACATTAATCATGGTTATGGTAGATGTTTGTGGCACTTTGATTAGGCTATCCCGAGCTGGTGAAGTGGAATTTAACTAAAAACAAAATAAAGAGAACAACCTATATAACCAAAATAATAAGGGTAAAATGCATTTCACCACATGTGGTTTAATCCGTTTTGCATTGCACCACATGTGGTTTAGAGATCCCAATAACCACATGTGGTTTTGAAAGATTAGTATATTACCACCTATCTGTTGCTATATATAACGATAAGCGACATATTTATAAAAGAATTAGCAATCCATAGATAGTAATCTACTAAAATTTTAGAACTATAGGTGGTTATTTAAGAGTTTTCAATCCATAAGTGGTGCAATGCAAATTGGGACAAACTACAGGTGGTGAAATGCATTTTACCCAAATAATAAAGAAAACAAGCTGAGATTTGAACATACTATTCTATTTGGAGCAGAATGGGCGAGTAAATTATATATTAGTAGGAGTAACAAAAGAACCTTTCTCTTATTGTTTCTATCACCCTACTACTTATTAATAATAATTATTATTATATTATCATTTTTTATTTAAAATCAGTCTCTTTTTTTTCCTAATTATATATCAGGTGGGATTTGGACCAATGTGCTGTTGATGAATGAAGTTTTACCTGAGGCTGCTCTCCCCGATTTTGCTTTTGAGGTATTTCTTGTATTGTATTTTAATTGTATTGAAGACTATTATCACCTTACATCTCTATTCTGTCTTGCATTAAAAAATATTAACCTTGTGATCCTCATATGAGAAAGAAAGTTTCTATTTACTTACCTGTATGGTTTCAGGCTGCCCAGATTGCTGTCAAGCAATATATTGCTTGTGCATTCTCTCGTCTTCTACTTGATATTTCTGGTTAGTTTCACTTAATGATAATTTCCATCTTTAAAGCTTGGAATTTGACGCAAATCCAGTTCATAGCAGTGGGAAATTATTAGACAAGATTTTAGAAATCTAGTCCACTTAGTTATTTCCCATTGTAAAATGTGGCCTTCTCGCCAATAAAAGATTAAAAGTAATAAGTATATACATTTTAATTACATGATTTTCTAAATTATAGCAATTTTGTGTCATTTCTATCCTCAGCAAGTGATTGTATTTGTTTCTTAAATTATACTTAACTGGCAGATCCCCTTACGAAACTCCAATCTAGGCAAAAGGCCAGTTCAGAAGAGGAACATTCTTTGCAGGCTGCTTTAGAGGCTAACAAAAAAGCTGTAATTCAAGGCAGCATGGGCATATTACTGGTAAAAGTTGAATACAAAATTTCTATGAAAAGTTATTTATTGCTATCAGGACCATGAACTATGTTTAACAAAGTTACCTTTTTCACTGTGAATGGTGGTTGATTGCTTCCCCTGAATGTTGCTTTACTGGTATATGGGTTTCTGCCATTGTTTCGATTGCAGTGGACACTAGCTTATTACTATTATTAGCTTATTGTACTTAGCTTTGGAGGAACCTGGCTAACAGATTGTGTTGGATCAATTATTTGATTGACTGAATTGTTTCTATCTTGTTTGAAGTTCTCGTGAAACTGAAATACCACACAGTCTAGGGTTTGGTCTGACACAAACTATATTCAGACCTCTATGTTTGATGAAAGATTTGATGACCCCTTGTAATCAGGGCATTCAAATTCTCCTGTTTAAAGGCATGATTAGGCTTCATAGTGCAACAAAGAAATAGAGAACTCTTCATCCCCGTGTACACTTGTAACCGGGTTGACAACCCTTGTCACCTCATAGTTCACAGGCCTCGAATTTAAGCAGCTCTCTTTTTATATCCTGAATCTTAACTGCTCAACTGCATCACTACGCAGATTTTTTAATTATATATGTATGGATTATATTACACTATTCATTTATGAATCTCATTGATTTGATTGTTATAGGACTTCCGCCAGATTCTGGAAGAAGATCTTGACCTGCTTCTGAATTTGAAAGACTTGATTATTGACTGGGTACAAGAAGGATTTCAAGATTTCTTCACAAAACTTGATGATCACTTCCTTTCGCTTTCTAGAAAGAATATTAGGTCTGGTCAAGAATCAACAGAGGGGTTACAGAGTGACAAAATTCTAGCTGGTCTTGTACTTTTGATGGCTCAACTTGCTCTTTTTGTGGAACAAAACGCCATCCCGAGAATTACCGAGGCAAGAGCCATCTAATAGTCTGATTAACTAGTGATTACGATTTATTTTTCTTAGGGGACCTGCTTTGATTTTTCATCTTACATTTTACAGGAAATAGCTGCTTCTTTCTCTGGAGGTGGTGCCAGAGGTTATGAATCTGGGCCTGCTTTTGTTCCTGCGGAAATTTGCCGAACCTTCCATTCATCCAGTGAAAAGTTCTTACACCTTGTATGAATTATGCTTTCTACAGCTTCTGCTTGATAAGTTCCCTATAATCTGTCCAAACGAAATTAACCAGAGCATTTTCTTGGACCTGGTACTTATGAATTATGATATTATTATTAAAGATATTAAGGAACACACTGACCAGTATGGATTGTGCATAGAACTTCCACAGGTTTACATCACATTACAACATATCAGTATTGAGTTAATACCATTTTACATTAAATAATGGATGAGTTCACAAGAAGTATACTGTACCTAGCATTGTGGTCTATGTTGTTTGCAGTTGCCATGATACTTGTATGTATGGGTACATTATTAATTGCTGAGTTGAGTGTATTCTTCTAACTACAAAAGAGGTGTATATATAGAATGGTTTTAAGCTTGCAACTCTTAACCCTTCTGCCTTTTAACCTGCACTGGTGTGAAATTTTTAGGCAGTTAAATAATTGAAATGAATCAACTTTTGGACTTAGAGTGAGGCTGAGTCTTGATGTCTCAGTTTAGTCAGTTAAAGGAAGTATAATGTCTCATGTCTCATCTTAATACTATTACTAAATCTGTAATTGATCATGTAGAATAGAGACGGTTCTGACAGTGTTGGACATAACTTGACCTTAAAATTTCTGCAACTTATTTTGCTACCTACATAATTTTCTGTCTTAAAGCTGATTTTTGGTTTGAATCTCTTTTTCAGTATATTAATATGAGGACTCAAAAAATATCTGCCCTTTTGAGGAAGAGATTTATAACACCAAATTGGGTCAAGGTCAGTAAGTTCATAAACCTGTGCTGTTAATATGGAAGAGATCCATAGCTTGTCAATGATTCGATGTCCTTTTCATTCAATAATTTTTCTCAAAAAAGGTTTCTTTTTTCCTTTTTCAGCACAAAGAACCCAGAGAAGTGCATATGTTTGTTGATTTGTTACTTCAAGAGGTGAGTCTTCCTGTTTTTCTTTTGTTTATTTGTTAATCATTTTTACATTATAAAATTCAATCAATTAGAAATTTTTGTAGGTTGTTGAGTATTCCCTTTTCAGATCTTTATTCAAGATACTTCTCTCATATAGCTTTCACACATTTCTCCTTTTGATGTCAATGCATTAATGGATAAACTAAATATAGTGCCGTAAGTTTATTTATCTCATCTGTCAGTTGGAAGTAATAGGAACTGAAGTAAAGCAAATCCTACCTCAAGGACCCCATCAAAAACATCGCCGTACTGACAGCAATGGAAGCACAACTTCTTCACGCAGCAATCCATTGAGAGATGATAGATTGGGCCGGTCTAATACTCACAGGGCAAGGAGCCAGCTTTTAGAAACCCATCTGGCAAAATTGTTTAAGCAAAAATTGGAGATTTTTACCAAAGTTGAACATACACAGGTACTAAATTATGCTTCAAGTGAAACAACCAAGGTTTGCAGTGGAGCAATTTGACTTAGCTATCTTCTTATTTGCAGGGATCTGTTCTAACAACTATCCTAAAACTGTGCTTGAAGAGTTTGCAAGAGTTTGTCAGACTCCAGACATTTAACCGGAGTGGCTTCCAGCAAATTCAATTGGATATTCAGTTCTTAAGGACAGCATTTAAGGAAACTGCTGAAGATGAAGCTGCTGTTGATTTCCTGCTTGACGAGGTAATAAAAGATGGCTATTGTAGTAGTTTTATGAATTTATGAGTTATGACCTTGACAATACTTATGAATTTTTTCTATCTGTGCTCAAATAACTTTTTTTTTATGGAAACCTAATACCAGTGAAGTACAATTGGCTCCATTGTTCACCTTCATGGGGATAATAATTTCACTTTTTTCATAAAGCACATATTTGTTGCTGATATCTCAAATATATGCTGAAATCACATCCATCCTTTATACGTAAAAAGTAACGAGAATAAACTAAACTACCAAACTGTAATATTGCTCCTCATAATTTAGTGACAGTTTGAATCTGATCAAATGCATCAATTTTCGCAATTATGTTCCTCTTTTAAATCTTTCCCTTTCTTTGCTCTAGTATCTCTTTTTTTCTCAAACCAAAGGTAGAAAAACCATGTCACTGTCTTATCCTAAGATACAGTCAACCCCAACCAAATAAGACGTGAGTTGTGCCCGGGACCCTGCATGTGTGTAGTGCACTGTTCTAAAAGTCCCCTCCTAGTTCGATTAATCCCCCGTCTAGGCGCTAGGTTGTTTTCTATCGCCTAGCGCCTGAGTCCGCCTAATCCCAACTAATCCCGTATAATACTCATCTAGGTTTTAGGCACTCCTTTTACCGCTTAACGTCTTTTATAACACTGGTGTAGTGATCTCACTATCATGTTAAAAAAAAACTGAAAAAGGGGAACATGACTGTAAAAGTTATGAAGGTTGACCGTTACAGTCGAGACATTTTGGTTTTTACTCTTGGGATTGTGTTCTAATATGCCTTCGTAGTACATAATAAGTGACCCTGAGCATTTCTGGAGCAGGTGATCGTTGCAGCAGCGGAGCGGTGCCTTGATCCAATTCCTTTGGAGGCCCCTATACTAGACAAACTCGTACAAGCAAAACTGTCAAAGAGTTCAGAACAGAACTCTGTTTCAACATAAAATGGAAGGTCCAGCAATGCTGTATATAACCATTTGTATTGCTGTTCTCACAGTGAAGGATTCATGTATAAACCAGCTATGGCAATTCCATCGCTGTGGCTGGAATTTTGGAATTACAAAGAATCTGAGGGTCAATTATTGTTTGGAGTAAAATTGAACGACCATGTTGTATTAAACTTATAATATTCGAAGTTGATTTTACAAAATACCATATCCATCTTATATTTTGAAACATAATGCTGGCTTTTCAGAATCGAAACAAATCTATATCGATCTGGAGTTGCAACGATTTCGACTGGATTTTATATTTTCCATGTATTAGAGTATTGCTCTCTTTGTTCGAAAACTAGAATTGTGCTGGAACTTTTTCAAGTCAATTCAAATTATGTCTAATATAGAAATGGTACATTTCATTCTGAGTTTTAATATTCTTAAATTACTTTTACTTGTGAGTTTTATTGTTCAGAATCTAAGTTATGTTACTTTTAAATTTGAAAGAACAAAATGGAATTAGAAAAGTCAATGTATCCTTAATTTTAAAAGATATCTTTCAATTCTAGGAAGTATCTGACCTTGACTTCTTTAAGTGCTCCTAGATTTTCTGGAGGTATTAAGGATTTAAATCTATGCTTAACATTACGGAGTATAAGATATGATCCCGCCTACCAGTAGAGTGAGGATTCTTTCAACTATAGCCGGTCATGCAAGAGAAGTGATTGTGTGCTGACCGGTCGATGTTCAATTTTTTTTTTTTGTTATTTAAAAATATTTATGTTTTTAATGAATTTAATTGTTGATTTTTATATGATATGATAATGTGTGTTTTTGGTGAATACCATTCTTAACCAATAAAAAAGTTGAAGGCATAAATTAAAATTTTGTTTTAGACACTAATAACATTATTAATCATTAGATATTGAGTATTATTCGGATGAGTGAAATCTAAATATTGTTAGAAAAATGAATGCAAGAATACTAGCACATTGACCAGACAATCTACTTTTAGTTATATGCGGGCCCTATTTTATATTTTATTTATTCTTCTTCTTATATTTGGTTAGAGAAAATTGGATAATACTTTTTTTGAATTAAAATTAAAAGTATATTTGACTTTTTAAAGATTAAATAGTGATATACATTAAATTTAAAGTTCATTTGACTTATAAAGTTTCAAACGAAATATTTATTGTAATTAATACGGAGTAATTATTGTTTATGAATTATACATTTATAATAATTGCATCATATTTTTGGTAACATATTAATTGTATCACTAAGAAAATGAGTAAGTTTATATTACTTTTAACTTTAATACCTGCAAATCCTGCAATGTTATTATATTGACTTATAACACTAAATGTATTTCTATAACTGACAAAGAAGAATTATATTTTTCCCTACATATATGTATCAGTAATATGTGATATTTACAAGTATAATAAAATAGATTTTTGACAATTAAACTCAATCAACAATCTCTACCCAAAAAAAGAAAAATAATATCAAAATCAAATTAAATTTAGACCGAAGTACCTTGAATTTGACTATGAACAAATAGAAATATGTCGTAGAAATTTAGGAATATACATAACTTTAAGTAGAGATAAATATTCATTTTTTTTTTCAAAAAAAAAATAGAGTAGATTTAAAATTCTAATAGAAAGTGTAATAATTTTGGGGACAACACAATATCGAAATTCCAACAAAATACTACTCCGTGTACTATTCCATCCATATTTCCACCAATCTGTCTTCAAATTTTCGCATTTTTTCTTTTTCCGCGTTCCCAGAAATTTTTATTTTTTCACAAATCTTTCGAACATATAAACAACGAACTCAACCATTTTTCTTCAGTATTCAAACGAGTACGGACTCGAAACTTTGTTGTTTCTGATTCCTCCAATCGATGCCAACAACACATATTGCTGCTGCCCTATCAAACACTCCCGATTTTGCACAAGAAAGTAGGTACAGATCTTTTTTCACTTTTTATTTATTTCTTTTCGTTTTCTGCCGAAAATTTGTAGACCAAGATACACAAATTTCGCTAAATCTTTCGTGCTAAATTGATTGAATGCATATTAATTATCGAATCTTATATATGTATATGTTTTTTGGACTACCTGTTTTTTTCTACGAATATTAGATTGTTTTTGTGTTAGATTCTTGGTGCTAGATTATTTGGATTCGCAGAATTTTATAATTGATTTTGTGGGTAAGTTTATGATTTAGTTGTATGTTTTGTTTTTGTTTACCCTAGTTGAACATTCCATTTTCTTTCTTTTTTAACGTTGTTTGTACATTTACTCTTGAATTTTGTGCAGAGCTGAGTGGGTAAGTGATAACAGAATCTAAGTTCTGTTTAGCGATACTGACGTATTTATTGCTAGGGTGGTTGCTACATTTATATGCATGGGTCTAGTATAAGCGTATAGCAGACAATGGTAATACAATTATGTGATTTACTGAGTGCAGAGGTGTTTCAGAAGTTTTTAGTCGCGTCTTTGATATTAGGGGAACGTGCTTCATACCCAAAAACATTTAAATTTCTGTACTAAAACTTGGCGAGATATAATCATACTGCTTTTAGTAATTAAATTATTTGGTTATATTGTTTTAATTAATTAGGTAGTATTTTCTTGAAGTTGAATTTAGTTTAATTAGGTTAGTAGCAGATTCAAATTAGGAATCCTGCATTCATCTTTTGGGGCTTCAAATTCTTATGTGAGTTGTAAGTTGTCATGTTTATCTTTGATTATTGAACTGTAAGTTGAGTTTATCGATTGAGCGCTGAGTTTGGAGAGTTCTGAGCTTAAATTATCTTCCTTCATTATCTCATTAGCCCTTTGTCCTACATGAAAACAAATGGCATAGACCTGTATGATATGTTGAGAGACATTCATCGTTGACTTATATGTTGTTCCTTTGTTGAGGTGAGCTTTTTATGTTTAGATGTGTAAACTTCATCCTTTTGTGGCTGTGAGCTTTTTGCAATTGAAAAAAGTTGTGGTTATGGAAACAAATAAAATTATTGATCGTACTATTCTCGAAACACCCCAAATACGCGAAATGCTCCAAGTGTATCAAATGAAACAACAGAAATAGCAAGTGGAAATATGTATATGAGTTTTGTCAAATTTTAGGGTTAGTCAAAGCTATTTCTACACAGATACATTCTATTATCATATGTTCATCAGGTTTAGTGTTTGGGGATGAAGAACAGGCAGAAAAAGAAAGAATAAAGTAAGACAGGGATGAGTGAAATTTTGCCAACCTCTGTTTGAATTCTTGTACTCCATTCATAATACTGAAATGCAGTGGTGAAGGCAGGATTTTGGAATTTGGGGTTTTTTTTTGGGGGGGTTGGGGGATTGTTGGCAGCAAATTACATTGAAATTTTAAAGTAGAACATTTTTGCGTTTATTACAAAAATATATTAGATTCGCTCCAAAGTATAAAAATCACTTTTATTTAATAAAATGAATTTAATTCTTTTAAACCAAAATTTTATGAGAGTAATGTGAAGTTTAAGATTACAAAACTTAATATTTACATTTTTTGTAAGTATTTTATAAATTTGGATTGTATTGATTAAAATTAAATTATTATGTACAAATTTTATATTTGCACGAGTTAATTGTTTTTTTGAAAAGTCAAAACTAATTTTATAAATTAAAATATAGGAGTATTAAAAAATGCACACACCAAAAAGAAAAAAAAGAGATAATTTCCACTCTCTTTTCCTGGGGAATTTGGAAGAGAAAACAAGATTAGATTTCGTAATCAATTAAATGTTTGTAGTACTTATACTTCTATTGTTACTTTTACTACTAGAAATACTCAAATATTTTGAAGATAACTACTACCTACTAATTTTTATTTTGGAAGTCAGCGGCCCCTTGTCCCTGCCTCTGTCCGCCTCTGCTAAAGTGCACACCTCTTCCATTAATAACACTCAGAATAATCTACACCCACTTACCATGTACAGTACATGAAAGGAGCAGTAATACGCTAATACTCAATTATATTAAGTATTATTACTGTCTCAACTATTACTTTCAACTAGTTGTAGTTATATTTATTTTTTATATTCATGTGGGGATGAACTATAGCTGCAGTCAGCTCTTAAAATTACTTTTAAAATTTGAGTGTTAAAGAAAACCTCCTCCTAGACATCACCATTTCTCGGGTTTATGATAGAAATGAGTACTATAGCAGAAGACTTCCCCTTTCTAATGATCGCAAATACAAATATGCTTTTGTGTTGTTTACGATGCTTTATTTTAATGATCATAGGGCACTAGCCATTTGTAGACAGACATCTCATAGTTGCTCTCAAATGGTCGCTATTTTCACATATAATGCAATAAAATATTATGGTTGAAACTTGTTTATCAGTTGTACAAAGTGCTACTTTATTAATTTCTAATAAAAATGTTTAGAGTTCAAAGAATGCATGTTTTCCCTTGTAAGTTTTTCTTGGCTTTTCATTTGCATATCCCGAGTTCTCATCCTTCCTATGTAGATTTATTTGCAAAAGTATCCTCTGTAAGTTTAATACATTTGCATTCCCAGAGAAAGAGAACTATGCTTAAAGTATACGGAGTAATATAATTTGTGCTTTTGTCATATTCAAATTTTGTGCCTAAGCTCTATAAAATGTAACACTTATTTTTGAGATGGAGGGAGCTTGTGGGAATTGCCATATCTCACATGTGATGCTTAACTGTTCTTCTATGACCTCTGTCCCTAGCGTCTTCTTGAAAACATATAACTCATAACTGGCAGCAATTCTATTAGGTGCCAATGGTACATTTAGAGTTCATATAGTTTAATAACTGTTTTCTTAATTTTCTTATTACTTGTAAATCGAACTTTGAAGGACCTATTAGATATAAGATTACCTTTGGAAATCTAAAAAAAAATTGTGCAATGTTTTGAAGGAGATCTCTTGGTTGAGGTGAGGCTAACCAAATCAAATTTCACTTCTGATGATACTGATATCTGTCTACATTTCCTATCAAGTGAAAATTTTGGTTTTCTACTTGTGAAATATTTTATATAGCTTTGGATGATGAATCTAAGCAGATGGTTGCTCTGCTTCTTCAGGTTGCACTGAAGTATGCATATCTTGAAGCACACATCTTCAAATGATACACCCTCTTTATGTGTGGCACCTCTAAATTTTTCACACAAGGTGCATACGGCAAAGGATGAAATAAAAGAGGAAGCTGAGGATGATCATGTTAAAGCAGATATGGATGTTGACCTTCGCGAAGTTTACTTTTTAATTATGCATTTTTTATCTGATGGGCCATGCCAGAGAACTTTTAGACAGTTCTGGAAAGAACTTGGGGAACATCAGCTTCTACCTAGAAGATATCATGCTTGGTATTCGAGGAGTGGTACAACGAGTGGGAGTGAAAATGACAATGGCAGTTCTTTCCCTTTAACTTATGATGAAGTAGTTGAGAGGTATTAAATATGCATTAATATTCTTTGCCATGTGCATTAATATGAAGTAGTTGATAGGTATTGAATTTGGTCTCTCAAATCCACATGACATGCTTTTATTGGTTACTAATGATTGCATAAATCTACAATAAATCTTGAGCAAACGATGTATGGCTGCCATGTGGTTCGAGATAATCGTGATAAAAAACTTGAGACCACTGGAATTACCAAGAAATTATAGAAATATTTGCCAAACTGGTTCATGCATGTCTAATAGTTTTTAATACATCCAGTAATTGTTAGGGCATAAGCTGAATGATAAACTTACAGGAACTTGGAATACGGTTAATTGATGTTATCCAAGAGGCTAAGTGGTTCTTAGATTTCAGCGTCAATCTCTACTTTTCATTCTTTTGAAATTACCTGATATGTACTAGGTTTTGTTTTTTATCTACCTGACTAAATTGATAAACGCTTGTTTTCACCCTTAATTAGGTATTCTCACATTGAAAAGGATCACTTGTTGAAGCTTCTGAAACAATTGATTCTGACCACAGTACCGTTGCGGAATATAAATGAAAGACATTATCTTAGTGCTGCTGATGTTCCTACGCTCCTTGGAGTTGGACCATTTTCACTTCTGGGTTGGTTTGACCTCCATTTTACATTTAAATATGAACACACTGATTTTACCTAAAAAATCCCGACTTCCAACATTATACTGAAGTTCTATTCCATGTTTAATCTCAAAATTGGTTCTGGGTTTCTACTATTCTAATCTTCTTTTATTATGTGATATACTTCAAACCTCAGAGGATTTCAGGGGTTGATTCCTCAAAAGTTGTATATCTTCAACTTGTCTGCATTAGTATCCAATTTCTTCCTTAATCCCTTTTTATTAGTTGTTGATACCTCATTGTCTTATCACAACATGTTTGCAGAACCATAGTCTTTGATGCAGAAAATGTGGCAGGAGGGTCAGGATTCTTTTTATTGTTCTCTGAGGCAATTGTGTACAATTGGAGTTGCTGCTGTACTCTTTGTTATTACCACCTTTGTTTGATAATAAATGTCAAAATATTTTTTAAGTGAAGTTTACCACTTCTAGAATTGGGTTGTTTGTAATAATATATCTACAAATATAGGTGGAAAGACTATGGCTTACAGAAACTACAACAATGTACTACCTATTACATTATTTACAATTTCAAATTTGAAGTATACATTTAGCTGCATCTAGTTTGCAATTTTTCTTTTCTTAATTCTTTTAAAGTTAGCTGCACAAATCACTTGTATGCATATACTGGGAACTAAACCTTCTTTGGGTGAAGTGAAAGTTATTTTGTCAACTTTAGGTACATATTTTCTGAGATCTAGATTGCAAATCCTTTTTAACAACAATATTTTCAAATATTTGTTAACTTTTGTTCCTTCATTTACATTCACATATTTATGGAACATATTCTCCAAATTTGCTTGTATCACTGGAAATAAGTAAAAGGAAAACACATGGAACAAAATTATAGTGCACTAATGTAGAAACATAAATATAGATACCAAAAATACCTTAAATATATACGTGTAATAATTAATGCCATGATGGTCAATTTGACTGCAGAAACAATCTACGTCTTTCATTTGATGTAAGGATTACATGCTCTATTATTCCCAACTAGAGTAAATGACAGGCTAAGTCGCATGGTCTTTTGCCCAGTTGGCCAGTTGGACGTAGTTGCTGATGGGTTATATTCTGAGAAGTTTGATATTGTACTCTTCAATAAATCCATTTTCTCCCACTAAAAGTGTTCAACACCCATATCCTTGTCTGCTATGAATAACTGTAAAGCAAGACCTGAGAAAAGTAAAAAGCCGATGTAGCATAGATGATAAGTTTATAAGCCTATGTTCTCTGTTGTGTGAACAATACAAGACAGTGGCTTCAGAGCAATCACTCGAAGACTTTTAAATGGATGTTTTGTAGATTCCTTGCCACTCCCATTCAACATTCTTGTGCACTTGATAGGTGTGATCTTTTTGTTTATATTGGAATGTATATTTAATGTGTTGCAGGTAGTAAAAATAAAGAGGATATGCAAGAGAAGCCTCCTCCAGCATACCTTCGTTGGCCTCACATGCAGGCTGATCAGGTCCGTGGGCTGAATTTGAGGGAGATTGGAGGTGGTTTACGGAAGCATCACCGTGCTCCATCTATTCGCTTAGCCTGTTATGCTATTGCTAAACCATCAACCATGGTCCAAAAGATGCAAAACATAAAGAGGTTAAGGGGACACAGGGATGCTGTCTATTGTGGTATCACTTCGTCATCCTTGGTTCTGCAAAGAGGATCTAACATTCTAGCTACTGCATTTGCTTATATATTGCTCTCTTGTAATGAAATTACTTGGAAGATTCAAGTTGTTTTTCTTCACTCACTTTTGGATTCTGTTTTCCAACTTTTGCATATGCATAATTGATTTGTTTGTTTATTTTCATAACAGTAGCCTTCAAGCCATAAGTATAAAAGCTCTGCATAAATTCCTAAAAAAATCTTTTGTATTGTGCAGCAATATTTGACCGTTCGGGGAGATATGTGATTACTGGATCAGATGATCGTCTTGTCAAGATGTGGTCCATGGAAACTGGCTTCTGCCTAGTCAGTTGCCGTGGACATGAAGTAAGATGAAAACTTGAACATTCATATAACATTTGTTGCTCTCTGTTATTGTGAAACTTTTTGTTTACTATACTCGTCTTTTACACAATAAAGGGTGACATTACTGACTTGGCTGTAAGTTCCAACAATGCTTTGGTGGCATCTGCATCGAATGACTTCAGCATTAGAGTTGTAAGATCTCTTTCTACTCAGCAAATTATTTGAAGTGCTGTCAATGCTTGAATGACTAAAAAATGTTATTTTATGTTGCAGTGGCGCCTGCCAGATGGCTTTCCTATATCTGTTTTGCGGGGACATACAGGAGCTGTTACTGCCATTGCATTCAGTCCAAAGCCTGGCTCTGTTTACCAGCTTTTATCGTGAGTCGAGTATCAAGCCTAATGAATTTCAATTGCTGCATCTTTTTGTAGTCTCACTATTGATACACGTGTTTCAGTTTCAACCCATGTAGCTGATATAAGTCTGGGTTATGTGTTTTAATGTTTAAATGTTTTCCGATTGTGAGTACTGATAACATATGTATAATAATGAAGGAATCTCGGTAATTAATGATATTCGGTGCAAAGTGCTTGTTGAAAAGGTCATATTTGTTCAGAATATATCCTTATAATGAATTCCTAAGGCCATTTTTGGCATGCGGTAATCTGAGTCTTGGAATCAACTAACTTCATCTCAATATTTGGATATGTGTGTTAAGGAATGTCTTTAGAATTCAATTTTATATTCATTAAATTTTTTGGGAATATGCTCATTAATTGAGTGGAATCTCTTATGTTAATTAAAATCTAAAAAAGTTTTAGCTATAATTGTGAGAGGTGGCAAATGAATCAATTTTTAGTTAATTTTTTAATTTTTGAGAGAGCCCAAATATAGAGTAAGAAAGCAGCTATTTTGGAGATGAGAGCGAGTTAAAAAAACAGAATTCCAGTTTTTCCCTTAAATTTAATACAATATGAAAAATTATAGAGAGTTGATACAAATTTTAGGAAAATTTATAAAAAAAAATCTTAGAGATACAAAGTGACCAAAATGTTTGTGGGAAAAATGTGTACAAATGTAGATAGAAAAACAGGGCATGAACTCTGGAGAGAGGTACCAGTACAAATTTTAGTTGGTACAGGGTAGAGGTTATAAATTTAAGAGGAAACTTATAAAGAGAGTGGCAAAATTTCAGGGAGACGAGTAAATATTTAAGACAGAAAGTAAATGTAAATTTTGAAGAGAAAATAGCTCAAATTTTATATTAAGAAGTCTTATACAAATTTCAAAATAGAAAAAGTGGGTGTAAATTTTAGAAACAGTGAGACAAAATTCTGGAAGAG
>CM025787.1:34355956-34403575 GCA_014636745.2 Centella asiatica
GGTGTAAATTTTAGAAACAGTGAGACAAAATTCTGGAAGAGAAAGTGAGGGTATTTACAAGTCTGTTAGGTCAAACAACTTGAAGATCGAAAATCGCTTGAGATTTGTCAAGGATGAGAATAAACACTCTTGGTCGGAGGAAGAGGTTAGGTAGAGGAGGGGGCACTTTGGTTTGTAAATTTTTTCAGACTTGAGTAGAAGCTGATGGTATGATTACTAATTAGTAGCAGAAAGCCTGAAGGTACTACCTTACCAAATGCTTTTCCCTTCGGAATGTGTGTTATAAAGAGGGAAATTATGACTTCTTTTGTTGTTTCGGTCTATAAATAGCTATCACACAATGATGAAATGAATCACTGTTCACGTGTTCTGCAACTGGAGACATGTTTATCTTCTTGCACCCAATCTCAGATTCTTACTTAGTTTCTATCCTAATTCTTCAATTTTGTTTATATTCAAGTTCCTTTTCTAGTTTCCATTCTGTTATCTGTGTGCAAAAAATACTTCGGTCTATTTTACAACTATATCTTTGGAAGACCAGTTGATTTCCTCATCTCAAGCCCTGAAATGGTTCTTTGGCTTAGTGACTGACTGTGAATTCAACCATACCTCGAAATATGTGCACAGATGGTCTGGTATTCTTGTAAGAGGTGAAGCGGCATGTTGGATAATCAGGAAGGCATCCATAAATAAACAAGGTTACAGCTACTGTAACATTGTTAAGAGTGCAGCCTTCCTGTAAAATATTGTTGCTGCTTACAGATTACCTTATTTATGTTATAGAACTCCTTGCTTTACTGTTTCAGTTGTTCTACACTTAGTTTACTTTTGACCTTTGCAGTGACTTGTTTGATCTGTAAAATTGTTGATGCGTCTTAGTATGTCCTTCGTTGTTTTTTGCTTTTCATTCTGGTATTTCTGAACATTTATAGATCATCAGACGATGGAACTTGTCGTATCTGGGATGCTAGGTATTCTCAGTGTACTCCACGTATTTACCTGCCAAAGACGACAGATGCTGTTTCAGGTTAGATTGCTTACTCACTGCTGTTTCATAATAGGTATCACCTTTCACACTTAAACTAGAGACTGACTTCTCTTGCAGGAAAAACCAATGGCCCCTCCTCAAGTAGTGCCCCCTCTTCGAGTAATGTTACACAATGCCATCAAATACTATGTTGTGCTTACAATGCTAATGGCACAGTCTTTGTAACTGGAAGCTCTGATACTTTTGCAAGGGTATGGCTACTGCTAAAAATAAATCAGAACAAAGATTTGCATTGTGGGGAATTGACATCAATTCTAGATTTTAGAAAAGAAATTCCGGTTCATAATGTATGTAATTCATCAAAAGGATCCTCTCAATTTTGTAGAACCCAACAAATATGCAGTTTGATTATGTTTTGAGAGCATTTTTATGATTAACTCCTCTTCATCCTCTCCTGTCACTACAGCTTGGATAAAACAACTTTTCATTTGTTAGTTCCTTTGATGGTCAAAATTTTTTTATCTTTTGTGGTAATGATTATGTCCATGTAGTATATAGTTCCACAGATTTTCATTTGGAAACAATATCGATAAGGTTTGACAACTGTCAAAATTCCTATTTATTGATGATTAATATATACCTTGCCGAAAGTAATTGCCAAATCCTATATCCTATTTTTTAGACCTTTTTTTAATGATAACTTTTGGTAAATTCATATAAATACATGTATGTCTACACACATGTGCACGCTCGCAAGCGCACGCACACACACGGACACACACGCACACACACATGTATATAGGGATAATAATGCAAGGTGACCATGCTAAAAGAAAATCATCTCTCTCTGTAGCATGGGTACCAGTATTGATTTCTTGACCACATGTTAAAAGTGACTTAAGAGGTCCTTCTTAGAGGTCTCGTTTCTTAGTCCGTTGTACGCCAATGAACTAACTGCAGGCATTTTAAAATTGAGTTTTGATACTTGTGGTTGATTTGATTTGTAAAGAGGTAGCTTCTTACAGGTTTGGAGTGCTGGCAAACCCAGTGGAGATGAATCACAACAACCATATCATGAGATTGATGTGTTGGCTGGTCATGAAAATGATGTCAACTATGTACAATTTAGGTTAGTCAAAACAGTATGTACTTCTAACTTATGCCGGGACTTTCTTATATCGCTTTGTGTTTCATACATGTGTAAATGCAGTGGCACTGCTGTGGGTTCAAGGTCTTCAACGTTGGACATTGTTTTGGAGGAAAAAGTTCCTAAGTTTAAAAATTCCTGGTCTGTAATCTTCTTGTCTAAACATTTGCTCACTTCCTTTACTGTTATAGAACCTACACCCTTTTCTAGCTTCATTCTTCTGCTCATTTGGAGTGAATCTTAAAATTAATAGGCATAGCCATGAGAACATAGTTACCTGCTCCCGTGACGGAAGTGCAATAATTTGGATTCCAAGGATACGAAGATCTCAAGTGAGTGACTCTGGCAAATTGTTCTAACTTCATCCTCTTTATGTTTTCTTTTTCAGTCATAATTGTCACTTCCATTCAGGGAAAAATAGGGCGCTGGACACGAGCATATCACCTAAAAGTTCCTCCTCCTCCAATGCCGCCTCAACCTCCTCGAGGAGGCCCACGCCAGAGATTACTTCCAACTCCTCGTGGTGTTAATATGATTGCGTGGAGCCTCGATAACCGCTTTGTGCTTGCAGCCATTATGGGTAAGTCCACTTCTATGTCCATTTAACCATTGGAATATAACATATACTTGACACACTTGAGAATAACATCAACTGGACAATGTAAAAATGTTTGAGTAGCATTTTGGCATACTCATAAGTCAGAATGTCTGAAAGGATGTAATCATCGTATATAAATTTTCATTCTGCCATTCAACTCCTCTGACAACTTCGGTACAACTCATATCCGCTGCTTCTCTAAGTGGATTTAAGCTTATTTTTAGTTTTTGGAAATTATTTGAATTTAGATATGTAATAGTTCAGTTTTGTTTTCCGAAAAATATTGTAATTTCAAACCAATTTAATAAGACAGAGTATATCAATTATAATTTACCAATTTAAATTAGATTAAACCAACTGTAACTTTAAATATATTTCCTTCAGTATATCATTTGAATAAGTAGTTTAAATAGTTCCAAATTAAACTAAAAGCAAAAAATTTATAATATTATTGCACAAGGTTTGTGCAAGCACGATTGAGTGCTACTAGGTGTGAAGCTGTCTCTGTTGGGGGATTATGGAAGTCCATTTACTTCAGCGGTGGTCATATATAAATGAAGTGAAACTCTTATCTTCCCACTGCTATTAATTATCTTGTATATCTGCTTGGTAAAAAGTCAAAGAAAATGCCAATTGCAAATATTTAATGCTGTCATTAAATGGTTTTCCCCTTTTGTGGTGTTCCCAATTGAACACATACTATCTTGCATTTATTTTTATTTTGTCCTTATACCGTCCTTTTTCATTCTCTTATATCTATTGCAGATTGCAGAATATGCGTTTGGAATGCTAGTGATGGTAGCTTGGTACATTCTTTGACTGGTCATAGTGCATCTGTAAGTGGTTCTACTGTTATCTTAACTACATAAGCATTGCCTTTAGTTTGCATAGCTGCCTATAAACAATGTCTGTCTCATTTGGATGTGTGATTCTTTTCGTTGTACCATGCTGCTTAACTTTGTATTATTTTGGCAGACATATGTGTTGGACGTTCATCCTTTCAACCCCCGAATTGCTATGAGTGCTGGGTATGATGGGAAAACTATAGTCTGGGATGTAAGTATTTCATGATTATATATATTGCAGTTCTCCTCCATCAAATTCTAATTGTGAAAGATCTTCGTGTGCTGAATCTCTAGATATGGGAAGGCACTCCTATCCGCATATATGAAATTGGACGTTATAAGTTGGTCGATGGAAAGTTTTCCCCGTAAGTACTAAGTAATTGTACTTTGTAGAAAACGAATATTGCATCATTCCTTCAATTATTCTAATTGTGATATACTAATGAATTTGCTTCTTACTCTGTTAAGTTTACTAGCAAATTTTTCTGCATTAGATTTCCCTCTCTCTCTCTCACAACCCCACCCCCCACCCCCAAAAAAAAACATATATATAATATTGATCTGTGTTCTTCATTATCCAATCACTGGTCAACTTGCACAATTATGCTGTGAATCCTGATATCTACTTTTAGAAGATTGATCCATGGTTGCAAGACATGTTAGATTCTCTGTGTTTTCCTTTTGGAGTAGGCTTTCCTTGGTCTCTACTAGATATCTGCAGTACCTACTTTAGGGTAAGCTAAGCTAACCTGGCGATAAATTCCCTGAATTTAGATTATACCATAACAAACCTTTGTCTTTTCTTCATTTTCTTTCGTTTAGTTTAAAGTGGCTGCTGAATATAAAAGTAGGGAAAGTAGGGTAGGTCTCTCTAGACAAAAGTGGCTGCTGAAAATAATTCTACCATTGTATTGTAATCTGGCTACATAGTATTGCTTAGTTATGGATAAGAGGATCACAGAAATATTTGAGCTTTAATGCATGTACCAGCTTTGAATATGAAAACCACAAATTTGTTCAAATGATGCAAACGTAAATTCTGTATCCAAGTGTAAATGCCATTGACTTTTTTAGCTCAGGAATATTAACGCCACATTAACTAGAGATCTAGTCAACAAGGGATGTACTTTCATAGGCAAAACCACAACATTACTGCATCACGCTTTAGCTTATATAACAAAGAGCCTCTAAGTTGACATTGAAAGATAACTTGCTACCTATATTTTGAATTAAATTGATCTTGTTTAGTTGTCTTTGTGGTGCAGGGATGGGACTTCTATTGTACTGTCAGATGACGTTGGACAAATTTATCTGTTGAACACTGGCCAAGGGGAGTCCCAGAAGGATGCAAAATATGACCAGGTATACCATTTACTACAGTTCTTTGGTCCGACATGAAGATTGGAATTTGTACAGCTTCGTTTTGATTCTGCCCATTATATATTGCAGTTTTTTCTAGGGGATTACCGACCCCTTATGCAAGACGCACAGGGGAATGTTGTTGATCAGGTCAGTTAGCCAACATTGCCATCTTACCATGCTTGTTGAGGTGTCATCATCACTACATCTGCTCCATATGTATGGCTACAAAAAAGGGAATTAATTTGTTGGACTTTGAAGTTTTATTCTAAAAAGGAACAAAAGGTCACGAATGTAGTATATTGAGCGTTAAGTAACTGGTCAACTTTGTACTTTCATTTAAACCATGTTTCCCTACATCCTGGGCTAGGTGGACTCTTCTTAGTTCCATGTGGAAGGAATGTAGTTCTGCTAGAAGTATATTAAGAGGAAAGGAAAAGAATGTTTGGTTTTATTATTCATCCTCAACCAGACTGCTTTTTTCGAAGAAATATTAGGAAGAGTATTTTAGACTTGGTTATGTGCCAATTTTTTTTGTTTTGGTTGATTTGGGATCAATAGATTACAAAATTTTGGATTTTCCTACCTTCAAGCATTAATATTTTGTGTTAAGAAATATCTATCCTTTTTGGGTAATTGACTTCATGATCTAATTTTCCCATTAGCTTTGTTCTATACTAATAATAGAGTCATACCATTAAAGCATGACATATTGAACACTCGTTATAACAATTAAAGCTTTTCTAACTGTTGGCAACTTAACAGTCAAGCTCTTATATGATTGATCTTGGATTTATGTCTTTGCATTTGCAACTGTATCCCCTTTATGTTGATAGAGTATTTGCACCGTGTTGAATGATGCTTTGGTTCATCCCACCTGCAAATGAGGTTGGGCGTGATGGAGGATGTCGAAGCATGACTGAAATTGTTCAGCCCTATTTAGCAACTTACAGGTTTTACAGCAGCTTAAACTTAATACTACACCTGATGCAGGAAACACAGCTTGCTCCATATCGAAGGAACATGCAAGATCCTCTTTGTGATTCAAGTATGTTTATGGTTCCAATCTTCTACAAGGCTTTTGTTTTTCAGTTAAATACTTATTTGACACATTGCCACTGGTAAATGCAGGTATGCTTCCATATCAGGAACCTTATCAAAGTACCTATCAACGACGTCGGCTAGGTGCACTGGGTGTTGAGTGGCGTCCCTCATCCATAAAATTTGCTGTCGGCACAGATATTGGTCTGGGTCAAGAATATCAGTTAATGCCCTTAGCAGACTTGGACATAGTGATTGAGCCACTTCCAGAATTCATAGATGCGATGTTCTTAGAACCTGAAAATGAAGTTATAAATGATGACACTGATTCAGAGTATAATGTTACTGAGGAATTTTCCAGTGGAGATGAGCAAGGAAGTTTAAGTAGTAATTCTTCTAGTGATCCAGAGTGTAGTGAACAAGAGAAGATGGTAGAAAGGAGGTCTAGAGATGGCCTTCGCAGATCAAGAAGGAAAACTCTGAGAGGAGAAGTAAGTGAAAACATTGACTGATCCGTTTGTATTCCTGGCTCTCAGTTGCTTATATTTAATTTCTTGTTTCTTTTTCAGGTTGGGTTGACATCATCTTCTGGTAGGGTTCTTAAGAGGAGGAAACTGGGTGAGCATTATGGCAACTCCTCAAGGAGTAAAAGGCCTAGCAAAAAATCTAGAAACGGTCGTAAAGCTGTGAAGAGGAAGTCATCCCCAGCAATATCAGTGAGACCTCAACGAGTTACTGCACGCAGTGCTAGAAGTGTGCTTTCTCAGACTTCTGAAGCTTCTACTGCTGGAGAAGATGAAGATGACTCGGAAGATGTTTCATCTGGAAGCGATTCATTGCTGAATCTTTCAACTCACACCGAGGAACATGAAGAATATTTGCAGACTGTGCATAGCAAATATACCACACAAGGCTCCATGGACATGTCTGAAGATGTAATCAAGCCTCTGGAACAAGTTGAAACCAAGATGAACATTGAAAACAGGAAGAGATTGGTATTGAAAATTTCACTTAGGGATCGCAAGAAATCTTGTCCCTCAGAAATGACCATAACCCAATGTAACAATCAGAGTGATTTATCATCTTCATTGTCTAGACCTAATGGAGGAACTTCTGCGGATGTAGTTGATGCAAAGCTACCTGACAAGCATGGGGATAGTGAAGAGTGTCAAATAGGTGAGGATCATACTGAGATATCCGCAGGTCACCATGATGCCAAACGTGGTTGGGGGGAGGTCAGAACTCGCACATCCAAGCGGATGAAGGCTGAAGATCTCATTGCAATGGATTCTTCCAGTAAATACAATGTGACTCCTGATAACCCTTATAGAAATACAAGAGATACTGACAATGGAACCATATGTCTGAACGAATGTGAAGATTCTTTAAAAGTTGCTGAGGGTTTCATAGATTGTACTGAGTCTGAGGTTTTTAAAGGTCATGAGAATGGTGTTGGAAGTAGCCATTCTCCCATTTCAAAAGAGAATGCCATACACAAGCCTATAAAATTAAGAATTAAATCTAAAAACAGTTTGAGATTCAGTGTTGGTGGTAAATCTGATCGACCAACTTCTCCCCATCTGAATATAATAAGTAATGATGACGTTAGCAGTTTGCACAGGTCTAAAGTTAATTCTGAAGGTTATGATGGTGAAAGTACGTCGAAGGTCAGTAGCAATAATCAGGAGGTAGGAATCGACTTCCGAGAAACTGCACCTGATCTAATGCCCAGAACAAGATACTTGAGGTTGAAGGCACCTTCACAGGGGACAAATGATGTTAACCATAAGTTTATGGAAAGGGAGGACCATCGAACAGTGGGGACATCAAAAAATGCTAGAAAGGCATTTGATAGTCCCTCATCGGATGATTGGGTGTCAGATTCAAAAGTGACTGCCAGATCTAGAAGACCTACTAGAAACAAGGGAGACAGTTACTCTAAGAATGATCAAAGCTCTTTGTTTGGAAGGAAGTTACAAAACGTACCAAGAAAATCTAATTGGCTATTGTTGACAGAGCAAGAGGATGCTTATCGCTACATCCCTCAACTAGGTGATGTAGTTATGTACTTGAGACAGGTATCTGGTTTACTTTTATTTATCTAATTTTGAATTTTCTTTGTAGTTCTTGAAATCAAACCTTCTATCGTACTGAATCTGAATGTAATTTTATTAATTTTCTGGGTACCTTACCTTTTTTTTTGCTTTATTCCATGATTCTCAGGGTCATCAAGAGTATATCAAATCAAGCCGTTCAAAAACTTCAGGTCCATGGGAAATGTTTGGAGAAAGCATCAGACCTGTGGAAACTTGTTTGGTTGATTATCTTGATTATGCCCCACTTCCGGGTTCTGGGGAGAACTGTTGTAAAGTCACACTTACGTTTACTGATTCTTCTTCAAGTTTATATGGCCAATCATTTAAATTAACCCTCCCGGAGTTGATTGACTTCCCTGATTTCGTGGTTGAGAAAACACGATATGATGCTGCTCTTAATAGAAACTGGGCATCTCGAGATAAATGTCTGGTGTGGTGGAGGGATGACAGTGAAGATGGTGGTTGTTGGTGGGAAGGTCGGATTATGTTTTCAAAAGACAAATCTAGCGACTTCCCTGGTAGTCCATGGGAAAGATTTGGTATTCGTTATAAGAATGATAATGATGTTTCTCATCTACATAGTCCTTGGGAACTACATGACCCAGACAGCCGATGGGAGCAACCATGTATTGATTGTCAGAGCAGAAACAAGATGCTGTCTTACTTGTCTAGATTGTGGTTATCAGCAAGCAGAAATAATGTATGTCTCTTCTTTCTTAATCTCCATCTATCTTTGAATTGCTAGGAAATTAGCATGCAAACCTCAAGTAATTCTGACATAGAAAGTATAAAGAGATACATCTATAAATGGATCTGTTGCAACTGTTGCAGGATAATTACGGGGTTCTGAAGTTGACACAAGTGGCACAAAAATCAGAATATGTGAACAGGTATTTATTCCTCTTTCCAGAGCCTTGTTAGTGTCTTGTTGCCAGGGATTCTGGCTGCACATTTTTTAGGGGAAGTTTAGTGCTGCATTTTGGGGTATTGGTGAGGGGGAGGATGACTCTAACTCTGGCATTTTGCCAAGGGCAGTTGAGCCCGCCACTGGGCCACCTCTGACTGTACTTTAATGGTACTATTTAACGAAGCTCAATGTCTTTCGCATGGTCAGATGTTGATTACATAAAGCGCATAACCGATCCATAGAAAACTTAAACCACAGACCTTTTTCTAGTACAGATCTAAATAGCTTGGTTCTAATATAGGTTCTATCTGGACAACCCAAGTTTATTGTCTCAACCTCTCAGGCTACTGTTTACGACTTAGTTGCTTTCTTCTTAAATTGCTGGAAACTTGGAATGCTTGCCTCCCTTGATACCAATATGATGTAGGGTGTTTAAGCCTACAGCCTCGGATAACTTAAATCAACTTGTTGATATACGCACAAGAAGTCGACTTAAGGGCCTTGAACGAATCACATGTCCAATACTACTCGAATCACTCGAATAGGGTCTTGTTTATATCCTAATATAGGAAGTACTAATAACTTTGAGAAGAAAAATCATTGGTGAGGTGGTTATACTTTACTTTCTTTGGGGGGACCCAAAATTCACCTAACTATCACAGAGAAAAGAAAGAGATAGAGATTATTTGAAAACAGAAACATAGAGTTCAGATCAGTTGCAGAAAAGAAGATTTGCAGCATAAATAGAGAAACAGAACAGAGTAAACTTGTACTCCAATAAATATAGATTGGTGTTGGTTATCTGTCTTTAAGACTAGCCCATATTCAACCTTTATAATACAGGTCAATTCCCAACCCAATTCATGATATATAATAATATGGATATCAACCTAGGTGGGTTGGATGGCCCGGTTTGGCCCATTCTTCGAAAGAAGTTTTTATGTGATCCCTATCTACCAAAATTTTTACTTCTGGTTCCGGTGAACGAATAATCATTGAGTCCTCCTCTTTCCGGACAACACATACAAAGAGACCCCCCAATAGTCAAATAATTGATCTAATAGATTTTAAACTATTTTGCGAGGTCTATTTCAGCATAATTATCACTATTACAAATTTGTCGCTAATTCTACCTTGTCTTTATTGAATACCAGTTTTAATAATATGCGTAAAAGGAAAACCCTCGATAGCCATGAAAATGACTAAAATGGTGATATATTCATAAGTGACTTCGGTAAGTGGGGATACTATATTGTGTGCTGACTGCAGCTAATATTCCCATTAATCAAGCCAAAGTAGGTATTTTTACAGATTGTTTCCCCTTCTGATAAATGATCATCTGCTGTGAACAGCTTAGGGAAATTACCTCGTAGAAAATCATATAGGAAAGAATATGATACATTGATTGTCTCTATATGGTTAACAATGACTATCTATCAAAATTCATGTCGCATACCTCGGGCCTGCTTTCGTTTTTTGTGGTTACTAGTTAGTAATGTGCATGTCATTTAAGGTTAAGCCAAGTTTCAAAAACAAAAATTAATGTTGATGTCATAATTGTGTAGGTTTCCTGTTCCATTGTCTATTGAAATTATTGAATTGAGGTTGAAGAACAACTATTATCGGAGCTTGAAAGCATTGGAGCACGATATTATGGTGATGATAAAAAATGCCCAAGCTTACTTTCTGAGGAATGCAGATCTTTCAAAAAAGGTGACTCGACTGTCGGACTGGTTTAGCAAAACGTTGTCAAAGTTACAGTAGGAGATCTCTCTATACACGTTCTTTTCACAATCACTAAATTTTGTAGTGTTAATATTTTAGTCCTCCTCCTATAGATAGAGAGAAAATGGCAGGCAATGGTTAATTTGGTTGTTGTAGAAGATCGTATTACTGTAAATACTCTTTTACCTATACATCGAAATTAATGAAACATAGAAACCTTTTGACAGCTTATCGTTCTGATAATATGTTGAGCTCAGCAGGTAGAAGTTTTTCACTAAAAATTGTTTCCAATGAACACTTCCCTCCTATTTTTAAATGCAAGATCAGTTTTGATTTTGAAAATTAATGTTACTTAACTTCAAACTCATAAATTATAAGGTTCCTGTAAAATTTTAGTATGAATTTTTTTTTTAAATAGTAATATTTCATAAAACATGTGATTGTGTTTTAAATTAAGTTAACAAGTACACCTTTTTATTTCGATATGAGTCAAATCTGACATTGAAACGTCAAGTGATCATATATTTCACCAGGAAATATAATTTTATGAGTTGGCCAATATCAATTAGGATAAATTGTGTACTAAGTGGGATTAGATTTTATATTATATCTCTCAGAAACAAAAACGTATAATATCGTTAAAAAAATATTATCACTGTATAATTATTTTATACAATATCGTTAGAAAAGTGTAATTATTTTATGAGCAATTATATCTACTCAACCTGTATCTTTAGTGGTCCTACAACAGGCCAAATGGGTGTGTAATTTATTTGACTCCAAAGTTTTGTTCTTCCGGATCAAATTTAAACGGTTTTTGTTGATTTATTTTATCTTTATGTGTTTTGTGAGTTTTCATGTAATTTAATTTGTATGTATAAATGTATAGAATTACATTTATTTAAGTCAGGGACTTTATAGAACATTCGGATATCAACTTTGATATATTACATGTCTCCATATTAATTCCAATTTAAATATGAGAAAAAAGAAGCTGAGATAAAATTCCATGGTTTATCTTTAAAAATATTAAATAATTTTTTAATATTTTTCACTCCATATAAAATTTCAAAATTAAATAGAAAAAGGGGGGGGGGGGGGGGGGTAAAATAGCTCGGCATATAAAAATATAAAATGAGTGCCAAGTCCTCTGAACGACATCGTTTTAACCATGCTATCCCTCCCTTCTGTCCGATTTCTTCCTCCATCTCGGACTGGACTACCGTTTTCCCTTGCATCAGCCGGCAGCCGCACCTCCATCCCTCGTCCTTCATCACCCCTCCATCACCGCCGTCCCCGTCCTCTTTTCCGGTGGTCCTCCCTTTCTCCCAAACCCAAATCCTGCTAGATTTTGGGGGAAGTTGAGGAATTTATGAGATTGAAGATGGAGAAACTGAAATTTTGTAGGATTGAGACAAGGAGGTAAATGGTGATGGTGTGACGACGGCGGAAAATGGCTCCGACGTCTTTTGCAAAAACGGAAGTTCAGTTCAAAAGTCTTAAAACAGGGGGAAGTGGAGATTGATTGATTGATTGAATCTCGTATATTCCATATTCATTGCAGGACTGCACTCCATATTCATTGCAGGACTGCACCCCATAACCTACTTCTAGTCCAATTTTGGCGGTGGGCGACGGCGGTAGCAGTGGCGGTGGTGGAGGATACAGTTCTCCGTTGAATATTTTAAATTACAACACTGCCCTCGCAATAGAATTAAAATTTTCAATTTTATATGTACAAGTTTCTTTAGTTCATACGTAGAATTTAATTTTTAATTTTCTACGAATTTTACACAACAAATAACAAAAATAATTGTACCATCTCGCAGTTGTCGAAAAATTAATTGTGATTATTTGTGGACTTCGTCGTCTTTACTCAATTATATTCAAAGCACCGCTACAAAAATGTTTATAAATTAGATTCCTATTTCTAAACTCGATACATAAGAGACTATCTGGTTTATATTTAAGAAAATCCAATTAGTAAAATTGAAAGGTGAAAAGAGAAAAAGATCTCTAGGTATATATGTTCTCTCACTACAAATTTTCTAGTATACTATTTTGTGATTCAAAGTTCTGTCTATTGCTTTATTATGATTCCATAAATGATTAATAGTTTGAAATATATGTAGAAGCAATAACGTAAAATTCTCTTGTTTTGGTAAGGTGATAATGATAAACTTTACATCATAATTAAAAAGTAAGAATAATTCTTTTTTGGGACCGGATTAAATAATATTTTTACCGGTACATATTTTAAGTAATTAGATTGTAAATAAGTTATATGCATACTATTTCTAAAATGCATAAAAATCATATTTTATTGACTTTTCAACTTATTAATAAGATTAAAAAAATAAGTTTGGCCAAATTTATATATATTGTGATACATCCAATATTGACAAGATCTTTGAATTAATTACCTTGAGTTTGGGTGTTTCCATTAAAAGAGAATGTAATTTGGATAGGCATCAGTCGGAAATACCAAAAATATTTGATTTTATTTTTCTTATTTCAACTTAATTTGGATAGGCATCAATTAGAAGTATCAAAAATATTTGATTTTACTTTTCTATTGACTCAAATGTTAGTTGGTTTTGACTTTAAATTTGAATGCAATAAATGATCAATAGAACCAAAACTTTCAAAACTATTTTTAAAATATTTGAAAAATAAAACATAAAAATTGTATATGTACGAAACATAGATAAATATATTTATATATACTAAAACAATTGCAACTAAAAAGAAAAATCAAAACAATATGCTTCATCTTACGTAAATTAAAAAATATATAATTTAATAATAAAAAATATAAATATAATTTAATTATATAAAAATACAAGTACAATTTTTTTTAATATAACCCAAAAAAATAATAACAACATAATCTATACTACACGCAAATATGAAGACTGACATATAAACAATATTATAAAATACTTGTATCTTAGATAAACACGACAAAGTAAAATTATCATAAAATTATGTTCTGATCTTAGAATGGGTAGCGTCCCTCGCCTAAATTATTGTGCAAACAAAAAACTAAAAGAAAAATTATCATAAGGTTCCCAAGTGTAAAACTTGAGATAGTCTTAGTGATGATATTTTGTCACTATTATGAGAGTTATGTATGCAATATTGTATATAAGTTAGACTTTTTTAATAAATTGAGGTGTTCGATACTTAACTTAGTAATCAGTATATTAAATATATGTTCGACTCAAATTACTATTCCTGTGGAACTTGATCAATTAGTTATATTTGTTAAATTTATTGAGTTAAGTTGAATATTAAAATTATTCAAGATTGACTCGATTATAATTCAATTTAACTCAATTTGATATCTAACATAATTTTAAAATAATTAATAATTTTATATATTAAATTTTGTTATGTGCTCGACTCAAATTGTATTATGAAAATGATACAAAAATGTGTAAATTATTTGATACTCAATGACTATTTGATAAATATTTAAAAAATGATTTATGTTAATAATTTTTTCGCATTATCCACGAACACTTAAAAGTGTAAATAAGTTGAATATGAATGAAACATTAATATGTTCCGATTTTACTCTAATTAATTTTCATATACTCAAATTCAAACTTGAGTATTTCATTAAATAAATAACAAGCACTCAGATTTTGCTTTAGTTGAATTTGAACTACTCACAAGTATTTGTTTTATCATTTTCGTAAATGTATAGACTAAATTAATATAACTTTTCTATTTAATTTACAACATATTTCATATATTATAATTAATTTCACATATAATCATCTTAATTGGAGTAAACATTAACTTGTATAATAATTATTAAAATTATTAAGATACAATTGACATTGGATTATACATTATGAAATGATGATATTTTAATATATAATTAAAGTAATCAAATTATTTACGAATTAATTTGAATATGTACAATAATGCTTAAATTTTACTCGTTTAAGTTATCAAATTTTAAAACGTACTCAAAATTTATATTCAGTTCATCCCATAAAAATTGAAACCCTTTTTTTAGAGTGTGTAACACGGATTTTAAGATATATCAAAGTTATATTTAAATAACTTATTGTTGTATGATTTTTAAATATTTGGTAAGTTCAAATGTTATATATTTAGTTATATTTTAAATTTCTTAAAAGATAAATATATAAATAAGTGTTTTATGCGTCTTAAAATCTGCGTCACATACTCTGAAAAAAAATATTACAATTTTTATGAAATAAAAGTAATATTATTTTTTTTTCTCAATTAAGTACGAAACTGACTTTTAGCCGAACAATCACCCTTCCAAACTGAATCGTTTGATTCATTTTTCAGTCATGACAAACACCTCAATAAATAAGTGAGACAAATCCGATTACTTGACTCACCTCAAATCCAATAAACTCTCAAACTCAATAAATTTCTTATATTGAGCATAAATTACGGATTTTTAAGTATTGAACTTGAAGTGTAGTGACAACTTTTTTTTTTTTTTTTTAAATTAAAACTTATGTACTCCAATAACAATACCCCAATAAGTCAAAGGAAACAGAAGGGTAAATGTGTAATTTAGAAAAACATTTCTATTTCCATTTCTTTTTTATTTTTCAATTTCTCGTTCTTCTCCGACTGTATTGAGGAGACTATTTGTATTCATTTTCTCCGAATCCAAACCACAGTCTTCGCGAGTCCTTGAGAAAAGTACTACTACGTAAAACCTCCAAAACCCTAATTTGTCGATCAATTTGGAACTCAATTTCGATCTATAACCGTTTTAATTCGCACCCATTCTTTTAATTGAGATACCTTTTTTCTATATATCTCTTAATTTGCAGACTCTTTTGTTAAATTATTGTATAACAATTCACATTAATGGCTGGAATTGGGGGCTTCGCCGTCTCGCGGAGCCACGGCGGCGACCGGTTTTATAACCCTCCGGCGATGCGGCGCCACCAGCAGTTGTTGTTGCAGCAACAGCAACAGCAACAACAGTTGCTTCAGAGGCAGCAGCAACAGCTTCAGCGACCGGAGAAATCTGCGCCGATGGCTGCGGCGGGGGATTCTGCAACCGTTCAAATGGCGAATCGAACTGAATTAGACGATTCGACGACTACATTGTCGAAACCGCCTTCCATCTGCTCTTCTTCTCCTTCAATGGAGAACAGTACTAACTTGGGTCGTTTGATGGAATCTGTTACTCTCCTAGTTCCAGCTCAGTACTTCCCAGAGGTATTCAAAAGCTGTTGCTTTTCTTTTTATAACCCTAAGCTAATCTTGTCCGGTCAATTGGAAATAACTGTATAAACGAAATGGATTCTTTGGTTGTGCTGTAACTTTACTTGTGCATCAATTGAATATAATGGTAGTCAATTTGTATAAAATTCAGCTATTTTTATCGAAATTGATGCATAAAATTGTAGAACTCTTTCTGTTTTATATTTCTTGTATCAAGTGGCAATTATTGGCAAAAATACTTTTTTGGGGTTTAAAGGTGAATGGAAGGGGATGGAGGAGTCGGGAGGCTGGGCTGCGTCCATTTTACTGCCTTGGGGATTTATGGGAATCCTTAAAAGAATGGAGTGCATATGGAGCAGAAGTACCATTGTTACTTAAAGGAACAGACTCCATAAAGCAGTACTATGTTCCTTATTTGTCTGGTATACAATTATACATTGATCCACTGAAGCCTCCTTCGAAGATGAGGTGAGTCTGTTGTTCTCTATTTGATCCCGCTTAGATGAGTCTGTAATATGCTATTTGATCCTGTTTAGATGAGTCTGTAATGTGCAATTTGATCCTGTTTAAATATTGTCCAAGTTACTATTTATGCCTTCCCATTTCTCAGTTAGTTACTGCTGTTCTGATTACTCCTTCTGGTGCTCATTGTGCCGTCTGCGTGGGATTGTAGCTTGTTACTTGTCAAAGTTTCATATTCTTGTCTTTTTTTGTTTTTGACTTGTGAAAGAGGTTTATTGATGATCAAGATATGGCAATCCTACCTTTTCTAGGCATTCTAGCTGGACAGAAATTGAACGACATAAAAACCTACATCCTGCATAAGCTTCTTAATAAGTGATTGGAATGATTGTCATCAAATTCTTTTATGCTTCTTGGGGGTTGTGATGCAAAGAGGGATATGAGGAGTTAAAAATGAGCTTGGAGCTTCAGAAGAGTTCTTTAAATATGTTGTTAGTTGAGAACCGTTAGGTTACTGGGGACTAAAATGGAAAAAGTTAAGTCAAATTGCACTATCCGTTTCTTCTGTTTTGGCAAATTGTATGTAAATCTTAATATCTTATACACTTACACTTTAATTTGTTACTGGGACCTTAAGGAGCAAGAGAAGGAAGTAAATGATATTAAGTACTTGGTTGCCCTTTTCGTGAGCAGTTCTTTGCTGCATTAATTTTGGTTACACTAAGACTGATATTCCTGCAGTTACTGTATTCTGTCACCAATCAATGTTTGAAATTACCTATTGTCACATTTCTTTTGATCACTCTAAACTTCTTAATTACTAATAAGCCCTTTCCCCACATCCAACCGGTAAGGGGGTGCAACCTCCTCTTCTTGTAATTATGTATGGAGACTTCTTACGATACCCTGTGAAACATCGACACTTCTAAGGAGATGTTATAACTGTCATGTCAGAAATGTCAAGGGCCTTGCAACACTTCACCCCTAAATTCTGTCACTACTGAACCCTAACCATTTATGAACACAATATGCTATTGTTCCCTATGGCCTATGGGACATCAACTATTTTACATTGTTAGTATCTGTATTATGACACTTAAAGAATGCTCTTTATCGTCTCACCAGTTATTTTTCAGCGAACACATCATATTAGTTTCTAATCGGCTTAAGCGTTTTGTTTCTCTTCATGTTTGTTTCAGTGATTTATTTGAATCGTGCATAACTTACAGGGAAGATGATGTGGTTTTACTATAGCATAGTAATTTGCACTTAAATTCCCAAGTTAACATTTTTGCATTGCTTTCATTCGTCACCAGTACAAGTAATTATTTAATAGTACTTCTTATGAAGCATCTCTCAAAGAGTATGCAATGTGGTTAACACAAGAACATTGTATTTTACTGTATTATTCCTGTACTCCCATCTAATGAATCCAATTGGTGGTTCCGACAGCTTATATTGAACTGTTGTTTCTTTATCTTCGAAATTTCAAATGCATAAAACTTATTTGGGAAGGGTCTCCTGCTAATGCTTAACTGACAATATTTTACCATATTCAACATGTTTGATTTCATTAACCCTGAAATTATATATCATGCATGAGATCTATTGACATGCTATTTGTTTCCTATTGGAACATAATAGATATGCTCAATTCTCACTACAATCGGTTTGAATGAAATGTAAGTAGTAGTGTCCAACATTTATGCAAGTTTTTACACTAGAAAATTATTTCCAACATTAGCGTGCTACACATTTAATATTGACAAACCAAATTACTCAATTCATTGATGCTGCCAAATTTCGACCAGGGGTGGATGTGGGGAGACTTGAAAAGAAATTCTATCTATACAGTTTCCAACTGTTAAAACTTTTGGATAGCTATATGGATAGGTTTGGAGTACGTGGAGTAAACTGTTTTGGTAAATATTTCAAGGACTATTTTTTCCCTTCTACAAGTGTTGCAAATATGCAAAGTTAGAATGAAGTTTCTAAGGCGAGATCAAGTGCATTAGAACTTCCTCTTATAGTTAAATTGCTACCACTTGTACTAATACTTAAATCTGTACCTTCATATCTTCACAAATGGAACTGTAAAGTAGTGACCCACTCCCCAGGGCATCCCCAAACCCGTTCGTTAGTAATCAGTCTCAATGGTGCATAATGCTGGTGTTCCTTGAAACTGTGCTTAAAGTTTTTTGTGTCTTGCTGTGGGTTGGGAAGAAATTTTGGAGGTGACGAGGCCATGGGTTTTGTACAATAATTACTCTCAATCCTTAAACTTTAAACTCCAATTGTTCTCTTGTTGTCATCAGGAGTATATGTTTGTGCGTACACGTGTGTTGCTTAATCTCACTCTTCATGAGTTATATGACAAGCATCACTTGATAAGAACACGAAATTTTGTCAACTTTAGATAATGCATATGCTCATCCAACATCAGAGCTTAGTTATGTGCTCCCCGTTCACTAATCCATGCAAACCTTCCCCGACATTGACTATGGTCTTACACACCTATTTATTTAAAATAGATTGACGCATTAATTCATAAGCAGTTAACGTTGAGTACATTGATAATGCAAGAACATGCATGCTTGTTACGGAAACACTCTTTTTTTCCTTTTTCTAGAAATTAAATCTTTCTTTACTATAAATCCTTAAACATTTCATGATGTTCAAGTTATTTTATTGATAAGTCTCCTGTTAGCAATGATACTTTGCTTCATGAGGCTTATCTACATTCTGGGAACTTGTTTCTTTTCTGGTATTTCTTGACGAGATGGAAATTCGGTGTTTATGCCCCAATATTCCATTATTTCTGTTCTTTATTAATTTGTTTTAAGAGCCATTCCTTTTCCACCAAGGGGGTTTTAAGCTGGCCATGGTATAATTACTTGATTCCTTGTATTTGAGGTTATTGGGGTTTTCAGGTCTTTTCAGTTGTTTATTGGTGGTTTCTTCAGATATGATTATTTACCTTCTCCCACTCATCCCACATAGCCACCCCCACTCCCCACTCCAAAAAAATTAATTAATAATAAAAATAAAAGAGTTGGCGAAAACCTGTGTGCAGATGAAACACTGAATTTTGAATGATGCTCTCTGTTGTATTCAAGTGTCTAGAGTAATTTGAGACTAGGAAATTATTTGTGATATTATTCAATTAATTGTATGTTCCTTCAATACACTATGGTTTTGAGATGCCATTTTTGGGTTACTGAGGCCTGAGGGTGTGATGGTTTTCTAAATATGACATAAGACCTGATCTTATTTTAGCCCTAATGCATAGCACATTGTCTTGGCCCCACTCTGGGTTGTTTCAGTTGTCAGTAATTAGTGATACACGCTAAATTATATCCTTTTTTGCACAAAGTTTCTGTTAAAGGAAAACCTTTGTCCATTAGGCTAATCTACTGTAGAGTTGCCTAATTCCCTTACGAAACGTTATCCCTAGTGATAAAACAAGAAGTTGGAAGTATATCGTAATCATGTTAGGGCCTTATATTAAAAGTATTAACTGCTTCTCTCTCTCTCTCTTAACGTCCTCATCCTTTTCTAATTGTACTCTTAACTTCTCGGGTTGCAACTCTGTATTCTTAAGTATCTTTCTTGGGAGGTTCACCAGTTACATTTAAGTCTGTTGTATGTCATTTATGTGAACTTTTGCTGTTATTTCCTGTCAGGTCCCCTGGTGAGAGGAGCAATGTTGAGTCCTCAAGGGAGACCAGTAGTGGTGGCAGCAGTGACTATGAAGCAGACAAACGAACAAAATCGGTTTCAGATAGGTTGTGGAGTCACCAAAATATAGTGAACTTGAATTCCCAACTGTTGAAATCATTGTCTCTGAGAGACAAATCTCCCATGAGTTCTGGTGATGAAGGTGAAATTTGCAAGTCCCCGGGCCATCTTGTTTTTGAATATTTGGAACATGAACAACCACATATTCGCAAACCATTGGCTGATAAGGTAAATCTCATCTCTTGTTATTCGATTATACTGATTTAAATTGAATATTTTTTTCCCAGAAACTAACACATGTTGTGCATCCCCTTGACTCCCCAACAGATTTCGAACCTGGCATCTCAATTTCCAGAACTGAGTTTGTACAGGAGCTGTGATCTGTTGCCTGAAAGTTGGATTGCTATAGCATGGTATCATTTGGTCTTTGCAAATATGGGTTCCTCATATGTTCAAGTTTTTTAGTACTATCGTGTGCAAATGTTTTATTGAATGGATTGTGTTGCAGGTACCCAATATATAGAATACCAATGGGCTCAACACTAAAGGATTTGGATGCTTCTTTCTTAACAATCCACTCCTTGTCCACACATCCCAGAAGTAGATCTCGCTCTCTCTATAGTATAAATGCATACAATCAAACATAATCTCTCCCTCTCACGCACACATAAAACACAGGGACACACACTGTCATTAAATGTTTGTCTTCAGTAAATGACCGATTAGATTTCTTTTACTCTTGCAGAAGCTAGTCGACAACAATTTCATGGAGCGAATTGTATGGAAAAGGTCAATGGTGTTAGCAACGCGCCTTCGAAAATTTCTCTTCCAGTCATTGGCCTTGCGTCTTATAAGTACAAAGGGTCAATGATCACTCCTTGTGGGCCTCAGGAATCTGAGCGGGAGACTGCACTCATGCAAGCTGCAAACAATTGGCTTCAGGGATTGCAGGTGGTTCTCCCTGATTTCCAGTTTTTTCAATCTCATTACTCTCCATGGAGATGATGATGCATGGAAGCTTCATGCACATGATCTCGCTTCCTAAGGGGCAAAAGTCATAAGTATCAGTGTCTGAACTACAGTGTTGGCTACAAACTTGTCTCTGCAACCAAATATTTTGGTTGAATGTTGTACATGTTTTTTCAGCCTTTCTAATCCTTTTACTTGGTAAAATACTCATCAAAGTATGAGCTCTGAAGGGACTCAAGAAAAAAGCTGGCCCCTGCTAGGCTGTGCAAGCCAGGAGGCATTTGATCGACCAGACATAATCAAGTCGATTATCAAAGCTACAGTTGTTTTTCTGGGCCTTTGATGCAGTCGCTTTGTAGTTTTGAAGCGTGCCCAAGTTGTATCTTCTAACAAGCATCCGAATGGCTTTTCCATTGGGTGTCTTAATTTGGTGATGACCCTTGGTATACAGGTATAATTGCTGGCTTTACTAGTCAGTAAAAATAGAATCGCAACTACTAGTAGCTGCGATAATGACGAAACCCTGATCATGTACTCTCTTGTCTGCATATACAAACTTATACCATTAGTCGACAGTATAGCGCATCCTTCTTTTGAAGAAGATCTGTGCTCTAAACTTATGAGCAGTTTTTGGAGCTGGAATGTGAAGCATTCTGTATTGCCCTTGATCGAAGCAGTAGTGTGAAAAGGATTCTAATTATATTATATAGAGTTGCTTTGCGACATATAATCTGCTTACATTATACTACCTGTGAGCAATGCTTGATTTGGTTCATTTACATTATTTATGCGCAGCTTAAGCTCATTAATCAAACGAGATTAATGAGATTGATTTGGCCTGTTTCAACTGTTTACTTCAGAGTTCAGCTCAGGAAGCTATAGTTGGCTCCATTTTCGTACAGGTCTTGTAGACAATCTGGGAACAAACAAAATATAAATGGGATCTTTTGTTGAAAAGCATATTTTTTTTCAACGTTTATTTAATTATGTGCAATAGATATATAAATATTTTTGAGTTTTATATTTTTAGCTTAAGGAATCGCTATATCACTTTATATATTTCATATCACTAGTTTATTTTATTTTTGGTATTCTGTGATATAATGTATAATTATAAATTTTATAAATTTCTTTAATCTTATAAATAATTGATGAAAATAAATAAAAAATTATTTTCTGTACTTGACTAAGAAGATAAATTTTAAAATTGTGGTACTATTTTTATCGATAAATCTATTATTAATATTGAAATAGTGTTCATTTTTCATCGAGCAGAATATTAACCCATTTCGAAACTCGTTTTGATTATATTCGAAAGTAAGGATTATTACTTATGCTAATAACAACTCGCCAAGATATTTACAAAATTATTAACTGTTAACATATTTTCTAAGCTTTATTTTGCATGTTTAGTTGAGTTAACGTTTTATATGTTTTTTTAAAATTTTAGTTAAATCAGATGTCTTTCTGAAAATGTAGACAAAAGATTTTATTTGGTCGGGGAAGTTATTGCTTAGAAAGGGTGCATACTCATTCGAACAATAACTACTTTGCATATATATATATATATATATATATATATATCATATATATATAGGACAGAGCGAAAAATGCATACTCGTTCGAACAATAACTACTTTGCGCGCGTGCACACACACACACACACACATATATATATATATATATATATGTATCGGAATGAGCGAAAAATGGAGGCTTGGTCAGAGCAAGCCGTCTTATTCTATTACCAGACATAATTGGGAGAAACTCATCCGAAACTAGAGTTAGAAACACCTTATTTCGTTTCGTTCCCGTTCTTCATTTCCTTCTTTTCGAATCCAAGGGAGACTTCTCATATTTAGAATCTTTTTGCGATGTGTTCCGTTTACTATTTTTTTGTACTTTATATATATATATATATATATATATTCAACATTCGAAGAAGTAGTTAGATGAGCAATAAGTTACGGTTGAAAAAAAAAAAAAGTCAACAAGTGACTTTTAAGAAAAAAGGTTAAGTCAAAAAAGTTTAAGAAAATAAAAAATAAGTTACGGTCGAGAGGAAAAAAGAGTCAACAAGTGTCTTTTGAGAAAAAAAGTTACGTCAAAAAAGTTCGATAAAATAAAAAATAAGTGACTATTAATCAAAGTTACTTCATTTGTCACTTAATTTATGTAATATCCAACAAATTATTAAGCAATGATTGAATGCCACATGGTTTACTGGTTTACTATGTAATTTAGTTGGCTTAATTTTTGTAAATTTATTTGTACAGAAGTTGTGACAATTTTAAAATATATCTCACTATTATAGGTAAATCATTACAGATTAATTATTAAAATAATTCTTTTAATAATCACTTATTCCTCGTGCTCTTAAAAATTTTTATAATTAATTTATAAAGTCCCCTAGGGAAAATAAATACTACGTAGTTGCAAGACGCATAGGCTTTTTTATTTTTTGAAATTAAGGAAAAGTAATAATTTGGTAAACAGAAAATATAAAAGTGGTAAAAATTTGGTTCAGAGAGAGAGAGAGAAAAAAGAAAGGGATTTTTTCTAAGGAAGAAAAACGGAATAAAGAAAAAAGAAAATTCAACTCCTCTCAATATATATTGTATAAACTTTACGGAAATGGAAGAAGCAGAGGTAAAACAAACAAACGCCCGAGTTCATTTGATTCATAAATTATAGAGAAGAAAGCAAGAGAGATCCCCCATAGTCAGAACTCAGTCATCTCTTTCGCCAAACCCTAATTACCAATTCTCAAATTGAATTCTCCCAATTCTCCTTATACTGCAATTTCAACTGTTTTAGGTGTTCTGCTCCATCACATAATAGTAATAGCAATGGCTACTAGAAATCGGACTAGCCTTTTCCGAAATTACCGAAACACATTGAATAATAATCGCGTTCCGGTGACATCTTCTTCCAATTCTGGAGGTGCTGTTATCGAAATGTCTCCTCTATTATCTTTGGGCGGTGGTCGTTCTAATCAATCTTACGCTCCTCTCAGCACAACTGACGATCTTGGTCCTTCGAGGTACATGATCCTTGGCTTTGCTATAACTTCAATTTCTGCTGAATTTTGTTCCATGTTGATTTCTTGTTTGGAATCTGATTTATAACTGGAATTGGGTTATAACTTAGTTCATAAGGAACTATTAAGATTGTGGAATTGTATCCACTCTAGGGTTTTTGAATTTCGTGCAGTTGCTCTGGTTTAAACTAATCTAGATCGTCCATTTCTTGATTGAAAATGGGACAACTATTTTTTCTTTTCCTGGTTTTAATATGAAGTGAACTTTTTGGTAAAAATATTTCTTTAGCTTGAAGACTTATTTACGCTATTTTGCATATTAGATATATCGAACTGAAAAAAAAAATGCATCAGAGATATCTTTCTTAAAATTGGATACCGTGTTAAAAATTGACAAGGTAAATTTTTTGAAAACTTTAGCATCACCGCTGAATAACATAATTCTAATTTTTTTTTTTTTTGGTAATATTAAGGAATCATTACAATAATAATGCCAAATCTTCCCTTACCCTCCCACCCCACAAGGTTCAATCCCCTATTCAATGGTCAAGTGAGGATGGCAGGCGCTCTTACCACCGGAGTTAATCCACAATCTCAATTCTCAAGTAATTATGGCGCAAGACAAAAATTTGAATAGAAATAGGTAAATAGAAACAACAAATTATGGCTGTTCTAGCATTTGGTGTTTTCCCACTTCGTAGGAATCTCTCTACAAAGAGAACTTATCTTTCTAGACAAAAGAAACACATATGTTCCTTAATCCAACCAATAATGATCTTAACAAAATTTGATGTCCTAATATATATAAAAATAAGAGAACTTACAAATAATTACCGTAATGGTCTCCATGTAGTAACTTTCTCTGTGCAGAAGTTTGTCCATGATGATCTCCATGTACCTAATTTCTGGAGCTGGAATAAAGTCATAAACTCTATGGCCCCGTTTCTTCTAGTTTATTTTTAGAGATTCTATATTCAGGTAGTGTTTTTAGTACTACTATAAACTAAAATCTCTAAAAGAAATAAGCTAAAATGAATGGGTTACTATCAGTTATTCTTGATGTTCGGTGAATAACATTGTTATGCTAATGGCATATCGATCGATGAGATCTAGCTCTAGCTGTATGACGGTATCACATCTCTTCTCTTCACAAAGACAGAAGTGCAGTGTTCGAAATTCCAAATTCCGTCATGGACTAATTCAGGGGTTATTATCCTGTTATGGATATATCTCTAATAGTGTTTGGGCCTACTATCCTGGGTTGAGGTAAGGTTGTATGGCCCCCTCAGCCAGCTCAATGATAACAAAATGAAAACCTAAAAATCCACCTCATTACTACACAACCGAAGATGAAGACAATTACGAAACTGAAATATCAGAGGCTGGGTATTAAGTGGACCTTTCCTATTTTCCTTAATTTTCTCCCCTTATATCTTTCTTCTCCAAGGATGGTCCGTATCTTTGCGTATACTTTTTAGTTTTTGCAACGACAGCGGTTACATTGCATCTGCTGGGTGAGTGCTCCTAGAGCTGTCCAATAAGCTTATATCTCTTATTTGTATTAACTAATTAGTGGAACATTTAACCAATGGTATTACTTATGTTGTCTCTATATACAGAGCCAGTTTGCCAAGTAATCATGTGATCTTGTTCTACAGTTGCATGAAAAGTTGGCGCTATGCCTTGCAATTGGTGCATTATTAGGCACGTGTATGGTTCTTCATAAAGAATGGTTTTATGTTTGGAATATGTTTAACTATGACATGTATAGTGTTAATTTTTTTTTTTTTTTGTAACAGTCAGTTCATCCTTTTACCTCTGCAGTTTATGTATATAGATACGATTAAGACTATTATATCTTTTTGGGAAAATTACGCATTAAAGTTTTTTCTTTATAAGTTGGGATAGTAAATAATACTCCCTCCGTCCCATTATAAATGTCCTAATTTCTTTTTTTGGATGTCTCAAAATAAATGTCCTAATTTTATATTAGAAAGTACTTTTTTACTAGTTTTCCTATTTTACCCCATAATTATTGTAGTGGTACAATATTGAAAAATGAATATACATTTATTCCAATGTATTGAATAGTGTACAATATTTATTCCAATGTATTGAATAGTGTACAATATTTATTCCAATGTATTGAATAGTGTACATTTATTTCAATGTATTCACCCCATTATTTTTGTAGTGGTACCATATTTAATTGTTTGAGAGGAGTTTTGTATTGGAAATATAAAGTACACATTATTCAATTGAAATAACTAGACATTTATTAATAATTTCAAAAGGCAACTTTGGACAAAAATAATTTTATTAATCAGCGTGCCAAAATTAATTAGAATGTTTATTTTTCTAATTAATTTTGGCACAGAGGATATGCTACTATTGTTAATTTTGTATTTATTCTTCTTTTTGCCTTCCGGATAAACTTCATTTTCAGCTGCCTTAACTCAAACACATTGATCAATTGAATTATGTCATGGACTTCTCTAAATTAGTTAGATCCAGCTCTTATGTTATTCTCTTTCCTTCTTTTTTTGGGCTAAATATTCTCTTTCCGTTTATAGACACGCTCACGGTATTGTTGAAGGAGAACTGGTTAAACTCAATAGTTTTGCATCCTCAAAATGACTAGACATGTGCACTGGCTTCCCAAGCAAGATTTTACGCTTATCTCTTTTTGTGGAGTAAAAGAACGTTGAATTTGAATTGAAATGGAAAAATGCCTCTAATGGTTGAAAATCATTTTTCTTCCAGTAGTTCGGATGCATTCACTATCGGGTTACCTCCAGATTGGGTGGATGTTTCTGAAGAAGTTGCTGCCAATGTACAGCAAGCTCGATTAAAAATGGCAGAGTTGGTTAAGGCTCATGCGAAGGCTTTGACACCTTCGTTTGGAGATGGAAAAGAAGATCAATATAAGATTGAGGTTCTTACCCAGGATATTACTGCTCTATTAAGAAAGTCTGAGAAGAAGTTGAAGAAACTTTCTGAAGGTGGACCTTCTGAGGAGTCAAATATTAGGAAGAACGTCCAGGTAAGGTTTCTAACTTTCTATGGTTTGTTATATCTGTGTCCCATTGCTTGAAGTCTTGATATTTGTTGTAGAACCATTTTTTACCATTCCTTTCTCCATTTTATCTTTTATACTTTTATATTCTTAATGCTTTAACTAGATTCGTTGATTTGATATTGCAATACTGTCTGATGGAACTTATTTATTTATTTTTTTAAATTATGGTTTATTTTGTTGCCTTTTGTGCTTATGCATGCTTGTTTGATAGAAGGCGGGGTGATGACTGGAGAGTTTCTTCATCCCTAGACTTCTCCTATTTATTCCTGCTAGTAGCATATGCTAGCCACAGAAACAATTATTGGCCTGATAGGACAAACTGCTGACTTAATTATTTTTTAACAGCGTTCCCTGGCTACAGACCTTCAGAATATTTCAGTTGAGCTTCGGAAGAAACAGTCCACTTATCTGAAGCGTTTACGTGAGCAGAAAGAGGTTTGTGTATCATTCAGTTGAATTTGAACAATGAACATATATTTTCCTGTTTCTCGGCATATTGGTTCAGTTCATTAAGTCCAGTCTTTCCTTTCTTCTCCTGTCGCATATACCTTTTTCATATTCTTGCAGTCCAATTCAGAAATGAAATAGTCTGGTAGTCTTAAATTTTAGTTTTGTTTATCCTTTTTCCATACTTGTGATGTAGGGGCACGATGGACTTGACCTGGAGATGAACTTGAATGGTAACAAATCTAAATCCGAAGATGATGAATTTGGTGATTTGGTATGGTTCTCTCTTCTTTAATGTTCTTATTAGTATGTGGATGCAGAAGGTATTCCATTCTGGAGTAACTATGTTTTGTCTTGGTGATCTCCAATATAGAGGATTTAAATAATATCTAGATGTTATTGTGGATGATGCAGGGTCTATACATAAGTTTTGATGTTTTATACTCTTCACTTCTGATCTATTTAGATATGTTTTTCACATGGCCAGAAGCCTTTCATATATATGTACATCCTGTTATTTTCAATTTTACTCAACATAAAACAAATCTTGATAATCAACGTTGGTCAGCCTTTGTTCTATTACTAAAATGTTCTCCTTCAATATAGGGTTTTAGTGAGCATCAAATGGCTAAACTGAAGAAAAGTGAACAATTTACTGCTGAAAGGGAGAGGGAGATTAACCAGGTATGCCAATCACTATCTTTCTTGTCCTAAGAGATAATTCTGTTTGCCATCTTTAGACAAATTATTGATGTGTAGGTTTTGGAATCAGTAAACGAGCTCGCCCAAATCATGAAGGATCTCTCTGTGCTTGTGATAGACCAGGTCAAAATCCTTTTTCCATATACAAACTCCACAAACTTTATTTGCTATTCAGGATTCACTAAGTTGGTATTTCCTACAGGGAACAATTGTCGATCGGATTGACTACAATATTCAGAACGTTGCTACATCAGTAGAGGAAGGATTTAAACAATTGCAGAAGGTATCTTTCTGTGCATCTCCGTCCTCTTATGTTTGAGTTTGTGATTTCTAGATTATGCTAGCATGTTATATTTGAAAATATAAAGTTCAAATAGTTGATTCTTGAGTAATAATAATAAAAAAAGTGGACACCCTCATTTAACAATATACATATACTGCAGGCTGAGAGAAGTCAAAAGAGTGGGGGAATGGTAAAGTGTGCGACAGTTCTTGTTATCATGTGCTTCGTCATGCTAGTTCTCCTAATCCTCAAGGAAATACTCTTCTGATCCCTATTGCTGCTTTTTCTAGTTCGTGGTGCACTTTGATGGAAGATTCATTTGTATCTGTTGCAATTGGCAAAGTTCAGTAGAGAATGCATGCATATAGACTTAGTTTTGCAATGTAATCTTGGGGTCAGATAGAATCGCTGCAGGGATTGCATTTGCTCTTCTCAATTCAGGATTCTTTCTAAGCTCCTTTGTAATTGAAGATGATGAATCACAACCAATTCTTTCATGGAATGAGTTTTTAAAGGCAAAAATGGAAAATGCAGATGGCATCTTATCCTCTCTGAAGTTGTTTAAATATTTTTGTTTGCTTTTGTTGAAGAAAAGGGGTAGATAATTAATGAGGGGATTTAGTTCTGAAGTTCCTGGCGTCAACGGAGGGTTGATCGTGTTGTTTCTCTCATTTTTGACTTAATTTTCTTTAGTTGAAAGAAGTGAAATAAATTAAAAGTAGTTATCATTGTGTAGCATCGTCCGGTATAATCATGAATGTATATGCACAATGAACGAGACTTCTAATCTACCGACTACCATGAACGACATGGGCAAACCATATTGAGGCGGTGTTAAGAAATTAACAGAATGGTACATAAAACAACAATTGGGACACGAGGGATGAATCAATTAAGTTATAATTAGTCCATAAATATGACAAAGAAAATGAAATATTTAAAGAATTAAATTCTATAACTGCAGAAAAATGAGAACTACCAAAGCCACAAGGCAGCTTAAACCGGTGGTTATTGCACTTATGCCACGGCCATGGTTTGGTATAATAGATGGAAGAGAGCATTCTTCCCCATTGAAATAAACTTTAGTCGGATATCCATCGCCGCGGATCACATCAATTCCCGGTGTTTGTTTCTTTGTAAATGAGATCACTGATTGTTGTGAACCTGGAATCCGAGGATCTTTCCTTGGATTAGCTCCATCCTTCTCCGCGATAAGATAATTTAATCCCGGAAGACCCTGCAGAAACAACGTATTTTTACTACCCAAAAGTGCACTTCCATTGAATGAGAAAACCTTCTGAAAACCAGGCATGGCATTGTCTAGTTCCACTGCTGCAAACCAATCTGCAATGGCACTTTCACCCCAGTTGAAAATTGTCATTCTCACGGTCCATCCGCCTTTATAATCAGTTGCTAAATGCCAATTAATGCTTACTCCACAATTATCAGGACATGGCATTGGATGAGGCAATTTTTTTTTAGTTGTTTTACTAAACGACGACACCAGTTTAGTCCTATTTTCGAATGGAACTAGTAGAGCTTGTGATGGTAGAAGAAGTGCTGGTTCTGTGGCACTGCATACATTGCTGGGGTTCGGTTTGCAGCCGCAGGCACAAGTGTTACAAGGAATAACAGAATCATTGTTAAATGACGAAAATGACACGCAACATTTCGGGCTTTTCGACTCCAAACGTCTCATATTGCACACTATTTGCCAGCTAGCAACTGCTGCAGATTCTGAAGTTAGCCCATTTGGATTCGGGAACGTCGTTGGGACGACCCGAACTGGGGGCCCACATTGATAATTGGGACCATTTGTCCCACTAATATTCCAATTTTGGGGAGGAACTAGCTGAGACCTATTCAAATCTGGTGGCATTTTGTAAACCTGCATTTGGAAAATTGACTTGGACTTGCTTGTATCCATCCCAGGGGGCAGAATCGTCCCGTTTCGACAACAAAACGGGATCATCCCCAAAACGGTGTCGTTTGTCTTTTCAAGTGGAAGATCAATAATTGTTGGCCTTCTTTGGCAATTTAAGGCACTAGAAAAATCAAAATCTTTGTAATGTTGACCTTGACTTCCATAAATACATTCATTTGTATCAACAATGCTTGGATATGCTCCTCGCATTGTGTTAATGAATTCTTCTCTCATCCATTCCCAGCTTAATTCCCAATTATCGAGACGACTAAGTGGATTATGATTTGAAATTGTTATTTGTGTCAAATAATTGTCTTGATATGCCTTAATCACATCATACATTATGCTGATATCGCCATTTTCGAGCCGTTCGACATTTTGTTGGACCTCAGATATGTTGCTTGATATGTCACTCGTGTTTCTAAAGCAACATACTTGTGTTATGTTGGTCCCTGGAAAAGAAAATGAAGAAGATTTATATTTCAAAACAGTAAGATAGGAACATATCAACTATTTTTAGGTAAACTTTTTTATCCCCTTAATAAACACAAAAGTAAAAGAGGACTAGTACTGCAAAATTGTCCAAAGTAAATAAGTACTACAATTGAAATGCATTTGATTAATCAAAACCAACAAGTATCTTTTTTTGATTAATCAAAGAGCCAGAGAAATAAAATCGGTAATTGCGTACGACACCAAAAAGGGTCGCAGGTAAATAATAATTTAAAACTTCCATTTTGAACGGATTCATTACCCGTAAAAAATGTCAAATAATCTTTATCACCCCGTGTCTAAATTTAATTGATTTATACCTAATTTTACTTAACATTAGCAAACTTCAATTAATCTTGATGTAGTCACTATTATTCCCAATAGCGTGGTATAGAACATTATGAGAAGAACATAGGTCTTTTAAATCCTAAAATAGTTAGCTTAGTCTTTAAAACTTACTCGTTTTAAGTTACTAAACTTGATATTGCTAAAGTTACAACATAATATAATAGTTACAACATAATATAATCATGTTTAATGTGTCATGAGCAAAGTCAATATATTATATATTTATGTCCTTTCATTTCAAAATTAGAGATCAATCATTATTATTATTTTAAATAATATGATATATATTTAAAATATAAAAATTATTTTTAAAAATTGTATTTTAGAAATATATTTTTAATTTTGAAATGAGATGAGTATTAAAAAATAAAATTCAAAAATTAAGAGGAAGTAATTAACAAACCTTGAAGTGAAGGATCAGTACAAGAAAACCCGTCATTCTCAACCCGAAGAGAAGCCGGCAAGGGAACATCCGGCGACGCAACTCCGAACTGGGTCCCCACCAACTCCACCTGAGCCAACATCCGATTATAATCTCCGGCGGTCTGAACCGCCGACTCCAAGTCCGTCACCGGAAACCCAGCAAAAACGGCGCCGACGCTGACATTTGCCGGAAGTGAACTGCCATTAACGAGCACAGCATTGGAAGCAGAGACTAAGAACTCATTATGTTGAAATCCGACAAAGACCCGCCATGACCGGAGCTCTTCAAGGCCATTGTTGAGGACTCTGAGGACGGATTGGAACCGGTAGGGTTGCCGACCGGTGTCCGAGGGGAGGACAGTGGGCGGGATGAGGTAGCCGGAGACATAGGTGTATGTTATGAGTATACCGTTGCATACATTTGGTGGATCATCTGGAGTTTGGGCTTGTGATAATGAAATAAAACTGTATATTATGATGATGAGAATCAATACTATGTTAATGTGGTGAAGTTTTGCCATTTTTGATTTCTTGACAAACAAAATTATGGGTGCAAATATATATATATATATTATAGAGATGAATAGGAAGTGATGGGAAAAATAAAAAACCACTACAAGAGTCAATACTATTTGGTTTTATATTTGTTATATATTTTAGTGTAAGTGTTGTTCTCTTCAACCGTCTAATATTGATGACAAATGGGTGCGATTAGATTGTTCTTAGATAAAATATGTAACGCATTTAACGAGTTTAATGGATTTTCCTTAATAAATAAATAATTCAAATGTTATACGTGAAATGAGATGTAGTGCTCCAACAATCTAAAATTTTGACATCTCAAACTTTTAATTTTTTGAGCTCTCGCATTGAGTCATGATATCTAACGTGTCAATTTTAGAATCTTAATACAGATATGTACTACCTAATGGTACAAGAAAACCGAACTCTTCATATGTATGACAATAAACATGTAAATATAAATTTATACGATCTGATACAAATTGAAATATGTAATGTTTTTTTATCTTGCGATTTTTAAACCCGTTTTTCATAGGTATAATGATAGGATTTAAAAACTAAAATAATCGAAGAGAGAGAAAATTTTGAAAATAGTTCCAAGGCATAAGTTTAAAAAGGAAAAAAAAAAGGATTAAAAGTTAAGATGTGAATTGAGATGATCATAAAGTGTGTATTGACCTAACATACAGTCATATGAAAAGAAAATTTATACAATTTACAATAAAACTTAAAATTTATAATTATATAAATATAAATATATTCTCAAATTTTATATTAAAAAATTGTCTATTTGATTATAAAATAATTAAACATATCAATTTATTAAGAACAAAGCAAATATTAGATTTAAATTATAAATATGCGTGTGTATTGAAGACTAAATTATCAAAGAGGATTTAATTTGTCATGTGAAAGCAGGCTGCAAAACTGATGGGAGATGGTGGCATGCCGGCAAGGAAGAAAGAGTGTGTACGAAATGGTCTTTTTGTCCTTTTATTTGATTTCATCTTTTTCAATTTCTAATTATACAAAGACTTGTTCAATTGGATTAATAATCTTGTTTACTTGGGCCGTTTTGTTAAGTAGAAAAATTATGCCCACTAACTTCATGCTCTATTATTTATATTATCTTGGTGCTTTGGCGTATTGGCTCTTAATATCTATCTATTTAATAAAACTTGAAAGATTTTTACGGTTATTTGATGTTAACAAACGTGAAAGCTTTGATTCCTAATTTATAGCAGTCGTATTCCCTATTTTTCAAGGGATCAATTTTCCTATATTAATTCATATTTCGATCTCATATTCTAACTCACTAAGAATTCTTGTCTTTCAAATAAAGTTTTAATTTTAATTTATAAAAAAATTAAAAATAAACACTTATTAATTTTTTAATATATATAATATGAGATAAATTAGATATTAATACACGCAAGTTGCCCTCATTTTTAGTCGTCAGCCACCGTAAAAATAAGAGACAAGGAAAGTTACAATTGTACGTGAATAGAAGGAAAGATAAGAGTCCATTTATCTGCCACCCATAGTTATAACTCACGTCAGTGTATCATGTATGTTACATTCCATTGTCTAACTTAAAATTCAAATTATGTACCGTTAAATTTTTATTCAATTTCGAAAATCTTTTTTGCATTTAAGTACAACGTATAACATATGAATTTTTGTATTACAATTAAAAAGGAATATGTGCACGCACCCAAGTGTGTGCTGGAGTTACTAGTTTATAAATTAAATTGTCAATTTTTATTGATATTTTACACTCTAATACTTAAAAAAAATTAAGTTGTCAATTTTTATTGATATTTACGATGGCTAAATGACGATAATTTAGGATTGTTGGTTGTAAGAATATGGTATATGTAATCTTTAGCGGGGGACAAACATTTTTGACAATAATAGAATAATTTCTTATTCTACTAGAATATAAATTACATCTTTATATATTTTAAGCTATTATAATGCTCGAATTCTATTTGTAACATAAGGTCTGTTCAGGAGTTACTTTTTAAGTAAAATTTAAATTTACTTTTTAAGTAAAATTTAATCCAAAAGTTATCTTTTATATGAATAGTAAATTTTTTATTCTGATTTATAATTTAAAAGAATAAAAACAAGTTTTTATCACTTTTTGAAAAGTCAAATTTTAAGTTGAAAATCAATTATACTGAAAATAATAAGTAGTTATCGAATAGGCCCTTAATAATGTCTTATCCTACTAATGTTTTTATTCTAGATTATATATTACTTTCTCTTTTTTTCATTTTTGCTTAATACATTTTAAGAATTTTAGAGCAATTAATTTGTAATTAATATTATTTTTAAGAAAAATGTATTTGTATATACAGTAATAATGTTAAATTTGAATATTTTACCTCTATCTAATAATTAATAGGGAATAAGATATTATTATTCCAAAAAGCTTAACTGAAATAACATAAAATGAATTTCAGTTACCGAGATAGCTCGTCGTGGACTCTTTTTTTTCTCTCTTTTTTTTGGGCACTCGCTCTCTACAAGTATTAAATCTTAAAAAAAAATTACATGTAAATTAAAGAGAAGACAAAAATAAAACAAAAAAGTGCAGGAATTAAACGAATGCAAAATAAAAATAATTTATGTATCAGGAATCCATTTTTTATTTTATTTACCAATTCTTATTTATACTCCCAGTTCCAATTATCATTATAAACCTATAGTTTATCATACTAACGCTGTAATCATAATTTTGCAGTCTCTGTCCCACAATTTATACAATCCTATAATCACATTCCAATCATATTCTTTAAATTTAAGTTACTGACAATAATCACAATTTTAATGCTATTGTCCTGCGAAAGTTAAATTTAATATCTTGTAATGATACTTTTACCAAATTTTTAACTTTTCATTATTTTATAAGTTGACAGAGTTAACTTGATACTGTACTCCTTGCACAATCATAATGTGTTAGTAACATGGTACAATATGAATAAAGTCTGCTTTTGCTTCCCATATCACAAAGTCATGACTATCTCATGATACCATCTTGTAGAAATTATATTAAGAAGAATCATACACTATATTCATTATACATTAAACTTTTTGTGTATATTTTGACTTGAGAAATTACATTATGACAAAAAAATTGAATTCTAAAATAGCAGGAATATATGAATTTCAAATTTCACATTTTTCATGTCTCAACTTATAGAATTCAAAAACACATTATATCTTGAGTTTTTGACCCATAAAATAAAAATTTTAAAAAAAATGAAAAAAACCATATGATGTGAAAACTTCTTTTCTTCAAATATGATAATATAGTCTGTTCAGAATTAAAAATATAATATAATTTTATTATATTGTATTAATAGAATTTTAAATTATGATGTAAATATTCTATGACAGTGAAAGTTTTAAGTAAATTACTAATATAATGGGGCACACGCTAATACTCGTGTGGTCGTTTCTTTTCAAATTATGACGCTATAGAATTTCTTTTTTCTTATTTGTGTGACGTAAATTAACGAATAATTATTATAAAACTCAAAAGATAATAGATATATATTTCCACGAGCAAATAAGACATGAAAAAAAATGTACTATATGTTTAGAATTCGTTGAGATGATAAACAGCAAAAAGATAATAGGGTAAACTAGAAAGAATAAAGACAAATAAACAAAGTAATATACTCCGTATAATTCCTCCTATTGAGTCGACCGTTATATTTGAAAAGCAATCTTATTGACTTTTACTTCCATCGGTCCCTACCCACAAAAAGTATTAATACAAGTAGACCGTTTGAACTTTAGTTCACAACCGTCTGATTTCTCTTTATCAACGGCCAGTATTATTGTACCGTTATATAAACCCATCTAAACCCTCTTCTCAGTTTTCAAAATCAACAAATTCAAATTACAACCTTACACAAAACATCATCTTCCCCCACTCCAACTATATCTTCTTTTAATAGTTTTCTCCATCTGGGTCTTGTAGATTTTGTTCATTTCATCTGTAGATTTTTTTTTCCTTTCTCAGAGAGAAAATATATAGAAAGAAATGGTTATAAAGGCCTACGATTCTTCTTCTCCGGCGACTATTACAGTCTCTTCTTCAGGTGGGTCCCGCAATGTCGGCTTAACTAGTCCGATACGACGGCACTCCATAACGAACAAGCCGAATTCTCCACTTGAAAGCAGAGAATTGAGAGAAATAAGCTCCGGCGGTGGTGGGACCGGCCGATCTTCCGGTGGTGGAAGGTTTCTTTCACTGTCTAAAGACAGTGCTGATGAATTTGTTGCTTATACAGTTCACATTCCGGCAACCCCGGATAATCGGATCTTCCCGGAGAGTTCTCCGAGCAGCCCTGATGATGAAAACAGGAATCCTAATGAGAATTACATTAGGGATACTGTTTACACAGGTGGGTTTAACTCCGAGACTAAAGCACATGTGATGTCGAAATGGGGAGAAGAGCCCGAGCCCAAATCGAAGAAGTTATGTGCAATGGATGGTTGTGACGAGAAATTAATTGATGGGGTTGGGAGGAATTATCAATGTGAATGTGGATTTAGAATTTGCAGAGAGTGTTATTTAGAGAATAATGGGAATGGTAGTGGTGGAGGGTATTGTCCTGGCTGTAAAGAGCCTTATAAGGATGATGGAAGTGATCTTGAGAGGGAAGAGGAGGATTATGAGGCTAAGGATCAGCCAAATTCACTTCCTAGAAGCAAAGGGGTTAGATTTGGTAAGAATTTTTCTCTGGTGCAGTCTTTCAAGGCCCCAAATCAAGAATTTGATCATACCAGATGGTTGTTTGAGACCAATGGTACTTATGGATTTGGGAACGCGGTGTGGCCTAGAGAAGGGTATGAATTTGGAAGAAAGACTGATGGGTATGACAACCCTCCGAAGTTCAATGAGAGAAGAAACAGGCCTTTGACTAGGAAGGTTGGGATTTCAGCTGCAATTATCAGTCCATACAGGTAAGAGCTAAACACAGCTCTGTATAAAGCTTATTGTTACCTTTCTGAATTCTTAACTGTCTCAACCCACCATTAGGTTGAATATGACTAGATTTCAAATGGGAGAATAGTTTTTCTGGGAGGGTCGTCTATATCATCATATTTAGTATTCCAAAATCATACTACTAGCTGAATAAGGTTGATTTGAAGTTTAAAGCTTTTTTAGTTGGTACTTATATATGCGTCATGTACTTTACTAGTATTTATCTATCAATCTGTCTTAATCTATTTTAGTCTGGTTTAAAAATAGTAATACTCCGTAGCTATCTTCGTCAATCTTCTACTTTATGCATCCTCTTAGAGTTGACATATAGTAGTGATGTTGCTTTCAGATTCTGATTTTTATCACTCACATTCCAAATTTTGGATTTGGAAGATTTTTAATTTTATATATAGGCTTTAGCAGTGAAATTCAGTGTAATTATAGACTTCTCTATTGTTCAATTCCAATTGAATTAACTGAGGATAGCTTAACTTGACTGGTTTTGAATGCTAAAATTTTGCTGCATATTCAAATGTAGATTGCTTATGGTTATGCGTCTTACGGCTCTCGTTTGCTTCCTGACATGGAGAATTGCGCATCCTAATCATGACGCTATGTGGTTATGGATCATGTCTGTTGTTTGTGAGGTTTGGTTTGCAATATCTTGGTTACTTGATCAGTTGCCAAAGATCTGCCCTGTGAACAGAGTGACTGACCTCTCTGTTCTTAAAGATAGATACGAATCACCAGACTTGAATCACCTCACCAAAGGGTTGTCTGACCTTCCAGGGATAGATATATTTGTTTCAACAGCTGACCCAGAAAAGGAACCACCTCTTGTGACTGCCAACACAATTCTTTCCATTCTTTCTGTTGATTATCCTGTTGAAAAGCTGGCATGTTACTTATCAGATGATGGAGGGTCATTGACAACATTTGAAGCACTGGCAGAAGCTGCAAGCTTTGCAAGATTTTGGGTCCCTTTCTGTCGAAAGCACAGTATAGAACCGAGAAATCCTGAGGCATACTTTTCACAGAAACGCGATCCACTCAAGAACAAAGTGAGGGTTGATTTTGTTAGAGAAAGGAGGCGAGTTAAGCGAGAATATGATGAATTTAAGGTGAGAATAAACGCCTTACCAGAGACCATAAGGCGAAGATCGGATGCCTGTAATGCACATGCTGAGATGAAAGCAAAGCAGGAACAAATGCGTAATGGGGGAATTTCTTCTGAATCTGTTAAGGTGTCTAAGGCTACATATATGTCTGATGGAAAACAATGGCATGGAACTTGGTCATCAGCAGAGCCGGGGCATTCAAAGGGAGATCATGAGGGTATAATTCAGGTAACTGCAGTTAGTTTGAAGTTTGTGTAATTTGGGTGTTTGTTGCAGCTGATTGTAATTTCTTTTATAGTGCTAATATACGTTCTTGTTTTTAATTATGCAGATGATGCTAGTTCCACCAAAGCCTGAACCTGTTCTTGGGACAATAGATGATACAGAGAATCTAATAGACACAACTGATGTTGATACAAGATTGCCAATGCTGGTTTATGTGTCGCGTGAAAAGCGGCCTACTTTTGATCACAACAAGAAAGCTGGAGCCATGAATGCTCTTGTTCGTGCAAGCGCAATCATGTCAAATGGACCATTTGTTCTTAATCTGGATTGTGATCATTACATATATAATTCATTGGCTTTGAGGGAAGGAATGTGCTTTATGCTTGACAGAGGTGGTGATAAAATCTGTTATGTTCAATTCCCACAAAGGTTTGAAGGCATTGATCCGAGTGACCGCTATGCAAACCACAACACTGTGTTCTTTGATGTGAGCATGAGAGCCCTTGATGGACTACAAGGGCCAATGTATGTAGGAACAGGCTGCATTTTCAGGAGAATCGCGCTTTATGGATTTAGTCCACCTAGAGCCACAGAGCACATTGGATGGTTTGGCAGAAGAAAAATTAAGTTCTGTTTGAGTAAGAAAAAGGCGCTAAAACCGGAAGCTGATGATGAGATGATTATACCTATCATGGAAGATCAGACTGATGGTGATGAAGTTTCCAGGTCCTTGATTCCAGAACGATTCGGGGACTCAACTTATCTGATGGATTCTATAGGTGTAGCTGAATTTGGAGGGAGGCTGCTTCACAATTTCAGAGGAAAAGGTAGCCAGGGCAGGTCATCCGGATCGCTAGCAGTGCAGCGCGAACCTATAGATCCTGCAGCCATCAAGGAGGCCATTCGGGTTATAACATGTTTTTATGAGGACAAAACAGAATGGGGGAAAAGGGTTGGATGGATTTATGGATCTATAACTGAAGATGTTGTGACAGGTTATCGAATGCACAATAGAGGATGGAGATCTGTTTATTGTGTCACGAAACGCGATGCATTTCGTGGGACAGCTCCTATTAATCTGACAGACAGGCTCATCCAGGTTCTCCGGTGGGCGACTGGCTCCGTCGAGATCTTCTTTTCCAAGAACAATGCACTTTTCGCGAGCCCAAGAATGAAATTCCTGCAGAGGATAGCATATTTCAATGTGGGGATGTATCCTTTCACCTCGATTTTCCTCCTGGTGTACTGCATTCTGCCTGCAATCTCACTCTTCACTGGGAAGTTCATAGTCCAGTCCCTCAGTGTGACTTTCTTAACGTTCTTGTTGGCGATCACTCTCACACTGTGTATGCTTGCAATTCTTGAAATCAGGTGGTCAGGAATCACTCTCCACGACTGGTGGCGAAACGAGCAGTTCTGGCTCATTGGTGGAACTAGTGCCCATCCAGCAGCAGTGATCCATGGGCTATTGAAAGTCATAGCTGGTGTTGATATCTCCTTTACCTTGACATCAAAACCTGCAGCTGCAGAAGATGGAGAAGATGAGTATGCAGAGCTGTACGAGTTCAAATTCACGGTCTTGATGATTCCTCCAGTGACCATCATTTTACTCAACTTGACCGCGATTGCAGTGGGAGTTTTTAGGACAATGTACAGCCCATTCCCAGAATGGAGCAAGCTTCTTGGAGGCGTGTTCTTCAGCTTTTGGGTGCTGTCTCATCTTTACCCATTCGCGAAAGGCTTGATGGGAAGAAGGGGGAAAATACCAACAATTGTGTATCTCTGGTCTATGTTAATCTGCATTATTGTTTCTTTGCTGTGTGTTTACATAAACCCTCCGTCAGGCACGCAGAGCTACATGAGCTTTAGCTTTCCTTGATCTGTTGCCTCTTTCGGGCACTCTACTTCAAGCCATTCAACAATCATGAAGATGAAGTTCTTCTCCTCCACTTCATCATCATCATTCTCTCTTAAACCCTCATTTACATTTCAGGTTCCTTTTCTTTGTAAAATTTGAGGGATCCATTCGGTCTCTATATCTTGTAAAATCAAACAGATTCATTTGTTAGCTTGGTCTATATATTAGCTTTACCTCTACTCTGTTGTTGGGGTTTATCATCTTCTTTCTTGAATTTTTATATCAACATTAGCTTTCACTTGTTTCAGTATCTTGCTTCATCATAAAGTTTTAAAAACTGCTAGAGGTTCCTATCAATTTCCAAGCTGATAGTAAAGAAAATGGAGACTTTGAGATATCAGACTCAATGTTCCTTATAAATTAATGCATACATCTTAACATACATCCATTATGCATACAAGCAAAATAAGACTTCATCGCATGTACCATTATGATTTTCACTACATTTCCAGGTGCAACTAAGCACTAAAACTGAAAGACAAGCTTGAAGAGCTAACTACTAAAATAAGATTCTAAACTTTTAACACAAATAACTTTGACAAATGTTTGATGATTACAATTAAGCTCCCACATATATTGCTATCAAGAAAAGTCCCCCACATGGTACAAGAAATCAAGCCAAACATTATTGTCTCATTTGTTTTGACTCAAATTTTGGAGATTCTGAATTTTGATAGTGTAAATTTTAGTACCATAATTTAGAATCTCTAAAATTTAAGCGGAAACTAACGGATATCAATTACTACTAGGAAATACTAAGACTCACTGAAGCTAAACTGTTGACATGCTGCAGGGATGAACGGAGGACAATAGCACTGCTATCTTTTTTTGTGCATTTCGATATCTCTCCTGTTTTGATGTTTAACATAATGCAATTCCCCAACCACATAACATAAAAGATAAAATACTCCCCATTTTTCATCCAGCCACGAGGTTTAAGACCAAACTCCTCGCCTACTAAGTTGAGGCACTGCACCCGCTTCAACCATTCTGATCTAACGTTGTCGGATTTATCATTGCTTCGATGAATAATCAAAGATAAAGACTTTTAATCCATAACCGGAAATAAAAAAGCTTCAAATTATATTATTGTACATGTTACAACTCTCTTTTTGTAATTCAGTACAGTATATTATTGTATCGAATGTCAGAAGCAAACCATTACAACTTGAGGAAACATCATATTTAAGCGGATAAGATAATTTTGTCAACTTATCGGCACCTTCTGTCATTTGTAGAAACTGAAAAGTTGGTCGTCGTTTTCTTAAGGGGTCTGAGGATGATCTAGCAAGGTGCACGGAAATGAAGGTGTCGTGGCGGATGATGTTATATCACATATCTCATCACATTCTACAGAATCTGAGCAGGAAGCAAAAGGAGGATGTTGAATATGATTTCTTGGGGAAGACAGGGTACTACTCTGCCTCCTCTACCCTTCTATTTGTTGAACAAGGAATAATGTTGCTCTCCATATCCTGCAATTTGTAAAAGGACTTTTGTTTAAATGAGACATTTCAAAGGATCCTATTTGAACTTTAATGTCCTACATTTTGCTTCATCATAATTTTAATCATGCGGATTTAGGAGAGCATTTTTATCTTCTAAACTCTACTTGTATGCGCAAAATAAGCAGTATGTGCCGCAACAACATTGGACCGTTATTGTCGCCTAATTTTTCTCTATAATATATTTAGGTTATTATTATATTTTCTATATGTTTAATGTAATTATCTCTTTGTTTCTTTGTTTCTTTCTTTTTTTTTTTTTTTTGAATTCACAAACATATTATCTATTTATAATTTAAAAATATTTTTAGATTATATTGTGATTTGCACACGCAATTGTGTTGGCTAGGTCGACTAGTATATATGAATTTTGTTCAAATTATTGAATGATAATGATACAAAAACAACATTGTCTTTACATACAGAAAATACTGATTTTGCATGATTATAAAAGCAATATTATTAGGTATCTTTAAAAAAAATCTGAAAATTTTCGTGTTAATTCTCACCGGTTCCTTCCTACTAATCTGGGAAATTTTAACTAAGAACAGGCTACTTGTTATCAATAAAGGACATAAGCTTCACATGTACGTACGATGAATCGAAATGACGGAAGGCGGTATTAAGATGACAGAGCTATGGTATCCATTCATGCAAGATGTTTTATCAAGTTGTAATGGTTTGGTCTGCTTTTGACATGTGAAACGGGCTATGATTTTTCACAAGAACAACGTTATAGCGTTTATCATATTGTGAATCCCATCACAAAGAAAATATGTACCCTTCCTCCATTAATTCATAAGCCCAACATATGTTACTATGCATCTGCTATAGCATATGCCAAGTCATATATATATAAATATGGGAACCGATCCATGTCTAACGTTAGCTGTGGAGTCTTTCGTAACTAACACTTTTACAGCCGTCCAACAAATGATCCAACGCTTGAGATCAAACTTAAAAAAAAAAAAAATACTCCTTCCGCCAGTGTTACGGAAGGCAAATTTTTTTTAAAAAAAATTTTTCCCTTCCGTTGGTAATACTAGCGGAAGGGAAAAAAATTTTGAAAATTTTTTTTCCTTCCGCTGGTAACACTGGAGGAAGGGAAAAAAATTTTCTTTAAAAAAAATTCCCTTCCGCTACTAACACTGGCGGAAGACCAAAAAGGTAAATTTTTTTTTTCTTTCCGCCAGTCTCAATGGCGGAAGGCAAAAAAAAAAAAAAAAAATTTCCCCTTTCCGCCACTGTCACTGGCGGAAAGGGTAAAATTTTTTTTTTTGTTTCCGCCAGTCTCACTGGCGGAAGGCAAAAAAAAATTTCCCCTTTCTGCCAGTCTCAGTGGCGGAAAGGGGAAATTTTTTTTTTCCTTCCGTTTTTCCCCTTCGCTTGCCTTTCGCCAGTCTTGTGCTTGATAGTAACAAGTACAATATTTTTTTTCTTCCTTCTTTCGTGATATGCTATATATATATGATAACAAAAACCTAGGTCAAAAAACTATCGTATTCCGCCGCATGTAAGTTTCCTTCTTCGTTCTATCGTTTCAGTTTTTTTCTTCGTTCTCTAGTTTTATGAAATTTTTTTTTTTTTAATCTAACTCATTTATTACAAAATTTTTCTTTATTACAGATCAGATAAACATATCTCAGGTTGACATTTAAATCAGGTTTTCAGCTCTTCACCTTCTTAATTTTAAAATGAGTGATAACGATAGAATATATGATGTTGATACATTTTTTGATGATTCAGATTCGGATATAAGTATGAATGTTGAGAACGAAGAACATGATATTGAGGAAGAAAATAATATGGAAGAACAAAATAATTTGAATGACAAAGAAAAAACAAATATAGACAGTGATGGTGTTTGTCCTCCGTATGTGGGTCAAATATTTACAAGTATATTTGAAGTTGAAAAATACTATAATGCATATGCTCATAATAGTGGATTTGAAGTAAAAATTTTAACAAGCAGAAAACATTCGAGGTCAAATCAATTAGCTCATAGACTATATGCATGTAGAAAAGTAGGTAGACCTATTAAGAAAAAAATTTGTTTGAAAATGAAAATGATGATGAAAGCATAATCCGGAGGAAGAGAGATATTATTGAACGCAAAATATGCAAAGCGAGAATGTTTGTTGTTCATAACGTGCAAAATAATAGTTGGCGTGTAACAAAAGTGAAATTAAATCACAATCATTCAATAGTTACGCCTAGTAAAATAGATTTCATGGCAACACATAAAAATATAACAGTTGCTGATAGAGAGTTAATCAATTTACTCCATCGATCAAAAATCAAACCAAGTTTGATCATGAATGTGTTGAGTACAATGAGCGGTGGAAGGACAAATGTTAAATTCACCGTCGAAGATATTCGAAATGTTATACGCAATTTGCGACATGACGCATTTGATGCAAATGATGCACAAGAAGTTTTGACAGTTTTAAAGAGACTCAAGTCAGAAAGTGTTGGAAATTTTTTTTATAATATAAAAGTTGACGAAGAGAATCGCATTACATGTATCATGTAGGTGGATTCTCGATCAATTATTTGTTATAGAAATTTTGGAGAAGTAGTGACCTTTGACACCACTTATAGAACAAATAAATATGGGATGCCATTTGTTCCAATTACGGGAGTTAATCATCATTATCAGTCTATTTTGTTTGGGTTTGCCCTTATCAAGGATGACACAAAAGATACATTTGTTTGGGTGTTAGAAAATTGGCTAGAAGCGGTTGAGAATAAAATTCTGTTGACGATCATAACTGATCAGGATAGAGCCATGAACAATGTTACCGTATTGCCTTCCACCAATCATTTGATATGTACTTGGCATATCAGTAACAAATTCCCGAAGAAACTTCATCATTTATATAATAGTTACGAAACGTTTAAGGAAGACTTCGACAGGTACGCATCTATTTTTACAAATAGTCGAAGTTAAATTGTCAATATTTTTGTGTTGTCATTTATAATAAGTTGTTATTGTAGGTGTTTGTATTCAGTGACAACTGCCGAATTCGAGGAAAGGTGGGCAAAATTGGTAGAACAATATGATTTACAACATCACGAGTGGCTTCAATCTATGTATAATGTAAAGGAGAAGTGGATCGGAGCATACTCAAAGTCATATTTTGCTGCAGGGATTACTACAACCGGGAGAAGTGAATCCATGAACAGTTTTTTTGATCAATACGTAAATAATTGTACTGGTTTGAAAGATTTTGTGATTAACTCACAAATAGCCATTGAGAAACAATACTTGAATGAGAGAAAGCAAGATCTTGAAACAGAGTACAAGACAAGAAATTTGAGTAACGGAACTTTATTGGAGAAGCATGCGACAGTTGTATATACGAAGAATATTTTTAAAAACTTTTCGAATGAGTTCTATGAGGGTCAAAAGTTAGCGTGTCGTAAGATTCAGAATTTTGGGGTCGGTGGTACAAAGGGATATACAGTTTTCAATGAGGAGGTACCACAAAACCGACGATATTATTACGTTGTCGTTAAACACGGGGATTCCGACAATGTGACATGCATATGCCAACGCTTTGAGCACAGCGGCATGATTTGTAGACATATTTTGAGGTATATCACCTTCAAAAGCATAAATGAGATTCCAATGTCTTTAATTTGTGGCAGGTGGACGAGAAATGCAAACAAAATTCATGGTGATCCTGTTTACATAAATGAAGTAAATACTGAATCAAACTCTGATGTCGGTGATATTAGTACAATACGGTACAATCATTTGAATAGGGTTTATCAAGAAATTGCAGCAATTGGTTAGACATCGCAATCATCTTACGTGCATGGTCTTGAAACTGCTATGAAGGAGAAAGCATTGATAAGTAAGTCAAGATTGATTGAAGAAACTGACACGGTTGAAGGTAAGAGCAGATCGAAGGAGCTGCACATGGAAGGTGGTAGTATTGACGAAGAAGATGAGTATTTTCCACCTCTTCAGTCACAAACTAAAGGTCGTAAGAAGGTCATAAGATTTAAGAGTGGAATTGAACAAATTGAATTTGCAAAAAGGCTGCGAAAATGTGCTATATGTCAAGAATACACTGATCATGATAAGAAAAATCATGATAAAGTAATGGAGATACGCTCGCAAATGTCTCAACATAGCACATTAGATTTAGACGATGATGAAGAATAGGCGTGATCTAGTTTGACCTTTAAATTATATTAATTGTAATTGTATGATTTTCTGATGTATTTGATCGGTGGATATAATTAGAATACTATGATTATACACTATGATTAATAGTATGAGTATAGTAAAATACTATAATTATTATGATTATTAGTTATTGTTTGAAATAATTAAGTACAATATTATGATTATAATAAAATAGTATTATAATCCTAATGTTTGAAATGATTATAATACTATGATTATAAAAAAAAATGACTACAAAAGATGAGGTAAATATAATTACCAACACTGGCGGAAGGAAAAAAATTTTAAAAAAAAAATACCCCTTCCGCTGGTAACACTGGCGGAAGGGAATTTTTTTTAAAAAAAAATTATCCCTTCCGCCAGTGTTAGCAGCGAAAGGGGAATTTTTTTTAAAAAAAATTTTCCATTTCGCCAGTGTTAGCAGCAGAAGGGTAATTTTTTTTAAAAAAAAATTTCCCTTCCGCTACTAATACTGGCGGAAGGAAAAAAAATTTTTTAAAAAAAATACCCATTCCGCTACTAACACTGGAGGAAGGAAAAAAAATTTTTAAAAAAAAATACCCCTTCCGCTACTAACACTGGAGGAAGGGAATTTTTTTTTAAAAATTTTTTTCCCTTCCACCAGTGTTAATAGTAGAATGGGTATTATTATTTTTAATTGTTCCTTGTTTCCTCCGCCCCTTTCTTTTCCTTGTTTCTTCCGCCCAACCTAGTTTATTTCCCCTCTTTTTCTCTCTTTCCGCCGCTACTTGTTTTCTCTCTTCCAAAAAAAATAACCCTTCTTCCTTCTAAACAACTTCCAAATTTTACTCCCTTCCGCTTGATTCTGCTGTTTACCGCCCCAAATCAAATAAGTTTTTGTAATTTCGAAATTATAAATTTTTTTTTTTAAAATTTCAGTTTGATTTTTGATTTTTAATATTTTCAATATGTTTGTGTTTTTTGTGTGTGCAGTGTATGTGTGTGTGCATTTTTTGTGTGTGCAGTATGTGTGCAGTGTGTGTGTGTGTGTGTGCGTTTTTTGTGTGTGCAGTGTGTGTGTGTGTGTGTTTTTTGTGTGTGCAGTGTGTGTGCGGTGTGTGTGTTTTTTGTGTGTGCAGTGTGTGTGTTTTTTGTGTGTGCAGTGTGTGTTTTTTGTGTGTTTGTGTGTGTTTGTGTGTGTTTGCAGTGTGTGTGCAGTGTGTGTTTGCAGTGTGTGTTTGTGTGTGTTTGCAGTGTGTGTGCAGTGTGTGTGTTTTTTGTGTGTGCAGTGTGTGTGTGTGTTTTTTGTGTGTGCAGTGTGT